>VYXD01015081.1:238463-312868 GCA_013397195.1 Hylia prasina | reverse complement strand
CCCGCAGCCCCTCACAGCACCCGCAGCCCCTCACAGCACCCACAGCCCCTCACAGCACCTGCACTTTCACAGCTGGGAGCTGCCGAGTGACAACAGCTGTGAACTGTCATGCTGGGCTGTCCCACTTCAGGGATGGGTATGGAAAGGAACACTCCCCAAACAAACACCTGCAGAGAAAGGGACAGCACCTGGGCCATCCTGGCTGGGAGGGGCCCTTTGAGTTCTCTCCTGGCTTATCCCAAGTGCTCGTACTCCAAGCTGGCCCAGTGGAAGCCAGGACACTTTGGTGGCCCTGGAGATTCCAAGCAGCCAGGGAAGCAGGCACTACCCTATCCCTGATGCATGAGGCTTCCCATGCTGTGCCAGGTAACCAGCTCCAGCCAAAATGCAGTGATAAATCCGCACTTTTCCCTCCTACTGCTCCAAACCCAGCCCCTGCAGCTCTGGCCAGCACTAGCTCCAAGAAACTGCAGCTCCTCAGCCTTAACGTCTTGCTTTTTTTTTTTTTTTTTTTTTGATGACTGATAAAAGCAAATACCCTAGTACCTGCAGCAATGCTTGCAGTAACTATTTATATCGTGATCCTGCAGAAGCTTCCCCATAATGACAGGCACGTGCATACTTTTTATATTTAGCTTGTTTGAAAGGATGGCATGGGAAAGCCTGGCTCAAACAAGGCCCATTTCCTTCTCCCCTCCCCCATGCTTCCTGGCTCTGGATCACAGCTCACACTGTAGCCCAAACCAGTTCAAATGGAAGGTGTCCCTGCCCATGGCAGGAAGCTGGAATGAGATGAGCTTTAAGGTCTCTTCCAATCTACATCAGTCTGGGATTCTGTGTGTATTATAAAAAGGGCCTTTTTGCAGCTCTTCCCTTCCATGCTCCCACTTTACCCACAAGGTCGGATCTCTCTGGCCTTGCTGCAGAAGCCAAACCACGCCACACACCCTCCTGAGGCTTGAGTGTAAGTAGAGCCAGCTTGTGCATCTGCTTTTCTACAGGAGTATTTCGGAGCAGAATGACTCATCTTTGCTTGTTTTTGCCTCAGCTCCTTGCGCTGACAAGCTGCAGGGTATGTGGAGACTCCTACGGCAGCAAACTTGGCACAGGAGCCAGACACAGGCCAGCACCAGTGTCAGCAGAGACTGGCCAAGAGTACACTCTGTACCCACATCTGGCCAGAACCCCTGCACCCTCTATGCTGTGGGAAGCAACAGCTCTCTCAGGACAGACATCAGTTTTGGGGAAAGAACTCATGGTTTTTATGTTCAGCTCTTTTTTGGAATGGTTTTTAATTCAGTGCCCCGTCCGGCGAGGTGTGGGAACACAGCAGCACAAGGAGCGACATGCAGCTCCCGAGCCCAGGCACAGGGACTCTGTGGTAGAAGAAGATGTGCAGACAGGTGTACAACAGAGCTTTATAGTCAGAATGGACTGTACCAGGGTTTTCCGATGCAAAAATGGAACATGGCCCAAAATCCTGATGGAACAGAAGCACTTTCGGGACTGCGGCAGCTGAGGCTCGAGCTCCCACCTGCCTTTGCCCAAAAGGGCCACAAACCGGTCCCGTCTCAATCTTCCTTTTCCTCCTCAGATGTGGAAAGTTTGAACTGTCCCATGCAATTCCCCTACAGTGCCACATGGAATGCTTGGAGGAGACAAGTGCTAATGGCAGACAGACCTGAACAACATACTGCTCATGCAGCAAAAAACCAGTTTGTTTTATAGGGCAATGGTTACAAGTGAATTTTGGGCACAAGAAAAAGAAAAATGAAGCAGGAAATGCCTGCTGGTTAAGACAGCTCTGGAGTGGTTAATGGATCAAAAGAACACATTGCTTTATAGGGATGCAGAAGGAAACTCCAGTTTGGATTTCATGGCTGACATTTTACAACAGAAAGGGGTGAGGGAGAACAAAATGAAACCTCAAATCAACTTAAAAGAGGGGAATGTGACGCACAGAAGCTGGAGGAAGCTTTACTGTCTGAGCTGAGCAAGGGACCCCAGACCCAAACCAAGAGGGGCACAGAAAACTGACCAGCTCCATCAAACACAGGGGCTGCTGACAGACAGGTGAGTGCCAAGGGGTGGCCATAGTGCCCATCCAATGGCTTCTGAGCAGGTACTAATCCATGGGTTTAAGTTCAAAGCAAAAACTAAAAGGCTTCCCAAACTCATGGGACAGTGGAGGCTCTCTGCTTGGGGCAGGAAAAGCAGCACGCTGGCTGGCTACAGGATGGACAGAAGCTGGAGCAGGATGGATGCTGCTGAGCTGCAGTGCACCTCTTGGTACAGAGCAGCAGCCGGGGTTTACAGCCTGACTGGAAAATAACTGAGAAGCAAATGCCTTGCCATACCAACACTGCCCTGTTGCCAGTTCTGAAGCTCTGGATATCTTCATTTCCACATGGAGTCATGTCCCTGAGATGTCCCAGCAGCAGGGGATTCTGGAATATGCAAATTCAAGGGTGGGAAATGCAGAAAAGCACTGATTTTTCTCTCTCTTTCAGGTTACTTTGCACTTTTCATTGCTCTCCTGAACTGCATAGCAGCTTACATGTAGTGTCTGAGACACTGGGGCCACGGAAATCAATGGGCTTCATGAATTCCAACAGCAGCACCAGTGAGGGCTAATTAAGCTGCTGTGCAGAAAGGTCCCGTTCAAAGGACTTCAACAATCACACACTCTCTCTCTCACACTGTCCCTGTGCCTCCTGCTTTAGAGAGCTGTACCATAGCATGATCTGCCCGACTTAAAGCTTTTCAACTGCTGGGTGAAGCAAGGGCCAATATCACCTTTCTCCTTAAAAAAATAGGAAGGATAAGAAGACTTGAGACAGTTGAGCATGATGCGTTCATGCGGCATGTTTGGTTGCACTCCTCTTAACAAGACAGGAATTCCAGGTGTGCAGGAGTGGAATGCAGCAGGGACGGAGCAGGAGGCAGGTCCCCTCGCCCCACAGCCTGCCAGTGACCTGATGGGGCATGTCTGGAAGGAGAAAAACCGACAGCCTGACAGCAGCCCTGGGGGGCCATGCCTTGAACCTTCCCCTGGCTCACGTACAGCTCAGCTGGGTTTTCTTTGTATAACGATGCACCAGAGCAGCACACACAGATGTAAAGCTTTTGTTTTGCTCACTCTGGTTTGAGAGGCTATGCAGCAAAGGCCAAAGCTTTACACATCTGTGCCTGTCCTGGGGTGACTCGTCAGAGAAGATGGAGACAGCCAAGGTGCACAGTCCACTTGCAGCCAAACTACAGCTCCTCATAGTCCCCCCCGCCCCGTGGTTTGCTCATGCCAGCTCCTCCTCCACCAAGAAAAGCCTCAAGTTCATCTATCTCGCTGCTTTTCTCCTTGCTCTTCTTTTTCTTTTTCTTTTTCTCCTCTTTGCTCTCCTCCTTCTCTTTGCTCTTCTTGTGTTTGCTCTTCTTTTTCACTGACTTGTCCTCTTCCTGCAAAATGAGAACACTTTTATTAGCAAATGCCCTGAGTGTGCTAGTGACCCAGGAGGTAGTGCCCTGACACCTGGCTCTGAAGAATGGTTTGGGCTGGAAAGCACCTAATCCAACCCCCGTGCCATGGCCAGGGATGTCTTCAACTGGATCAGGAATATTACTCAGGTTGAAGCACTGAAGACCCTTCTGTGAGTTTGGACAGAAAAGCAGACAGACCATTTGGGTTATACAGGGCACTGGTCTGTCAGACAGTTTGTGCCAAACAATACCATGATGCTGGACAGGCTTAAATGGCACAGACAAAGCCTCCTGCAGACCTCCCTCACTATGTCTGAGATGTCTGTTGTGGGCACCCCTCTGCTTGGAAAATTGTGCTGCTATGAACACACAGTCCAGCAGAGAGGCACTGCTCTGCCTCATCCTGTATTTTACAAACTCATACACTCCATTTTCAAAATTCTACTGCTCTACAAGCTTGCTTTGAAGTTTAGTGGTCTGCACAGCTTAGGAGGCACAGATCAGAGCTGCAGGATGTGACCATGGAAGGGAGTCCACAGGAAGACACCACAGAAAGCCACCTCTCTTGTTGGCAGGTGGAGTACACAGCAGATCTGAGGAATTAAACAGTACCTCTTTGCTTTTCTTTTTCTTCTTCTTTTTCTCCTTAGAGGCTTGCTTATCTGTTAAAACAAACAAACAAAAACACCTCAAACCCATTGTGTTTAATCAATTTAAATGATAAGATCTGCAATTCTGCCCTGGCCCCATTTCTGAGAACAAAATGCTCCATCCTGGGCATCTATGGGCAAAGGCAAGGCCAGCACCCCAGGCCAAACTGTGCCCCTTTGGGAACCAACACAGGCCCCAGCACTCACATCCTGACTCAACCATATCTGTCTTGTTTAATTATGAGCATAATATGATCTGTGTGATCAACACTGACCTACAGCTACTAAGAAACACATCTAGAGACTAGCTCTACAAACTGGTCCAAAGGCCAAATTTGGGACTGGATTATTATTTCCAGAACTGAAGAAGAGCTCCTGGGAACAGTACCCCTCTGATGGAAATCCTCCCAGGCATCTTCTCTGAGGATGACTGAGAACACAGTATCAGCAGATGGGACACCCTGGCAGGCCAACACTCACTGCTGCTCACACTGTGTAAGGAAATTACATCCCCAATGTATTCCTGCTGCAGCCCTGCTCTACAGGGGTGAATACTTTCACACTATCAAACGAGTCTTAGAGTCCATCCCTGTCACATGTGTCACACATGACTATGGCTGATGACTTGCCTGCTGAGTGTCCACTGCCTTTGCACAAAACCTCCTTGAACAGAGGACTACCTGCTTGGCTGCTTCACAAGAGACTTGATGACAGCACCACTTTTCACATGTACTGTTTGACTGCCACTCTTACCTACACATGACTTTTTCCTCAGCTGATGTGTAAATGCAGCCATTGAGAAGTCTAACTGCCAGTCAAGCTCCAATCACTGACGACCGAGAGATGGTTTTATATTTATTACCAAAAGCGGAGATAGGAGGAACCCACGTTTAATTATTTAAGAATCTAAATTGAAGTTAAATTATTGACCTGGGCCTTTGCAGATGCACTTACAGCTATTTCAAGCTCTGCTGTTCAGCAGCTCAGTGACAAGCTGATGGAACCATGGCAGCCTGTGACACCTTCCTCACACTTTTGGAACAGCTATTCAAGGAGCTCTCTGGTGCTGCTCACAGCTTTTTTCCTCCCTTAAATCTTTAACTTCCCATCTTTCATGCTGACATTGGGGCAGGTCTACAGGAAGTTGCTTTGCAGTAATGCTTACACAGCAGGAATTATTTGAATGAGCAGGATTTGTTCCCTCAGGGAAAAGGGGGCAAAAAATAAAGCCTGAGGAACGCTTAGGTTGTGATTAGGCTACCACCCCACCTTTCCCAAAAACAGAAGAGGAAATTGGCAGGGTATGTTAGAGCATTTTGTTCAAGTTGATCCAAATTCTGGAGGGGGTGGACACTGCAATGCAATTCTGAACATCATTTCCCAAGTACACAGGGCTAAGCAGGAAGGCTTACTCAGCAGCATCTTGTGAAAGATGTGCTGCTGCTTGCAGCTGGGACAAAAATAACCCATGGCTGGTGCCGGGGACAAGCCAAATTCTCCTCCTCATGGGGAAAAACTTAAAAAGCTATTTAAGCTATGTTAAACCAGATCACAGACTCACACAGGGCACTGCATGAAGTTAGGGGGTATTTTATTTAGTGCAAACACCCTAGACAGACTTTGGAAAAACCAGATGCCTGACACACAAAAGCAGCAAGAGTGGAAATGAGGTGTGAGCTTTACCTTCCTCACTGCTCTCCTTGGGACCAGCTTCTTCCAAACCCAAGCCAAAGAGATCTGAGTCATTTTTCAGTTTAAAGGAGGGGACTGTTGATTTCACAGGTTGGGGTGGCTTTGCCAGAGAGGTATCATCATCAGATATTTCAGAGAGATCTTCCCGTACCGGGAATTCATCCTAGAGACGAGCAAAGGCAGACAACACTGACAAAACGCTTCAACCAAAATCTCTAACCATTTTGCACACAAAAATGTCAGATGTCAGCAGGTGGGGAGGAGAGAAGGAAATGGCAGCTAACTGAGCTATTATTGCCTGGAAATCAATGTCCTGGATCTTATGAGCTCTGATTTTTGCCTTGGTAAAAGGCCTCAGTTGCACTGGTACTGGCAAGGGTGTTCTGAGAACTTCACACTGGGGCTGCTGAAATCAAATTCACAATATAAAGGGATTAAATGAGACCTTCAACTCTGTCAGCTCACCAGCATCAGCTTTCTCCTGCCCTGGGAAGGCATGTCTGCTCTGGGAAAATCCAATCTAATAGACTGAAAACTCCCCTCCAGCCCTGAGCAACAAATGCTTTCTGTTGTGCAGCTCTGTGGGTCTCACGTGCCAGGGGCAGCAGGGCTGAGGAAGCAGAGTGTGTCTTCAGAATAATTCCCTTCATCAAGCCAAAAGGGAATGTGCTCCCAGGGCAAATCTGCCCCTTCAACGCGGGCTAAAACCCACGATGCTGCAGAGCCTGGAAATTACCCTCCAAATCCTCCACCTCTGCATGATGGGAGTGGAAATTCAATTTAATGATCTTTTGATACTTGCCAACTGATCCTCTTCAGAATCTGTTATCCAACCTTTCCTTGTATCCTTGTACACAGATGGAACACAGCCCCGCTGTGCTGCTGGTCAGGCAGTGCACCCACCTTGCTAATGGCGATGGCTGTAATGATTTGCCTGACCAGTACACCCTGCAGTGGGAAAGCATTCACATGCTATGGTGCATTCCCTGGATCAGGCATTCCCTGACACTGCTTCTTCCTCATCAGTCCCTTCTCACTGGTGCATGCAAGAGATGGAAACTTGCTCCAAATACTTTTACTTTCGTATTAAATTGCCAAGAAAAGCAGGAAGTGAAGATGCAAAATGAATGGACAATTACTTAATAAACAGCATGACATACGAGCAGGGTCAAAGAAACTGGGACAGCAGCCCTTTCTACAGGATTCCAGAATGATGCAAACAGGGACCCCCGCTCTGAACCAGGTATCAGGACACCCCTGAACAGCCACTGCCCATCCCAAATTACTGCTAGCAGTTTCTAGAGATTGCTTTGCAGGTTGTGGGTTCAGGTCACCAAAATCAGGGATACCTCAAGCCATGCAGCAAGCTCTGACCAGTTCAGAGAAGAGGGGCAGGAGAAGTGTCTTCTCCACCTGTAATACAGGCCAGGTGTGAAGGGACTCCTGGCTTATTTGTTTTAGCAGACACCTGCTGGCACGTGCTGAATGTCACAGACCTTACAGCAACCTCTGCTGTCCTGGAAAGTCTTTCCCAAGCAGACCTTCCTTCTTCACTTTAAGCTTTGCCAAGCAAATTTTGTCATGGCCTTTTTATGGCTGGATTGACTGTCTCTTTCTGGCAGAGACACCCTTCTGCATGTTAAAGTTCACGTGAAAACCCACTAGCTTTGCATTTTGTACCTCCCACACTGCTGGACTGGCTGAGAGTAAACAGCACAGTGAAAGACACAAGCACAAATCTTGTTTGTGTTTGTAAACACAAACGTCTTGTCAGGGAAGGTCTAGGCTGGACATGAGGGAAAGGTTCTTACCCCAGAGGGTGCTGGCACTGCCCAGGCTCCCCAGGGAATGGGCACGGCCCCGAGACTGCCAGAGCTACAGGAGCCTTTGGACAGCACTGCCAGGGATGCCCAGGGTGGAATTGTTGGGGGGGGTCTGTGCAGGGTCAAGGGTTGGACTCAGTGATTCTTCTGGGCCCCTTCCAACTCAGGGTATTTTATGGATCTGTGATTTTATGGGGTTCTTGCTGCCACGTGGCTTCCACACTCAGAGCATTGCTGGGTTTGTGCTCACATCAATCACTGCAGGTTGCTTAGCACCTGCCTTGCTGCAGCTGCTGCTGAGGGAGGGGAGAGCAGATGAAGGCTCTGCTCAGGGAAATGAAATGCCTCAACCCTTCCAGCTCAGCTCAGCACAGCTCACAGCAACACGGGCTTGTTATTTACCATTTTTTTCTTCTGGCTGTCAGAATCCTCACTTTCAAAGTCTGGGTCATCCATAACAAATGAGAGCATCTGAGTAGCTATTGGTCCCTCTTGATCACTGTCAGACTCCTCAGACTTCTCCTCTTTGACCACTTTCTGCTTGGAAGCAAGTCCTTTGCTTTGGTCAGTGGCCTTTGAGGCCTGGGCTGCTGCTGTGGGGGCAGCAGCAGGAGCTGCCAGGCTCATGTTGCCCTTGCTGCTGCTGTTTCGTTCAGACGCAGAACAGGGAGCTAAACTGTCAGGAGGCTTCGGGTCAGTTGCTTTGGTCAAAATTGCTTCATGCTGGGGTTTCAGAGAATTTCTGGAAGACCTGAGAAGAAACAAGTTGTCAGAGCCTGTCCACCCCTATTCTGTGGAGCAAAGCACAGTTAACAGCTGAGCCTGCCTTGAGGGCTGTATCATGCATCTCACTGGGAAAGGAAGTGCATCCCATAGGTATGTGGGGTCAAACACCACTCAGGCTGAGGATAACCCTCGTGTCCCTAACCCTTAACCCTCATCCCACAGGATGTGGTATGTGGAGAACATGACCCAGCTCATCGTTCCCCAGCACAGGGTGTGGTGAGTGACTCCACTCCCTTCACCCAAGACTTGACTCCTCTCTCCTCCCCAGACCACCAAAACAGCCACTTTGGTTCTCAGTTCCAGAGAACTGGTTCTGGTTCTCTTGTTCAAATTCGAGGAAAAGCAGGCAAATATTCCCATGCAGAACTGTCCCAGTGGCACAGGAGTGCAGTGCTCCAAGGCATGGTGCAGGACACACCACACACAGCAGTTACACCTACAGTAACTACAGCCCTGGCTTGCAGCTGAAGAACAGGCAGACAGAGACGCTGAGACTTCCCAGAGGCCACAGTCAGTGGCAGGATGGAGGAGAGGTCCAGGTTTGCCAGCACATCCCCACACTTCAGTCTGTGCTCTGTACCTTTTTTTTTCCTGCTCTGTGTTTTTGCCTCCATCAGCTATGAGGATGACCTTAGAGTCCTTCACCTCTTCCTCCTCCTCCTCGCTGGAGAGGGTGATGTTCTTGCTGGGCACCCGTTCTGCTGCCAGCATTGGTCTACTGGGCATTTTGTCATCCAGATCCAGGTCATCTTGGAAACCTGCCACCATGGGGTTCCCTCCAGGTGCCTCTCCATCGCTGCAACACAGAGAATGATTAGACACAGCACCCCAGGAGGTGCTGGATGGACCTGCCTCCCCTTGCACAAAGACTGAGACTGGCCTGGCTTGTACAGCCAACTCTAGGGGACACATCCCCAGCCTGGAGCAGCTGATGATTAAAGGGCTGGAGCACCTCTGCTCTTGAGACAGGCTGAAAACAGGGACAGTTAAGCCTGAAGAAGAGAAAGCCCTGGGGAGGTGTTAGAATCCCTTCCAGTGCCTAAAGGGGCTCCAACAGAGCTGGAAATGGACTTTGAACAAGGGCCAGGAGGGACAGGACGAGGGGAATGGCTTTAAGCTGAAGGAGGGTAGGGTTAGACAGGATATCAGGAAGGAATTACTCCCTGTGTGGGTGCAGAGGCCCTGGCACAGGGTGCCCAGAGAAGCTGTGGTTGCTCCTGGATCCCTGGCAGTGTCCAAGACCAGGCTGGACAGGGCTTGGAGGAACCTGGGATAGTGAAAGGTCTCCCTCCCCATGGCAGGCGGTGGAACTGAATGGGCCTTAAGGTCCCTTCCAACACAAACCAGTTGGTGATTCTGTGCACTGCCAGCCTTCCTCTGCCACTGCCCAGCTCAGGCTGGGCCTGGTCCCTGCAGGCTGCAGCAGTGGCATGAGCCCCGCACCAAAAGGGCCACAGCAGGATGTGTCACAGAGCAGTTGCTGCCCCTCAAGATGGAAATGAGTAGCTGGAGAAGGTGAGCCTCAGGTACAGAGAAGCCTGTGGCCACACCTCCAGCTGAACCTGGAGTTCCATCCATCATGCAAGGATCAGTCAGTCAAACCATGACTGCCTGTCTTCATCCTCACATCCTGTAATTAAATCTGATCATACACTGTCACTGCTATGGGAGTTCACTGGCAGCTATTAGCTTCCTGGAATCGTACCTGTTTCTGCAGTGCTCCCTGAAGCAGGCAGATACACAGACACCACAGCCAAGCTTTAACATTGCCCAAATTAAATTAACCTAAGGACACACCGCCAGAGCTGGGAGTCTGTTAGCCTCCCTGGATGTAGCACAGTTCTGTGCCCAGAGGCAGCTTGAGAGAGCTTTGCAGCTGAAATTGAGGATTCTTGAGGATTCTTGTCTGAATGTCCCTAGGACTCAACTTTAACCCTTTCTGAAAAAATTGCTCATGTCAGGAATATAGGTATTTTCCCCAGGCTCAGTTGATGAGCCTTCACCATCACTTTTCCTTGTTCTATTTGTTTCATTCACAAGAGATACCCAGCTCCTTCCTGATAACCCCACACACAAGGCTCTGCCCTTTTAATGATGCCACCTGGATTTTACAAGCACAGCCTTCTTCCTACAGAGAGAAAAAAACCACATTACAGCTTGGAACAGATTAGATTGTAGAGACATAAACAAAAGCCTAAAATCCTTTAAC
The DNA here is from genome assembly GCA_013397195.1 of Hylia prasina. Classification (NCBI taxonomy): domain Eukaryota; kingdom Metazoa; phylum Chordata; class Aves; order Passeriformes; family Sylviidae; genus Hylia; species Hylia prasina. The sequence continues at coordinate 302,234 of VYXD01015081.1, read as the reverse complement.
TGGAAGTAGGTGGTGTTCCCCATCACTAGCGCAGGACAAGCACTGGAAGACAGTGGAGTATGGTGCGCTGGTGAGATGTGAAATAGTCTGAACACGGTGGGGGTGATGGCAACTGCTCACTCTGGCTGCTCTACATGCCTGGGTACTGCTTGACAATAGTTTTAAAGAATTAAAACATCTGCCAACAGACCATGGGACACCATGGTGATGACACCTGGCTCAGGTCAGTGATCACAAACAGTGCTTGTCCAGGCTGGAGTGCTAAGGCTAGGGCCAGCATCAGCATTCCCTCTGCTCTTGGCATGGATCCCTCTGCTCTCAGGACCTGCTCTCAGTACCCTACTGAGCAGGGTGAGGCTGCTGAAGAGCCCCTTCATCTAACTAACACTGCTGCTCTCACACCATGCCAGGATGGAGGCACACAGCCCAGCCACACAAAGGAGAGGAAAACTGGTGCCCAAGCAGCCCCCAAGGCTGGAGGAACGACAAGGGAATGATTCCTGAGGTTTTCAAAGCACTGGCAGGGTTTCCTCTTGAAATGCACTGAAAAGAAAATGGAGTTGAATTCTAAAAATGGCAGGATATTATTCTGAACAAGTCACATTGCCTTTCTTTAACACATCACTGCTCTATTAGGCACAGGGGCTCTTAAGAGATTGCTGTCACTGTCCTTCCACACTCCACACAGACTTGCAGCCTTTCCAGCTTTCCCAGTTCGAATGGGTGCACACCCCCATGTGTAGATCCCCTCGCCAAAGTGGGTCATGTCCCTTCACAGCTGAGAACCCTGCCTCCATCTCCAGCCAACACAGATCGCTGAGCAGCAGCGTAAGAGCAGAGCAGTGGAGTGAATATAGATCAGAAAAATCACTGCTGCAGTATAAACAGGTTCTGACAAGGTAAAACTAGGATCAGCTTGTGGTCCTGAGGTTCCAGCTGGAAGGAAGGCAAAGCATGCAAACGCAAGCACATTGCACCACTCCCTCCAGCCCCTGAAGCACTGCCAAGCTGGCATGAGCACTGAGCAAGTGTGTCTTCAGGTGCAGGTACTCCCCAAAAATGATGCTCTTCACTGAGGTCTGCTCTGAGCTCTCTGACCACAGACCCTGCTGGGATGTCCTCCATGAGCCTCTGGTATGTCACAGATTGGCTGCTGGAGAGGAAACAAACCCTGCTGCAACCTGAGCTCACAGCCTCAAATCTGGCAGCCCTGGGAGCTCAAGGGCTCTTGCCACATCCTTTTTTGGAGCTAAAGAAAGAGAAAAAAACCCATGCTCTAATAAAGCAGCTAAGCTGAGGGAATCCCATGCTGCAGGATGAGCCTGCATGGCTGTTCTAGGAGATGCTGGTCTTCTACTGTGACCCTTGGCTTCCCTCCCTCGGGCTAGCACAGCTGGGCATCATGGAATCCATAACAGAATCATAAAAGGAAAGAACCACTTCAAATTCCTTCAGATGTAAGGACATAGAAATCTAATCCATGTTTAAAATAAATGTTCAAGGATGCAGAAAAGGAAGATCAGGGACAGTCAGGTAAAGCATAAACTGACTTTCAGACCTTCAGCCCCACCAGGGACTCAGGCCAGCCTGACCCAGGAGGAGCCAAGGGCAAGATGCTTTGGAGCCAGATTAGGTCCTCTGGTGCACTCACATCCATGCTGGCTCAGGGCATGAGGTTAAAGAGCAGCAAATAGTTCTGAAGCAGCAAATTGGGAGACTGAAATACCTTCCTAATTAACTGGTAAGGAAACTGGTTCTGGAAGTTCTCTACTGCAAGTCAGAGAACTGCAACATGCCATTGAACAAAACCCACGACTCCACTGCAAGTCTGGGGCATGCCAAGTTGAACAAGGTGCTCCTGCTGCCAAAAAGGCCAATGGTGTCCTGCTCTTCATGAGGCAAAGCACTGCCAGCAGGTCAGGGAGGTGATCCTGCCCCTCTGCTCTGCACCGGTGAGGCCACAGCTGGGGTCTAGCGTCCAACTCTAGGTGCTGCTCAGTAAAGAGAGACACGGGCACAGAAGAGAGAGAGCGAATCCAGTGAAGGGCCATGAGGATGATTAACTGATTGGAGCATTGCTCACATGAGGAAGGGTTCTCCCACATGAAAGCCAGGACTGCTTAGCTTGGAGAAGGCTTGAGGGGACCTTTTAAAGGTATTTAAACAGCTGAAGGAAGTACAAAGAAGATGGAAACAGGCTCTTTTTGACGCTGCCCAGTGCCAGGACAAAAGGCAAGGGACAGAGACTGTAACTCAGGAGGTTCCCCACAAGCATCAGGAAACACTGTTTCCACCGAAAGCATGCCTGAGCACTGCCATGAGTTGCCAGAGAGGTTGCAGATTCTCCATCCATGGAGATATTCAAAAACCATCTGGAAACGGTTCTGGGAAACCAGTTCTGAGTGGCTCAGGATGAGGGGGAGGTTGAACTGGATGACCCCAAGGTGCCTTCCAACCCTTTGAATGTACCTCTGCTCCACACATGAAACCTCAGTACACTGAGGCATTCTCAGAGCTCCCTGCAGGACTCCAGCTCACAGTCAATGAGGCAATTCCTCTTATTTGGGTAGGAGAAGTCACTTCAGAAATTCTCAAAACATGGCCCATTCTTCTGCCACATCTTCAATGGTACTTCAGTTCTGGAACCTACCCTTGGCTCCAGCACACCAAGGTACGCTGGTGAGCTGTGTAAGCTCAACACTCGCGTATCTGCTTCAAAATGAGCACGAGACCTGAATGCATCTTGCTGGGACATCTCAGGCCTTGTTCCTCACTCAGACACAGGGGAAAAGCAGCTTCCAGGATTCCATTTTTTAAAACCAGTAAAATCTCCCCAAGGTTTGAGTGATTTTACAGATCTACTGTGTCCTTTAGGTCAGAGGTAAATTCCTGCAGCAGATTTTGTGGGAATTACAACCACCTCCTCACTGTAGCAGAAGCTGATTACTGAGGACAGTGCTTACAGAACTGGAATGTTGTTCCTGGCTACAGTGGGGCTGTAACTGGCATCCTGAAAAAAACCAGTTAAATCAGGTGATGGTCAGAACCACATCTGCATCTCTGAATTTCTGCACACCTGGCTTATTCCGGTAGGCCCTTTTTGGCAAGGAACAATGGAAATTGCCAGACCACCGAGAAAACTATGTGATATATAGAAGAAACCAGAGCAAGCCATGGATGCCAGGTGGCACAGGAGTAACAAGCATGTGAATTTGCAGGGATGTGCTGCAAGATCTTCTCCCACAGAAACAGAGCTGTTGTGACTGCACTGGGTATCCCTGTGAGCAAAGGATGAACTCTAAACAAAGGAGCAGGGCTCTCACACCCTCTGACATGTTTGACTTTTTATAGTTTAACACTTATTTGCTTCCACTGACTGACACTCTGGAGCAGAGAAGCCTTTGTGAAGGATCAGCCTACCGCCCACAGTAGAACTGCAGCTCCAGAGACCTGAGGGCACGTCAGGACCCAGTCCGTCAGAAGGTCATGCTTGGCTCTTCTGACAATTCCTTGTTAAACCCAGAAAAATATCTAAGCGCTGCCACAGCCATGAGCAAGACGCTGTGTAGGCCAGCATGCTGCCAGCAACCACCACTTTTTTCTTGCCTTTTTTTTTTGTTTTAATAAAACATCCACGTGTTCTGCCATCATAAGGGATGATGATTCAGGCTGACCTGCATTACGGTTGACCTGCATTACACAGGCATTGAGCCTCATACACAGCACTGATTTAAAGTTGCTGTGGTTGAAGTAGAGAACACTGGGTCATGACAAAGATGTCAAAATATGCAGAATCCACCACATTCACAGATGCGCAGTGTCAGCGCTTAATTACTCTCCTGGTTAATCCAGTGTTGATGACAAGAGGCAACAGGCAAGGAATATTCTGAGCAAGGGGATACAGAGCCTGAGAGTATGCTTAGGTCACCTCTTAAGAGACAGTCTGCTTTCAGACAGCTCACTGCACATCTTCTTGTCTGAGCAGCTCAGTATACACAATCCCCCTTCCTTTTTTTTTTTTTTGTTAAAAAACATCAAAGCCAGGAAAAGAAAAAGCGGGGGGGGAAAAAAAGAAAATCCAGCTTATGGCATAAGCACAGATCTGCCATTTTGAGATAATTATAGAATCACAGACTGGTTTGGGTTGGAAGGGACCTTAAAGCTCAGCTTGTTCCAACCCCCTGCACAGAGCAGGGACATTTTCAACTGGATCAGCTTGCTCAGAGCCCCATCCAGCCAGACTGGGAATGCTTCCAGGGATGAGGCATCCACCGCTTCTCAGAGCAGCCTGTGCCAGGGCCTCACCACCCTTGCTGTAAAAAACTTCTTATACCTGGTCTGAATCACCCCTGTTTTAGTTTAAAACCACCATTTCTTGTCCTACTGCAATAGGCCTTGCTAAAACCTCTGTCCTCATCTTCCCTTAAATACTGAAAAGCTGCAGTAACCTCCCCAGAGCCTTCTCCTCTCCAGGTGAACACCCCCAGCTCTCCTAGCCTGGCTCCAGAGCAGAGGGGCTCCAGGCCTTGGAGCATCTCTATGGCCTGCTCTGGACTTTCTACAGCATTTCTACATCCTCCCTCAGGGCTGGAGGCAACTCTGCAGGTGGTGTGTCACCTAAGCAGGGCAGAATTCCCTCTCCCCTGCTGCCCAAACTGGGGATCAGCCCAGGGCACAGGCAGTTTCAGGGCTGGGGCAGGTCCAGCTCTCACCCATCAGCATCCCCAAGTCCTTCTCCCCAGGGCTGCTCTCAATCCCTTCACCCTCCAGCCTGGATTGATCCCAGAGGTTGCCCCAAACAAGGGGCAACAACTTGAGCTGGGCCTTGGTGAGCCTCATGAGGTTCCCATGGACGCCTTCTCATGTTTTCCAGGTTCTGGATGACATCCCGTCCTTCAGAAGTGTCACCCACACCACTCAGCTTGATGTTGTTGATAAACATGCTGAGGGTGCCCTCAATCCCCTTGTGTCATGGATGAAGTCCATTTCCCAGTAGAGATCCTGAGGAACACCACTCATCTTCAACTGGACATTGAGCAATAGATCACTGCTCTCTGGATGTGAATATCCAACCCATTCCATATCATCCATCAAATCTGCGTCTCTCCAATTTAGCGAGAAAATGCTGGGAAGAAACACTAGACACAGTGAAAAAGAAAGGCACCCCCTAAGAGTCTTTTGGATTCTGCAGGCAACCATGCAGTGACACTCCCAAAGGAACACGACTTTCTCCATCCTTCCTTCCAGAATCACACAGAGCTATGGAATGTCCCCACGCGTCCTCCACCAAACCTTAAACCCATTTATAGTGCCTCAGGAATGACACCACCAAGTCACAGAGGAGTTTGGCCACACTTTGTGCCTCTGCAGAAGGAAAATATTCAGTAAGCAAAACATAATACCCCTGCAAAGTGCACTGTGCTCCAGAAGGAAAATATCTCAAATGATTTGGTGTGTTCGGCAAGAAGGAAAATCTGTTCCTGACTCAAAGGGCCCAGTGCTTTAATCTGAACACAACGCAAGACAGCAACACCAGGAAGCTGATAATCTGCTTTTCCTCCTTCCCAGGGAGTAGTGTCTGTCACTGAATGGGAGAGTGTGAATGCGATGACTGAATACAGGACAGCCAGAAAGCCTCTGGGGCAGCTAACTGCTCTGGAATCACTGAACGGTTTGCACCATTTTAGCCAGGCTGCACATCCAGGTGTGTCCCTGTGCCACCCTCCTTTTCTTACCTTTCACTATCCACATGGTGTTTGGCCTGTGGTTTCCCTTTGTCTTTCTGCGGCGCTGGGTCTTCCAGAAAGCTGTGGTCCAGGCTGTCCTCAGGAACAAAGTCCTCCACACTCTGTACCTTGGCAGGGGCTGCAGGGTGCGGAGGAGGAGTGGCAGCAGCAGGATCTGCATTAGTGACAGGAGTTGTAAAACATGGGTGTCACTACAAGCAAGATAGAAATTGGCTTTTTCCAGATCTGTGCTGCCCAGGGTGGCAGCAGCCATGAGGCAGGACCTTGGCTCCATAGCGAGGGAAGAGGAAGGTTATGAATAGGACATAAAACAGCCCAGAGTCTGACATGAAGGCACTCACAGATCATGGTTGCTGTGTTTTAGAATGCACCAGGCTGACCCAGGCTCTTAGACTGAAAACCTCCCTGGCAAGGGCTGGCTCTGCTCTACAAGGAATGCTATGACTGACTGTACTACAGGTTTTATTACACCTGTGCTATGTGCACTGCTCCTGGGGGATGTCCCTTCACTATTCTCTTATCTTTCCCAGACTGTTCAGTTCACCCTCTCCTATCCTCTTGCTTTTTTCAGCTGTAACTGTCCAAGGCAGAATTGTTCACGTTATGCTTTTAGATGTTCTGTGTAAACAAAAGCTCAAGAGCTACCTCAAATAGAGACTGACTTTAATACAGTCCCATCTTCAAGGTATCAGGATGAAAACTCATGAAATTAGCGTAACTAAGAAGCCTGAAGCGATTAACCTTTCTAGAATTTGCAATACTCCATGTTTTTCCTCTGCTCATGCTGCACTTCACATCTAGACTTTTTTTTTGCGTAAAACAAGATTTTTACCTTTTTTTTCTAGATTTTGCTCTCCTCAGCACAACTTTCAGATCACTTTTGCATGCAAACACTACCACTAATGCCAGAGAATAGCATTGGTGTAAGCTAAACCACAGCCAGAAGAATTACTAACTATTCCAAGACTTCAAGAGAAAGCTTAAATAACAGCTCCCAGAAAAACCAACTATTACTTAGTGACAATGATTTTTCAGCTGCTTTCCAGTGAATTGGTCCCTGGGTACATTCCAGTGGATGTGCAGGTCCTTGGCACACTACCGAAACCTTGCAACACTGATTCATCAGCTCTTCCTGGCTGCCTTTTGCAACTGTCCCTAAGCATTCCCAGATATCAGGGCTGAAAGTCACAAGCCCAAAACAGCTGTAAGCTAAGAAAGAGGAGAACAAAAAGAAAAACCCCAAACCCAATCACTGTAACATTGGTAGTAGACCATTTGTCTTTTTTTCTACAGATCAAAATGACAAACTTTTTTAATGACAAGGAATTTCTGGTATCTGTTCCCCTATTTTGGTTTTTGTTTTGTTTCCTCTGGGTAGGAAGAGTCATAAACCAAAATGGGTGCATTGTGTTATATCTGGGAAGAGGCACAGGATGCAAAACACTGCATGCAGATCTAAAACCAGACCATTTCAATATCTGAAACTGTAACCCATATCCCCAGCACCTCCTCCTTTGTCTATGTAAGTGTGCCCTCAGGAGCACTGTGAGCCAGTGTGAGAGGGGAGGTATTTCCAAAGGGTGACTCAAACCATGCCATGATTTTTAGGCAGGGCCAGCTCTGCAGCTCCAGTTAGCTCTGCAAACAAAGTGAATGTGACAGGCAAATTATGGTCCAGATCAGTAAAATTACATGTAACAAACCCTTGATGCCTCTGCCTGGCACTCTGTCCGGCAGGGTACAGATTGACAGCTGCACTGCTGTGCCAGGTACCAGTGTTGAGGCAGCAGCCGAGGGCTTCCTCCTCCCAGACCTGCTCTGAAGGAGCAGATTTCCCCAGAGGGGGATCTGCAGTGGAGCCTGGACCTACGTGACCATTTCTGGCTGAATAACCTTTAAAACCAGCACTCTGCTTCTCTCCGTTATGTGCAGAAGCCCCTCCAGACTGCCACATGTGTACACGGACTGCACTTCAAATAGCTTCTCTAGTAATTTTTTTGCTATTCAAGAGGTATTTTTGCTCCTAGTAAGAACCTGACATATTATTTATTTTATTAGTGCCTCCTGTGTGTTCAGGATCTTCCTCTAAAGCATGCTACAGCCACCACCCAGCTGGCTGGGCACAGCCCCCATCCAGCACAGTGACAAACCAAAACGCTGATCAGGAGAAAATAAGAGAATGACAGCCCAAGTCTCCCTGGACACCCACTGCACACACATGGTGCCTGTGGCCTTCACACACCTGTCTGCTCAGCCTCTTGCAGGGAAAAAATGAAATGAAAACTGGACGGCCTATGGGTCACATTCTGCCAGGACAGGGCACCAGCACCTACCTGGCTGGGGAGGAGTGGGCTCAGCTGCAGGGGACGTCCCAAAGAGCCGTGCGATGATGCCACGCTTGGGCAGGGGGGCTGTGGCTGGGGGAGCCACGGGAGCTGTGGTGGGCATGGGGGGCTGTGGGGCCTCGGGCGCAGGCACTGCTGAGAAGGATGGGGCGGGGTCAGGAGAGATGGTGGTGCTTGTGGCAAGTGGCAGCGGTGGCTGGGGGGTGCTGGGGCTGGAGCTGCCTGTCGATGTGGAGCTCGGAGGTACAATGGGTGACTGGGAGCCAGAGGAGGGGCTCTGTCCATTCGTTGCTAGTGGTGATGTGTGTCCTTGGCTTCGGGCTTCCATCATTTCCAGGAAGCTGTGGGGAAGAAAAATTACAAATATAAGGAATGGTGAATCTTGGAATCCCGGACTGGTTTGGGTTGGGAGGGACCTTAAAGCTCATCTCATTCCAACCACCTTCTAGGTTTCTCCAAGTCCATCCTGGCCTTAGATACTTCCAGGGATCCAGGGACAGTCACAACTTCTCTGGACAACCTATGCCAGGGCCTCCCCACGTCCACAGGGAAGATTTTCTTCCCATCCAACCCTGCCCTCTGCCGGTTTAAAACCATTGCCCCTTGTCCTGTCACTAGCTGCCCGTATAAGAAGTCCCTCTCCCTCCTTTATATAAACCCTTTTCATCTGGCTGTGTGCTGAGCTGGAAAAGTATGGTTCGGTTTCCAGTTGGGCTTGGGAAGATATGGATCTGCTTCCAGTGACCCAGTGTCTCTGGGTCGCACTAAATCTGGTTTACCTACACGAGCGGAACTCATCCATCTGCACTGAGGTATGGAGAATCCCAACCTGCTCTGCGCTACAGGATGAAACCTCTATTTGCAACACTACTAGGAACCCCCTGAACAGACAGACTATAAGAACATGGCTTGAAATGCAACCTGCAGTCAGTTGTTGTGATGTTGGCATCAGCTGGACATATGTCTCTAAAGAAGTAAGTGCTGTAGGAATGGCACATTTTTAGATTCTATAGAAGAAATCACAGTACTCAATAAAACTGCTATAATAACCTCTTTATCAGCCAAGAATGGATTTGAGAGGAGAATCCTTGAACATCAAAAGAAAAGAAATGTCCTGAGGGCTCAGAGAAGACTGACTGCCATTACCCTTCTTGCAGATCCACACACAGGCTCTCCCCTGCACACACTCCCCCTCTGTGTGAGAGGCCCTGGAGCCAAGCAGCAGGAGTTCTGGAGCAGGTTGTGGTCCTGGCTGGGTTCCTGACTGGAAGAACATTAAAGCCTGTACCACTACAGAGAGTGAAAAGCGTTTTCCTTTTCCAAAAGAAACCCAAGCCTAACCCAAGCCTCCCTCTGCAGCCTGCAGGGTCAGCAGCCTGTTTCAGACACTGTGTGCAGAGAAACGTGGACAGAGACAAGTTCTTGCTATGAAATGGTCTGAAAAACAGATCTGCCACATGCTACACAGCTGAGAGATAAAGAGAGGACATCCAAAATGAAGCATCCTGTATAATACCCAGCACATCCCGATCTTGCCTCTCATTTCATTAGGCTTAATAAATTTGTGCATAGAGTCTCTGGATTCAGCTGGTTCTGCAAGACACACTTTGGTTGTGCTCCAGGCAATGAGAGTGTGAAGGAAGAGCCTCCTCTCCCACACAGAGCATGACCTTGTCCTTCAGAGACCTGAGCCAGCCAGAACCTTCTGTGGACTGACTGCTGAGCAGAACACAAACAGTGGGGGCTAAGAGACTTTAAGCCTTGAGTTATGATGTCCTATTTTAAGGCAGCAACCTGATATACTTTTAAGGAACAAAATAATATACTTTGTGACCAGCAGTGTCTGGACCCCTATGGAACAATAGCCCCAGGAAGCGGTTACTTGAATTGGAAAACTAGCAGTCCTTCCTAAGTAAGTAACTGGCTAAAATGGAGATCAAGGGCAGCACTGAAAAGCAGAATTAGTGAGGCAACACTAACAGACAGGGACAAGATACAGATAGAACTGGATGATCCCAACAGAAATAGGAAGAAATTCAACAGTACAAACAAAATTGTCATCTACTCAAGGGTGAGGAAAAGTGTTCTTGCTCCCAGTTCTCTACATGAGAATGGCTGGGAAAGACTAACCTCACTCATTACAGAAGTCTGGACTACAGACTGCAATCCCAACCATGCCAGAGCCTGGCTGTCACATGCTGTCCATTGATATCCAAACTATGCCTGCCCTGACGCAGCTCCCGCCATTCCCTAGGTTCTGTCCCTGATCACAGAGAGCAGAGATTGGTGCTGCCCATCCGCTGTCCCTTGTCAGGAAGCTGCAGACTGGCACCATGCTGTGGTGGCCTCACTGATGCTTCCACCAGGATGTGGGCCAAGACTATGTGTCTCTTCCCCCCCGAACACTGGCTAGCTACACCAACATGAGTTCCCGGCAGAGCTGAGCTCAGAGCATGCGACGCAGCATCCAGTCCCCATCCCCATCCCCCCTCCTGGAGTGAGCTGTGCGACAACACGTTCCACTCAAAATGATGCATGGATTTGTCATGCACCAGAGAGAAAACATAAAGAATTTAAGTCCTGCATTGAGCTGTGTGCAGACTGCATCAGGTTGGTTTGGAAGGTGCACAATATATCGCACATTCTGCAAGAACATAACAGTGTGTGCTCAATACCTCTGGTCACTGTGCTCTCTTCCTGAGGAGGGGGACCATGGCTCAGCATCCTCCAAGCAGGGTACACATGGCGGCTGTGGGGTGGGAAAGGCAAACCACTGGGCCCTGCAATTCGGCCTTCATCCAACAAAGCAAAGGCTCTTTATCCCCAAACCATGTGAATTGTCATGGCCTGCAAAGCTGTTTGTGACTTTGCCTGCATGCGATGTGCAACTCCTCAGTTCCACATCACATGTGTTGAGCGCTGAATTCTGCCATTCCTCCCCTCACAGCTTTGATCCAGGGCTTCTGGTGAGCCAAAGACAGGAGAGCTGAACAGCTCTACTTTGTGGTACTCACTCCTCCTCCCAAGACCCACTCAGCGTTAAAGACTCCTGCCTCCCAACTGTGAGAGGAGATTAATTAATCCCAGATGATCCACACGCACCCTGTTCCTGTTTATAGCAACAGCAATCCTGGATGGAAGCCTGCAAGCCTAGGCACTGCTGTACCCAGCAGCCAAGGTACTGCTGCCAGCAGAACTTGCTCTCCTGACTGTGCTGGGCTCCCTGACTGTCTGTGGGAACACCTAAACCACCAACATGGCATGAAACCAGTATGAACAACCTCTGAGCCTCAGGTCGCCTGAGTCCCACCATCAAGGCAACTGGCTGACTCAGGTAGGGTAAAATGATTGTACACTGAAGATTTGGGAACAAGGAGACACAAAGAATGTTTAGAGTCACATCAGGATACAGAATATGAAGCTCAAAGCGTAGTTAAAACTGGACTCAACAAAGCACAGGAAACTCTTAACAATACCGGAGTATTTGAAGACTTACTGTATGAGGTTCTGTCAAAGCTGCCCATTTTGGAAACAACCTACTTTTTTCTGGGAAAGTAGCCAGCTCCAGAGGGAGGGAAGGCTGTGACTACCACCTGTTTCTCCTCCAGAAACACATGAAATTTAAGAGCTGGAGGAAAAAAACCCAGTTACATAGATGAAGTATAAAGAGTGTCATCCTTCCCTCCAGTGCAACTGGACTGGGTCATAAAACACATGCAGGCTTTGTCTGCACCTGTGCTCCTGTACCTTTGTGAAGGGCATAAAAACAGGAGACAGCAAATTCTTTAGTAGGAAGATACAAATGGTTATTTGGGGACAGCACAACACAGACTCTTGCCCCAACACAGTACTGAGGACAGCTGTGATACATGTGTTTCATGTCACCTCCATCTAGACACGTGGGCCAAGCCTTGTGCTGTGACACTGGGGAAATCAGGGTGGTCTGACACTGGTTCTACATGGGCTGCATAAACCAGCTCTGATGAGTTTTTATAGTCAGATCTTCTGTGAGGGAGGTGGGTGGAAAACCAGCACACATGAAATGCTGCCAGCAAGCTTGCAGTAATTTCCAGGATGGAGGTGTCTAAGCATCCTCCACACTTTGAAAATACTACATAATGCATGAATGCTTTCTCTGTCTTTACACACACTTCTCAGAGGCATAAGTGTGGCTGTTTTGGGAACACACCGGGCCAAACCTGCCATGTGTCTGTTTTTTCTCAGATTCTATACAATCTGCCCACTCCTCGTTCTATCCATCAGTCCTTTGGAAAAGGACTCACTCAAAACCTTACTGTGGAATAAGCAGCTTCGTGCCCACACTGGACGTAGCAGACCAAGTCCTACCAAAGCACAAGGTGAACTCACACCCGAGCACCTTTATTCTGTTGGGATACGGAGACTGCAAATATACCATGCACGTCCAGGTGGGTCATCTGTCCTCACCCACAGGGGCTCCTTATTTGCCTTTCAATCCTTCCATTACAGACCAAGTACCAAGTCCAAAACATCCTCAAACTCCTGAATAATTCACTGGTGGTTGGACCTGCTCACAAGAGGAGATTTTTATGCAATTTTAAAGATGAACAAGCTCTGTGGGAACAAAAACTCATCAGGGCCTGAGGTTACTGTTGCTCTGCTCCCAGGGCGAACATAAAAAACACAAAAGGACTTGTTAGCCTCACAATTCCTAAAATTGTCAGTGCTCATGCTCATTTAATATTGAAGATGGGAGCAGCCTAAAGCTTTTTGGCTCCTGGTTCTAATGTGCTGTGATAAATTGTTCAAGTGTACTTCGTGTGGCAAGAGAGGCTCTGGGTTATTTTATTAATTGTGAAAATGAAGATTAATCGGCTGGATGACATAATTTTAACTGGGGTTAGTGAGGGTTAGATTTCCACATGCTTGTTTTGGGCTCATTAAAGGTGCTGCCCCAATCTCCCCAGCCCAGGTCCCTGAATGTGGAATCAATGGCCAAGCAGGTTTAATTTCTGCTGTTGTCCTGTTTTCCACCTGACAAAATGGATGCAGCAGGATAACTCCCTGCTCCATAAAATACGGAACATGCTTCACGTCCCCACTTCTCTAGCAAGACTGACTGATGACAGGCTTAGATGCACTTAATTCTTAACGCAGCACCCTCAGAAAACATGACCTAGATAAGAGTCCCATTCCAGGCTGGGTACAGGTTGGTTTCTGACCTGTCTGATGACCAAAAGGATTCACAGCAAGCGGAGAAGATAAAAGTAGGCTAAGGGGAAGAGAAAGCAGGAGTGGGTTTATTTTCCCAGCTGGTAATTCAGACTGTAGCTGTAGGTCATTCTGGACCTGTATTTCCATACAGTGGAGGATACCAAGGAATAGCCCCAGAAGCAGCTCCTCCTGCCACTGTGCGGGTGTTACTCAGCACCACAGTCTTGCTGAAATGATGAACTATGCTCAATGTGGAAAAATACCACCAGGCAAATAAAATCCCAACCCCCAGACAATGACTCTGCAGTGATGAAAGCTGTCCCTGTGGGGAACATGTCTCCCCAAAGCAGAGTTCTCAGCAGGGCAGTCCAAATGCCTGTCTGCAGTCACTGGTGTGGCACCCACATGGTGAGAGGAGACAGCCTCAAGTTGTGTCAGAGGAGGTTTAGGTTGAGTAGGTTTAGGTTGAAAATTTCTTCACCAAAAGGGCTGTCCAGCCCTGGCACCCTTCTCTGGGGGAATGAGCACATTGAACATAAACAAGTTTTCCTTGAAAACAGAAGATAAGCTGGGTACAATTAAAAATGGAGAAATTGAGCAAATTAGGTACAAATTCAGAACATCACAGAAGTTGTTACCGTTCGTTTAAAAAGAATTCAAGAACTCAAAAAGGGCTGAAGTGTTCTTTCAGCAGCATTGAAAATGTAAAGTCTGAGAGCATAGGGACAGTACCAGAGCCAGAGATGTGTCAGGTAGCGAGGAGCCTAAACACAGGGAAAGAACTGGAAGCAGGCCGTGTCTGTCACAGGCATGTCCAGGCAGTGGCTGCCCTGGCTGGCTTATGTAAGGCAGAAGAGGCAGCATCGTGTGCCACCTCGTGTTGTCTCTGGGATCCACATTTTGGATAAGTGACATTTTGTCCTCAGGTCCCCCCCTGCTGCAGCAGGAGGAAGAGTTCTTGCTCTCTTTCTGTTGTCACTGAGCCAAATTTAGCACCGGTCATTGTGACAGAGCAGATACCAGACTGCTTGGGGGTGAAAGAAATAACTGACATGTCCTAGGACTGTCGCCTTGCTATGCTCCATGGCCTGATTTTATGGCAAGGGAGCAGGAATGACCTCCAAGGATGTGCTGCAGCAGCCACACCACAGCCTGTGGCCCCAAATACCTTGTGGTCATCTCTCCTTGCTGTCCCCTTGGGTGACCTGCAGCAGAATTCTCAGTGCTGTCTAAACTGAAGCAACTAACAAAAAGGCCTCATGACAGGAGGTGTGACAGGTGAGGGTTGGGTTCCTCTACCAAGCAACAAGCAATAAAAAGGAAAAAGGAAAACAGGTTTCAAGTTACACCAGAGGAGGTTCAGGTTGGACTGGGTATTAGGAAAAATTTCTTCACAAAAAGGGCAGTCAGACTTTGGAACAGGCTGCCCTGGTAGTGGTGGAGCTATCATCCCTGAGAGTGAAAAACATGTGGATGTGGCACTTGGGGACATGGCTTTGGCAGTGCTGGGTTAAAAGCTGCAGTTGATGAGGGTCTTAGAGGGTTTTTGCCAGCCCTAAGGATTCCACAGTTCTGTGATCTGTCAAGGGTCCCCAAGTCACACTGCACCAACACACATGCTGTGCACAACAGGGCGAGTGGCAGCAGACAATGTACCAGGTGATCAGCTGGACATTTACTGATGCAGCATTTTAAACCTGGTAAACCCAAAATAACGGGCATGTGATAAATGTGGATGCAAGAACCTTCCCAAGGTTCCTAATAACAAGCACTGCAGATGTGTCTCAGTGCTGCAATATCACATACTGTTGTGTCCACATGTACTCTGTTTCCCAGCCTGAACTGTCTACTAAGGTTAAGACTTCACCCAAATATGGGTTCTCTGACATATGAATGTGACTGTTTCTTTAAATTAGGTTTCTGGCTATAAAACGAGCCTGGAAACCTCCTGCAGGGATAAAAATTGAGTGTAAGAAACACATACTTTTCAACTCCGGGGCTGAAGTACCCCCTTTGCAACGCATCTGTCCCACAAAGGAGCCACTCAAACAGACTCTCTGTTTCTACCTGAGGTACAGGGAAAAACCTTAAAAACCCTAAAATAGCACTCTTCATCAGTGTGATCAAAGTACTGAGACATGACACGGCCTGGTGCTTTTCTTTTGGGATCCGTGCCTCTAGCCAGGAAGCATCCAGGGGTATTTTAAAGCTCTTTCTCTAAAGAAGTGTTATTTTCTGAAAGTGAAGAACTTTGGCCTCAGTACAGATATGAACATGCAGAACTGGCCAGCTGCATAAGGATGTCACTTTATTTGCTAAACCAGAATTCTAGAGAAAAATCTTGCTTTCAATATTTTAGCAACTCCTCTTTTGTCAGGCTCTGATATTTCTGAGGCTATGTTAAGCTAATCTGCAGCCTGACAGTGTCAACAGCCTCCCAGCCGAGCAGTGTTGTCACACTAGGTGGGATGATCCAGTCTGATACCTGTAGCTGGAACTAGGAGGTCTGGCCCTGCCGCCACCACTACCACACTGCTGCTGCCACTGCCTTTAAGATCTAAGATCTGTTATCAGAGCCATCCCAACACAGACTAATCCTGAGGAAGACATAGAAAAGATAGATTTCACAGTCACAGAATCTCAAACTAGTTTGGGTTGGATGGGACCTTAAAGCTCATCTCATTCCATGCCCCTGGCTGTGGCAGGGGCACCTTTCACTGGACCAGGCTGCTCCAAGCCCCATCCAACCTATTTTTCTGCTTGATTTGTAAGCTGAAATGACACATATGGAGACCCAGCACACGCTAAAGCTGCTGGGAAGGGCAAGAGGTGACAAAACAGCAAGATCTTGTGGCTTGAGTTTGAGACAGCTCTGGCAACTCCTGATTCTATTAGGTATCCTCCCATTACTGAAGCAGTACAAACAGAAATATGGAAAGCCATCTGACAGCACAGCCCACACAGTCCAGTCCTTTGGGTAGGGACATCAAGAGAAGTGCTGAAGGCATGAGTTGACTAACTAGTCCCTCAGGAAGAGAATGAGGTGAATGCTCTGGAAACAGCACTGCTTTGTGTGAATTAGGGTATTTCAATGCTCTCCAAGGAAAACATGCTGAACAAGGTTATAGTACCTGAAACCTGGTCTGAAAAATGCTTGTTCAAAAGCCTGTGCATGAATATTTCATAATTATCGATTCCAATTTCCAAACAAAGCTGCCTGTAAATAATCTTTTTTCCGTACATTCTGAGGCTGACTTTTCTGGCTTGCACACCACGGCAATAAAGGCCTTGTGTTGGGAGTTCACGGAACATGTCCTGTTCACTATGCTATAGGTCTTCTGGCTTTGCGGGGCCAAAGCTGGCAAACACCATTACAAGCAGCCAAGCACACAACCAGGGCGCAGAACAGACACAGGGCAGAGGAACCAGCCACTATTCCAATCTAGAAATACACAGAGGAGTTCAGAAGTGCTCAAAGGGAACAAAAGACAGCAGTGTTGTTGCTATTACTTTCTGTGCATAAGACACACAATACAAAGGAATGCAGAAGCCAGGAGAGGAACCAACTTGTGTGCTGAGCAGCTGAGAGATGGAAAATATCTCCTTCCACCATTTTATCTACTTCAACATGTGCTGGCTCCAGGTGTGCTGCTCAGCTCCATCTGCCCTGCCCTCCTCCCTCCTCTCCCCTCCCCAGTCATGTGCCCATAGGAACCAGACCCTTTCAAACGGATCCCCCCTGCACATGCTTTACTTCGGGTGATGCCACTCAAGAGCAACATTTTATCCTAAAGATCCCTAAATGTTACTCGCCAGACCCTTCAATCTGGCCATGTGCCACAACTGGGGCTGCCCGACATTCATGTGACACCCAAAGCAGTTAGAAAAGACAGCTCAGTGACATACAGTTCGTAGTTTTGATCTTCAGTCTCTTGCTGCACTGACAGCTCCTCCAGAGTTGCATCAATATCCAGCTGATTTGTCTCCAGCTGCCGTAGCAACGTCTCCCTCTGAGGAAAGGCAAACAAGCTGGGTCTGAGCAGAAGGGTCACTGTAACAGATCTCTGCACTGAGATCCTGTGTCACCACTTTACTACAGCAACATATTCAACAGGAGCCCTGGCCCTGATCACGGTGTCCATTTAAATACACAGCGCAAAGGGAAAGTGAATAAAAAGTAGATAATCCATAAAGTCTGTGTGTAAGAAGCACCTTGTTCTGTGAGCTATCCTCAGCCATAAATCAATAATGTGTTATTTCAGACACCACCGCACTAGTTACATTTAGAGAACAGATTCAGCTCCTGCAAGAGATCAGTTGTGCAACCCATTCACTCAGGCCTTTGATTTTCCCTGTGCTAAATCAGCCCCTCTGGGAGCAAGAACCAGCTGATGCAAAGCCTCCCAAAATATTTTTTTTTTGCTGCTAGGGTAGATGAGGGAGCACAACCTGCCAACTCAATGACATCTCAGAAGTCCTTGCCCATCTGCCTCCAGCTGCTGTTCCACAGATGGGAGAAAGACACCCTAGCCCATTTCCAATGGGAAATAAAGTGACCTGACTGCACTAATATAATCCAGGACTGCTCTGCTCCACTCAGTCCTTCCTTTCCCACATTTCCCACAGAACTCAAACAAAAACCTCAGCTGAGGGGAGCGGCTGGCTTAACAGACTCCCTCCTCCTGACATCAGCAAGGAGAGATCAATAACCACAGGCACAGCCAGCTCCCTCAAGGGCTGCAGCCCGGCAGGACTGACACAGCATCCACTCCTGCAGAAACATCATTCTGGATCCCCTGGACAAGACTAGAGCTTCAGTGGTGCAAATCCTGCCCCACAGCCCCAGCCCCTCTGCTCAGCTGGCTGGCACACAGCTACGCACTGGCCACGTCAATCAGCCCATCTCCCAAATTCTGGAGTTTTGGAGTCAGAAGCCATGATTTTCAGTGCCTGAGGGCATCAATCCTCCCTCTCCCACTGCCCATGCAGTGGGTGGCACAGAAACAGAGCCAGCTTGTGCTGAGTTGGGCTGGTGACGCTCAGCCCTGCACAGTCCCCGTTTCAGCAGGTCTGTTGTGCCAGAGGCTGCGCCCCTGCCTAGGTCCTCCAAACTGCCAAGGTTTTTGCTTTGATAACTGCCTTATCCTCCAAGTACATTTCAGCTTTGCTCTGACAAATATTTTTGAAGGCTCGCATCAATAACCATGGTGAATTCTTAATTCCCTGCCTTGACAACTGAACAATTGAACTCACTGCAGAAAGATCTCAAAAGGTTAAAAGCCCCAAAGGAAATCTATTACATAATTCCCAGAATAAAATCCATCTGAGAAGACAAACAGTAGCATGAAGCGATGGTGTTCGGTCTCTACATGCACATGCTGCTGGCCTTATGGTTTCATAGATGTGAGAACTTTAAAGCTATCAAGACACTGCACAGGTCTGAAGAACAATTAACTCATCTGGCTCACACAAACCACACCAAGTGCTATATTCTGGGGAACGGTCAGAGCACAGCCTGAGCCCTCCATGGAGCAACTGATTTATATCAAATTCTACAGTGACTGAAATCAGCAAAAAAGGTTTAAGTAATTTTTATTTTGTACTGTATGACTAAGTGAATCATCACAGCTGATAACCTTAATTTACTGGAAGACACAGCCCTTCTTGAAATTTAAGGGATTTTGTGATATTTAAGCTAATTTACTGCTTCCAAGGCATACAGAGTCTTCATGTTTACCACTGTATTAAGAACTTGGAGCAATCCCTCTTTTCTTTGTTGAGTAATTTTTATTCATCATTTTCAAGTGCTCTCTGCAGATGGAAGCTTGACTTTAATTAACATGTATGCATGGAATTACAAAGTCATTACTTAATACCAATTCCTTTATTGTCATTTACAGACAAGAAAGATTCAGCAAAATATGCTATTCATATTTAAAGTTGTTACACTAATCAGAAATACTAATAAGGACTTCAAATTCTAGATTTTAGAAATCAATAAAATCAAGATCTCAGAAGTAGTAGATATCTTAATTTTATATTATTCATGCAGTATAAGCAAAAATGAGGCAAAAAAGGGCAAGTCTGCTGCTGTTTTGTTCCCAGTTTCCTACGACAGATGAAATACATGCGGAGCAAATTAGCAGAACAGAGACAGAAGGGCTACCGGTCTCTGGTGCATACCTTAGGCTCTTTGATAATGACTTTAATTAGACTTGTCTATAAAACAAGCGGTGTGCATTGCCTTAAACTTTGGCACTGAGACATACACCAGTTTTATTTATTTCAATTTTCACAGATCACAATAAATCAAGAATATATATTTAATAAAGAGAGCATTGCAATCAACTTTGTACAAATTCATCACTACTAACAAACTTCCCAATACTTCAAAAAATATATTCTATTTTACCATGCTGGTTATTAAAATACTGAACAGCTTATTTTTCGCAATGACCCAAAAGAAGGGAATAAATCATGTGCTAGAGACCAGTGCTTTGGCTGAAAGCCACTTGCAAGGGCTTCCTGGGAAAAGGCAATTTCAGCTGTCTGCAGAATCCTCTCTCCTTCCAGCGCAGCACCTGGAAGCCTGGGTGACCTGATCCCATTTGTGGGCCACCAGCAATACCTACAGGTAAACTGCATCCTCAGGTTTGCCAATCCTGCCCTGGGAAAGGAACTGATAAATAATTGAAGAGCTCAGGCTGACAGAGAGAAGGTGCTCAATACTGGGGGTATGGATTTCAGCCCCCTGCTTTCTCCATGGAAGATGCATGACTGTAAACTGAGCACAGGAATGTGCCACTGAAAACCACAGACTGACCCCAACCCTGCTGAGGGACAGCCTGGGACCTCGGACACAGCTGGACCACTCTGCCCTGGAACGCTGTGGAGGGCAGGCTGAGGGACACAGAAACCTCTGAGGCTGATTAAATCCTAGTGCATTTCATACTGGGCAGCAACCCTCTTCTTTAATCCTGCTCTGCTCCAAGGGGAAAAACTCCTTTCTAGAACCTGGTACTGGCAGGAATCTCTGAAGGGAAAAGAAGAACCCTCAGGAATTAAGTCTAGATGCCATTTTCCTACAAATTTCAGCTCATGTTGCACTGGATGTTGAACAGGGCCAGCCCCGGTCCTCGTGCACGCCAACACAAGGTTCCCAGCGAGTGTCTGGGAGCAGTGAAGTGCCCCAAGGCAGCTACTGTGGAGCAGCATGAGGCACTGCCTATAACAAGGGCAAGGGGAACTGCAGAAACCAATGCAGCCCATCTTGGATGAAGTCTGACATCAAGTAAAGTCCCCAAACCTGGGTAGAAACAACCAGAAGCCTCCAAATACGCAGTGTTATAAACCCAAACATTTCACCACCAACATGCTGGCAGATTTCAGTCTTCTCCATTGAGCAGCAGGTTGGATTTATAGCTCAGATTTCTACAACCTCCTCCTCAAAAGTGTTTCACTGAAGTTTTATACATTCAATCTTTTATCCTGGTTCTTTTTGCTCTGCAGCCTGAGGTCCTGGTGACATCCACTAATACATCTCAGATCCTTCTGAACTGGCATTTCACTGGGGATTATTTATATAAAATTACACACAAACACTTCAATTACTGGTGAAAGATAATCAAGACCAACTGCCTGGGTTTTTCCCATCAAATAGAAAACAGTAACATGACATCATATGTGCCCTCAAAAAGCATAAGCTATTGATCCCAAAGGACCCCCGTAGGATCACCTCAAAAGCTGATCTTCTAAAGGCCCACAGATGAGAATCTCACCATTCACAGCCTTTGCCCTTCCCTCAGCCCCTGCAAGAATCCTCAGATACAAAGGAAATATGAGACTGGATCCATGTGAACAGGATCCAAGCACATGTATCTCATATTTAATGCCTTTTAACACTAGGGCAAAGATTTTTAGCAGAGGTTCCTGAACTACTCAGATAATGGCCAAATATCTTCTCATCTGAGTTCTAACTGAACAGAACTGAAATACAAAGTTTAACAAATGTGTGTATTTTACATTTTTGACTTGGTAAGTGCTTCACTGGATGACATTTTCAAGCCAGTGAAAATGGAGCCTTTCTCCAAAGGTCAGCATTGGGACCTCAGCACAGCTGACCTCTTGCAACCAGAGACATGTTTTACTCAGTTACAGGCACCAATGTTCTGACATAATTTTGTTATACCAACTCTCATGAAAACACGAATGTACTCAGGATCCTTTAACAGCAAATGAAACCCCAAATACCAAATTCCTGCCTTAGAGAGGAAGCAAATCCAATCTGTCTCACACACCCAACACATGAGGGTAACATCCCTGCCTTACCTGCAGCTGCAAGAAGGGGATGTTGAAGAACTTGTGCAAGTACTTGAGGCCAAAGCTGTTCTTCATGGAAGACTCAGCATAGCGGAAATAGGAGGAGCCAGGAGGCCTGTGTCAAGCAGAGAGAAGAACACTGTAAACAGCACACCCTGCAGATCCTGCACAGGACTGAGTTACACACCAGGAGCCACCCCACAAGCCAACCCCCCAACCTTAAATGTAGCCCAGGGCGTCATTCTGCTTGGACTCGGTACTTTGTGTGCAGCCAAAATGCACACTGAAGTGTGGCAGAAGGTGGCTGTTGGTGTGTGACAGTGTCATGTGCCTGCCAGGCCAAGAAATATTCTGTCAGGACACTGGGATGTTGATTTCCTAAACTGGGGATTCACAGCTTTACAAGCTGTTCATTTCACAGTGAAGGCTTTTGTTTTAAAACCACAATCAAACTGACCAAAATCATATATAGAAATTAATTTGTAAAGAAATTATTTCATCATGGATAAAGTCTTAAAATTGGTACCATTTCTTTGTGCCTGACACAGGCATAAACAAGTAAGGGATAAGGAGAATGAAAAAAGTGCCTTAAAAATAAAAAACTACATAAAAAGGTATAATCTACTGAATCTTGACCAACAAATACTATTTTATACCACACAAGAAAGCATCTCAGATCTCTGCTTAAGGGAAACACTTGTCTGGCTGGTGAGGGACATGTGACTTGGCTGTGCCCCGCAAGTGGTGTGCGGGGGATGCTCAGAGGAAGAGCAAGGACACAGCTGGACTGGCTGGCTCTTGTGTAGCTCAGTCACTTGGAGCAGACAACAGCTGTGCCATGGGGAGAAGATTCTCTCACAGGAAAAGGACTATCCAGAAAGACAATGACTTGTTGGGAGCAGCACCTCTGAAAGGCACATGCTGCCAGGCGCTCCCTGCTTCCAGGACCATGGCAAACGATCTGTTCCAGATCAAAGGGCCCATGGTGTCAGCAGATGCTGCTTGTGAGAAACAGAGAGCTCTGGGAGCCAAAGGCAGGCGCAGCACAGAGGACACGTGTGACATGGATGAGAAACACGGCAGTGACACTCTGCCTGGTGACCTCTCACCTGTTCAGGTTGTCAATGAGGTCCCGCACATCGCCGGGCAGGATGACCCGGTGCTCCCCCATGTCCCGGTAATTCCCAAGCACACACACTGGAACGTGGGTCGGCACTTTAGGAAGCTCCCTCAGAATATAGTTAAATGTCCTTCATCAGAGGGGAGAGAGAGAGGCAGATGTGACTGTAAACAGTTTCAGGCACAAACCACAAAGAAAAAACCAACAAGATTTTTTTTTTCCAAAATCCTTCCAAGTCTCTGGCTTCTTTACCCCATCAGAGAAATACATTAACCCTCATTATGTCTGGATGATTCTTTATACCAAAACAACTTCAAAAGCTCAATAATCCACTTTCACCAGAACCCTCACATCTCCTACAGCAATCTAATTCCTGCGAAATGGTGTGGGATCAGCAGAAGGAAAGAATTCCCTCCCTTCAGCTATCCACAGGCTCGCTGGCCCACACCAAACCTGAACATCAGCCTAAATAAAAGGCAGGAGCTCTCGCCCCCTCCTCTTTCCACTCTGGTGTCCTTATTTCTCTCACCCTCCTCAGATGTGCAGCCTGGGGCCTCTAAATAATCCTTACTAATACCAGTTTCTTGGGAATTTCTCACTAGCGTCCTCCTTTCCCTTGTGTTCTGGGGAGCATGGGTTTGCAACATACACTTTGCACCTCTGATAGCAATAATTATCAAGCCTCAGCCAGCAGCAGATCATCAGTTGCAGCACACAACCCACTGGGACACTGCTTGTTTGGATCAAGTCCAGGAGAGGAGTGTATTAAAAGCCATGTCACAAGATAAAGCTTTTATTTTAAAGGATAAAAGCCTGCTTTAACACATTAGGCTGCTTATTAGCTTCCAAATCCAACTGGAAATCTGGAAGTCATTTGTTTTGCTGGAACAAAGGAGAATCACATGGTACCAGTAAAGGTCTCTTACCACTGCTTGGTAATGTCAAACATCATCACTACACCGTTGCAGTTCTTATAGACATCCAGGAACTCTGCATCCAGAGCCATTTCCGATTCTGCCTAAGAAAATAAAGGCAAAGAAGCAGTAAATAACTGGATTCAACTTCAGGCTGATACAGAACACAGTGGATACAGTACTGACTGGGCAAAATTCCTAAAGTGACAACCACTGTAATGAGTACCCATGGATTTCACACCATTATCACTGAAATAAGACACCTGGTGGCTCTCACCTTCCATTTCTCATAGGAACAGGATGTGAAGCACCTGACAGTCTCTGACAGCACATGCCAAACCCCAGCCTTGTCGTCTCCTCTGTGCCCCCAAATTCTGTGTTGGCAAGAGAACTCCATACAAACCACAGAGTGGAGGACAGAGGACACAGCTCCCATTACATCTTTTTCCTGACCCAGATATTGGCTCTACTCCTAATGCTTCTGGTGTCCAAAAGCAGGAGGCAGTTTGTCCCATGGAGGGTTGACAGGATTAGTACCCGATTGGCTTTTCTTCATTTGGACTCTGCATACTGCTGGTCCCAGCTCAGTCTTCTTGGCTCCTGCTGGAATTTGGTGTCCCTGGAACATTTCTCACTCATTTCCCAAGAGTGGAAAATGCACCCACATTTGCAAAGGAAGAAGCAGCTGTGGCAACTGTTCTCATAAAGGCTTTTCCCATGTGAGAATATTTTGAGGAACATTCTCCTCAATCAACCATCTGAGCCTGAGCAGATGGGCACCAGTGGGAGTTTAACAGCCCAGCTCTGAGGAGCGGCCAGAGCAGGGCATCAACTCACATCTTCAGGCCCCACAAGAAGGCCCTGACAAAAGGAGTTTCTGCCTCTGCCCACAGACAGACAGACAGGTACAAAGCTGCGGAGCAAACATCTGGGGCACAGTCATTACCAGTGACAGAATGGAAAGCAGCAGGGAAGTTGCAGTCAGGGCAGGAGCAGGGCTGAAATGCACAGAGCAAAGAATGAAGAGCGTCAGTGACCCCATTGTCCCTCATGCACCTTCCAGGCTGGCCTTAGAGCAGGAACAAATATAGAAGTTGCTCCCCATGGACCAGAAGTGGATAAGAGGCCTCAGATCTCTGAATTCTAGGTGACTCACCTCCTGAGGGTCATTCTCCAGTTTTAAACCATCTCCTCGTTTTTTGCATTTTCCTTAAAAAGAATTGTAAAAAACATTAAAAGCATTACAATGGGCAAAGAACTGGAGGATGGGTCTTGATACGTGCACAGCAGTTTGAACACAACCTTAAAGCAGATCCTACTTCTACTGTAAGCCTGGGGGTTGAGGAGGGGTGGGATAGGTATGACTTGCTGAAGAATCCCAGCTAATCTATTCAAAAACAAACAGTAAAGCAATCCAAAGACAGACAGAACCTACGGAAGAAGAAATCCAAGAGAAATCAAATAAACTGTGGGAAAGGAGCTGTGGAGATGCAGAGACAGCCTACATGTGCTCCAAAGGCCAGAGCCAGAGGGTCAGGTCTGGTCATCACTAGTGAAGGTGCAGAAAAGAAAGCCTCCAGAAGCACCATCCAAAGCACAGAAGAATGAACCAGGGAGCAGGTACAACTCTGATTAGACTCCCTATGTGCAAGAAGTGCAAGTGCAAGAAGCAACGTGCCTAATGTTTGTAGAAGACATTAGAAAACCACTCTAGAGACTTGCCCTGCAGTCCCACAGCCACGGTCCCACCTGCAGGAATTTATACGTTTCTCTCCAACTCATCTGCTTCCTCTAAGGCAGTTAAAGGACAGCCCCTAAGGCTTCTCTCTTTCCTTAGATCTTAGGGAAGCATTTTCTGACATTTTAAAGTACCACGGGCATTTAACTCAGTACCCCAGAAAATGAGTGTTTTTAAACTTCAGTCTCCCTGAAACCTTTCTGTCAAGTCAGTTACACACTAACTGTGTTTCCAAATCTTACAGCCTGGAGTCTCAGAAGAGAGGTGAATCTGTACCTATGATTATCAGAGTGGCCATCATCTGACATGATTTTCTGGTGTAGACACTTGGCTCTAAGGATTGCCAGGAGTCCCAACATCTTCTGTCACCTACTGCCAAAGAGGTTTAGTGTGGACACACCATGAAAAAAATCTGCCCCCTTGTTTAAACTGAATGTTCTGAGTTTCCAGAATTTTATCAATAATAAGTACTGCACAAAGAATAACCCTGCAAGATCAGGAGTTATGTTTGACAGATACCGACCATCTCCCAGATGTTACTCACAGCAGTTAAGTACTTCTGAAATAACTTGGTTGTGTATTTTCTTAGTCTAAATAATGAAGAGCTAACTAAATTATACTGGCACAATCTTGGAATTACTTCTCATCACTTCTAGAAATTTCCTGTGTCACTGACAACAGGTGTTGGCAGCTCAGATGCACCTGGAAAACCCCTCCCATTGACTCTGTAAAAGACTCTGTAACACTGTGGACCAAAAAAGCTTCCACCAGCTCTTAACTCTGCTGAATCACATGTGGAATTCAGGGTTCTGCCAATGCTGCATGTGAAACAGCGTTTGTTTTTCCTGCACACAGCTCAAGGATAAATAGTAAAAAAATACAATTATTCAGAAAAACTTTAACACTGTAGGTTACAGCAGGTGGTTCTGGTGGGTGCTTCTGTGTATCACTGCAAAATGTTTGCCCTGCTCATGTCATCTTACTGCTGACATCTGAAAGTAGTAGAAATATTAATCCTGATCCCTCCTCATTTGGGCAATGTGTTTCCCTTAGGGATCCAAGTATGGGCTCTGATTCTTCCCCATGCAGCCAAAGGTGTGGGATGTCTAGGCCATGCGTATCTTTTCCCACTTCATTTCAAGTCAGTGACATTTGTGTGGCTTCTCTGAACATCCAAACATTGCTATTTCTGCAGTCACTGCTAAATTATGCTTGGCATGACCTAAATTTCTAGGTATTAAAAGAGAAACCCAAGCAATCACAAATACTCTCCATCATTTCTCCCATCCTGAGCAATCCAGGTGTCTAACCTGGGCACATTTACAGCCAATGCTATGAGACAGAATACACAACCCACACACCTCTTACTGCTCATGGTTTTCTGTGTGTATCCAGAGGAATAAGTAATATTCTTGCACACTGCTCATCAGTGCTGCAAAGGAGGTCACCTCAAAGGAGTCATAGAGCTGAAAAGCGCATGTGTGTATAGATTCACGCACAGGCTCTATTTTTGGAACCCAAACTGCAGGATGAACCAGACAAAGATAAGATCTATGCAATGAAAATATGTAATTCAGCCTGTATAGGCAAGGGCACTGAGGATTGTGTCACTGTATGCATGAGGTCCAGATTCTGAGGTTGTACTGATGTGTAATGGAGGAGCTTCAATCAGAAAACATGGGTGTTTGTGCTGTAATGGCTCAGGTCTGCTTCCTAGAATGATGGCTGCTCCTCATTTACAGGGCATAAGAGCAACACTGGCACTAAATACACTTGCTAGCAGTGCCCTGGAGTCTACAGAACAGCTCCTACTGGACACTGATGTTGTGATCATCACTTGAGTCTCTGCAACAGTATGTACTATCAGTTTTGCTGCAGGATAGAAGGATTCAGTACAGCTTGCCAACAAATGCTGTCCACCATGCAAGGGGGCTGCTTCCCTTCACCAGTCAAAAATACACATCTGGAACATGTGCATCCCTTGTGTTATCTAACTTGGGACACCTGAAAATAGAAGAAATACGAATTCTGATCTTCCCTTCTTCTTGCAGCACAAGTCTGGGAGGAAGAGGGGTGAAGGTGAAGCAAGGAGGACAGGAATCTTCAATACAAGGGAAAGCGTTTGTCTATCTATCAACAGAAAAAAAGTATGATTTGATGCCTTCAGTCATGTACCAGAAAATATGTGGGAACCAAAGTGGCAGAAGTTACAAGACAGGGATTCTTAACCGTTCCTGAATCCCCTGCATTCAAGCAGTTTCCCTGCATTCTGGATCTGTTACAGCTTTATGACCTGCAGCAGTTACACAACTTGCTGCAAAGCTAGAAAGATGAGTCAGGATTGTGGCTTTTGCTAAGAGAGATCTTTCCTGAGCTCTGTCAGCTCCAAGAACAGCAAAGGAGATGATATTTACTACACATGCCACACAATATCCAATACAACCCACGGCTGGAGGCAAGCTCATCTTGGGAAGATTTTAACAAATGGCAGCTTTCCAAACATGATCCCAGCTCCCTGAACAGACCTAAGGAGAATGCACCAGGCAGCAAGGAAGTCTGGACTCCAAAAAATCTGCACATTTAAAAAAAGTCCCAAATAGTCAAGCACAAGCCAAGAGGAGCAGCACAGTGTGACAGCTGCCATTCCCCACTGCCTCACCACACTAACCAACCTCACAGCTTTTGAGCTTTCACAACAAACCTCCTGACATTTCCAAATTATCATCTGGATGTGAAATAGCCAATACCAAACGAAGTCACTGTCCAGGCAGGGCCAACAGAGCCACCTCTGCATCCCAGTGCATTCTGAAGGGAAAACCCTCCAGAGGGAAAACCTCCTGGGCATTGCTGAACCAGCAAGGACAGGGAGCACACCTCTGGGAGCACCAGGAGAAACACCACTCAGGAAATATCACCATTAACTTCAGCCCAAAAATGTATATCAAGTTTTCAGGGTGCAACTCCTGCAATTCCCCCCAGCCCCCTATGACTGCGGAACAGCAGCACTGCTCAGCAGGGGAGCACCCAAAACTGCTTTACACAACTGAAGCTGAAAACTGCAGTTCACAGATGCACCTGTTAAACTGTAAACCACAACAGGGCTTTCAACACAGTTTCCCACATCACTTTAACAGAGGTCTCCTAATTTCCTCTGAAAATGAAATGGGGAAATGCTGGCAAAAGAATTTTAGCCTGGAAAACTTCATGTTGAAATGAGTGTTCAGAATATGCATTTTTTGACAGTTTCAAATCCAGCCTGATAAATACAGTGTTCTGCCCAGCTCTAAATAGGCACACAAGCCAGGATATGGTAGGCAAGGGGGAAAAAAAAAAAAAAAAAAAGGAAGATCAGGTCTTGTCAGCACTATGCTACAACAGCGCTGGATACTTTACTACTGCAAGTCTACAGTCCAGTGTGGCTCTCAACCAAAGCACCACGCAGGAGGATTTTTTGTCCTAAGCATACAGAAGGAAAACAAAAAAGTCATAACATTAGGATAAAAGCTACATATGAGCAAGCTCTTAATACTTAATATGAACATTTTCCTAAAGTTATGCTTATCAGGAATCCACAATACTATGGCAATAGGAAAGGATTTGATTTCATTAACATCATGATGATCTGATTTTTACACTGCACTGATTGAGCACAACTGATTGCAAAAAAATATATATCTGTGGTCCGTAAGTACAGATCTTAACAGAATGATTTTTTTATTTCAAAATAATATAAAGTGAAGGGAAGAGAGTCCTTTAAGATTTCCACCATAGGCTTCGCAGTCAGAAATCAAAGCAGGACCAGAAGAGCTGTTATCAACATCTGCGCATAGCACATCCCATCCCCTTCGCCAAAAAACCAAGTCTCTAGTTGAGAAGATGACTGCTCAGAGAAGCTATTCTCAGCAATAAATACTGGAACCACATGATTCCCAAATTAAATGTCTATCTATTCATATCAAAGCTGCAAGGCAGCAAGAACACAGATGTTTTGCTTAGATTCCAGCCCTCCACTTGGTATCCCACAATCCGAAAGCCAAACTATAATCAGACTTACTTCAAAAGTAACTCTGGCCTAAGCAAGGTTTTGTCCACCCTGTGAAAACTGGAGCTTAAAACACTAAAAAGATAAAGTGTTCAGGATTTTCATTTGAAGTTCCTGGCTCAAGTTTACCCTGAAGGCTCCATTAGGTATCTGAACTAGAGGTGCTACTGCTAATTGTCTTCTTTTTTCCCTATTTTGCATACAGTTCAGCTAACATGAAAAATGACATTTCTCCTTTTCCCACTCCCTATTGTACTTTTAGTTTTACACAAGTGTAAGTTGCACAGGGGGTGCCTCTGAGATGCCATTCTGCTGAAGAATGCCTGAGAGCACGGATTCCAGCCAAGGCTGCAGGAAAGGCAGCACCAGACAAATCATCGTTTGTGTTTTGATGACTGTGGTCAACAAATTTGACATACACCAAACAAGAAGCATCACTCACAGAGCAAGAGCTGCTTACCTGTGAAGCTGCTTTCCTGACCATATTCACACACTAAACCAGGAGCCTGGCTGGTACTAAACTGTCACAGCACCAATAGTCTGTAGCTCCACAGATAAATCTGACTATAGTAAGAAACCCAATTTGGCTCTCCTAGTTTGATAAACAAGTCCCTAGGTGAACAATCATAGGATAGATTTAAACTCAAACAGAGACCTCAACCAATCCCTTCCAACCCGAAGTGCAGATGTATCATTGGCCAGGGAGCTGGATGGTGTTAAGACCCAGACTAATCAGGTCTAGATCTGGGAGTTTTGAACTCCCTGTATGAGAAGGTTCTGAACCATAAAACCGACCATTGGTCTTATCATCAAGAGGACTCAAGTCATGATTTCTGTCTCCAACCTATGACCACACGTAACACAAAACACTGGTAGAAGTCAAACAACATCTGCATTCGGGGCTACAGAACGGGCTGTGGAGATTTATATCTGGACCTCAACCCCTTCCAGGAACAGATCCCACTGCATCCCAGTTTGCACCGCAGCCAGACTGTCTCTTCACAGATGTTATGGGGTTTGGTTTTGCTTTTTATAAAACAAAAGTCTATACTCTGACAAAAAATTGAAAACAAATGAAAAATGTATTTATGTATCATAAAATTTTCCTTGGCTAAGCATTTAGAAAAGCTTTTGGAATGCACATATTGCATTTTCTGTCCTAGTGAATTTAAGTAATTGGCTTCTCTTTCATCCTTCCCCCCTGCATACATTACCCACTGCAGCCAGTTTTACCAATTTAACAATAGAATGCTTTCACAGAAACAGCCCAACAAGAACTTTTATAACCAGAACAAAGAACTCAAATCTGTCTAAACATACAGGAAACCATGAAGGGGAGAAGGTGAAGTTTATTCCAAACCTCAGGGAATTGGAATACACAGAGCTGCAGGCACTTCATCTGTCATAAGCACATGGAACAACTGCTTCTGAACACTGGGTTTGATCTGAAGTTCAGATGCCAGGTACTGGGTTATAGCATAAGGGACTCAACTCTCCTTCCCTTATTCTTTCAGGAAGTTATATAATAAATATAGATTTTTTTTTTTTTTTAAAGCAGAAGTAAGCAGGTATTTATGAATTCCATGTTTTTTTTAAAACTGAGAAAGAACAATGAATCTCCATTAGAAAGAAACTTATAAATCTTACCTTTGTCCACTACATCCCAGACTTCAACTTTCACAATGTCATCAGTGGCTGGAAGCACAATAGAATACAAAGGGTTAGAAGGTAGAACACCCATCACCCAGAGAGCCCAACCCAAAGCCAGCATGAAGGAATGTCAAAAGAAAAGCAAATTCTGTGCAAGAAGAAAACCCAACCACAAGAAGGCAGTGAACTGTTGAAGGTGCAAGCTGTCCATCAAAACCATACCGTCCAAGGAACTTCATAAATACTCTTAGTCACATAGGTGATGGCTGGATTTCCTTGTTGGATCATGTCAGGCTTGAAGCTTGTTGTAAGTATTTTGTGTAGATTCTTTTCATAACATACAGAGGTTTACTAAGCCTTTCAAAAAAGATAAAAATCTAATTTTGAGAATAAAGTCTGGTTTATAAATAAGGCATACAACTGGCAGAAGGAATACATGCATTTAAGAAGATTAATCACTGCATTTCCATCTAAACATGACAGCCAGTGCAGACAATGCTGCAGCTACAGAAACCCATTCTCTCTGCACATTTCCATGTGCATTTTGTGAAAAATAAGGTCTCACTAGCAATTTTGCTTCCTATTGAGCTGTAGCATCAATAAATTATAACTAGCAACATCTATCTGAGTTGCTAAAATCTGAACCAAGACATGCAGAATTCTAACTCCATTGATTGCTGGCACCCACACACAACCAATTCACATTCAGGTGGCCTGAAGGCTGAGCAGCTATGGTTCAATGTTTCCATGGAATCCAAACAAGTAGTCTGATTTTCAGGAAGTTGTTGCAAGAAACAGCTGCTTTTTGAAAATGTCATAGGCTTTGAAGTAAAAGCTTGTACTTGGAGCAGCTCTGAACATAAGGTTGGAATAGGACAATGACTCGGAGAAGAAAATTACATCATAGGATGGCATGAGTTCATCTAAGTGCCATTATCAAACAAGGAAGCATTTTCTATACTGAACTCACTCTTGGCTTAATTAAATATTTCAAAATATTGTACAGACAGATTATGAAGAAAGGAAAACTTTGATCCTTTGCTTCTGGAGAAACACCATTTTTTACACTTATGCATGAGGCAAAATCAGTCTCAGTTTTCCTCACAGTAATTCCTGCTTATCTTCCCCTGTGCCAGCTTGGCAGGAGGCACTGAATGAACAAGAGACTCCTCCAGGTCAGCCCAGGCAGTGCCTCGCAGGACTGAAAGCACATGGGGAGAACAGCACCCGCAGCCCAAAAACTTCTGCCCATACCACTACACCCCACTAATTAACTCAGTCCCTGAATAATTCTACAAATAATCAAACCAGGTAGGCTAAAGTCCAACCTGTGAATCACTCACCTGGCACCCAGCTGAGCCAGCACCTCCTCCCAGGCACTGGCACTGCAGGAGCTCTCCCTGTGCCCCTGCAGGTGCTGGGACACAGATCAGCTACTGGAGGTGTGCCCTTGATTCCTGCCCGGCAGTTGGCAAGGCAATCCCAGTGCCTTTCCACAATCAAGGGTTGCTGCAAAAGGGTAGGAGATATTTGCCTTCCCCAAGTTTTGCATGGGCTCGGGAGGAGCCCAGGAGGCTGCCTGTTCTTTCCAGAAGTGCCATGTGAAGCAGTACATCAGGACTAACAGTTCAGAGAAGTGAGCCCTTGCGGTGATCCAGGGCCTAGCACTGGTACTTTGCTGCTGAGCTGTCCACCTCCTTCCCAGGAGCCAAACACACCCTTACTGAGGATGTGTTCACCTGCTGAGCAATCACCACAGAACTGTCATCCCACTGAGCAGCAGCAGTCCTGGCAGCTGGGGAGCTAAACTCCCTGACCCCACACACCTGCTTTAGACCCTTCTGGCTGAGGGGAAGGGCAGAATTTCTCAAAGAAAACAACTGCAAGAGACCCAGGAAAACCGTATTTCCACATTTTTCTTGCTACCTCACAGCCAGGAAGTTCTTCCCTTTCATCACTAGTGTCATTCCTGATTATCCTGATCATGCAAGAGGAGAATTGCTTTAGTGCTGCTGCATTGGCTTTGGCGTGTGACTCATACCCAGCAGCATCTCACCCAAAGGAGCTCTGTGGCAGCAAAAAGAATGCCAATTTATCCTTTCAACTCCCTAGCCTGAATTAGCACAAACCACGGATCAAAGCACTCCAACGATCTGTCCTGAGCTGCATTTTGACCAGATACTCCATGGCCGGTGGTACACGGAACACTGCTTTCCCACAAAATGATGGAGAGCCATGAAAAGGCTCCAATTGCAAGAAAGCTCATTTAAAAATAAGAATTATCACATTGTGGGTGGGTTCATCACCAGAACTCACAGGCCCTCAGACATTTTTTACCCTTATTCAATGACAGGAGTCACTTCCTATGTTCTGGATCACAAATCCTACAGTACAAAGCACCTCTGCCATCCCTTAGGCATTCAAAGAATCTGAGCACAACTCTTTGTCAATTTTTATTTCAGACTCCCTTTCTCCCAGGCGGCCAAACAGAGATTAAAATTGGTGACCAGTAAAATCCAAAAAAGTGTTCCTTAGGGTCAGGAATGGTAATTCCTTACTTGGACACAAAAATTACCAATACCCATTACAACTGGCACAGAAAAGCAACTTTGTTCATTCTGAATAAGAAGTAACTCAGATTCTACTACTTTATTAATTTCTTGAGTATAAAATTCTGAAGGTGCTACATTTTGCATCTAAAATGGAATTCTTCTAAGATAAATGCAAGAATCCTTCAATATTTGACAGCAATTTAATTAATATCTGTAAATATTTGCCACCAACTACCTCATAATGTTTATTTAAGGTAGCCTGAGAGCATGAACACAGGAAAAACAAACTTTATTTTTCCTCCCCAGATTAACTTGGCCAACAGGGCAGGATTTAGACCTGAACCAAGGACTCTGAGGGCCCACGTCACCAATTTTGGATGGAAACTTCTCACAGCAGGAAACAGATTTCACAATGTCTTTAAAATGGGGGTTACTTTTTGAAATGTATCTTAAGAAAGTCAGTGGAAAAATTCCTGTATTAGTCGCAACTATTACTAAGACAATAGTACAGTGTTTTTTTACAATGCAAAAGGAACATAAATGAAAGGCACAGTTTCAGGTACAGCTTTGCAGGTAATTTTACAAGGTCAGCAACACTTCATCTTGAGAAAAGTCTATCAGCAGCTGTACACATTGCTGTCAGCTCTGGCCAGAGAGCTCTACAGAAATGCAGCGTACCACGGTTAGAAGTGGGGCCTAGAAATAACCTATACACTAGTGGGTCTCAGTGCAAAGCAAAGCCAGCCTCAGGTGTAGGTGTTTTCTACTCCAGGATTGCATCAGTGTTGTAAAAGCAGTGCCTGAGCCTTGGCCCAGGGAAAGAAATGCGGACACAGGTGAGATGACTGGATCTTCCTCCAAATACCTTTTTGCATGTACATGTTTTTGCACCTGTTCATGGATACAGTTAGATATGAAGAAGCCTCCTAAAATAAATGCCAGACTTCCAGGCTGTATCCAACACAAGTGTTGTGTTACCTGCACCCATCAGAGAGGAAACCCAACTCTGATGCTTTAATCTATGATACTGCAGAAAGCCACAATTAACACTCAGTGCATTCTTTACACCTGGGTATCTAGGAAAGAGGAATTTTATTTCTTACTCTGATCTAAGTCTGTTTAGGCTGAAGCATTCAAATTTGATTTTGGAGATAGCTTCCATCATCCAACTTGTAAGTTCTGTGTTCATTCCTCAGTAACTGATGTGCTGGCATCCAGAGAGAAAGCAAGAGGAGTGAGGGGAAGGATGCTACAGCTAGCACACACCACGCCAGAGGTTTGGCTGCAGATGGGAAACACCTCTGTGTGACCACAGAAAATCTGCTGGTGAACACATCCTGTAGCTCTGTGAGCATTACCACGAGACTTGGGCATCATGCTATCACCTGGTAATTCAAATTTGGTGATGAATCAGACACAACACTCAATTTGGTGCTCACCCCACTGCACAGGACGTTGTCCCAGCTGGGAGGAGTTGGGCAGTACCTGAGTCAACAGAAGATCAGAGTGAGGCAGATGGACAATGTCTGATAATGACAAACAACTGCTGACCTTTTTTGTACAGTATACTCAGTCTTAGAGAACGCTTTCATACTGAATCAGGTATATATCCCACAAGGCTGTGGCATTCTTGATCAGCATCCTGAAAGCTGGACTTAACGCACTGTTGAAGCACAACCTTATGCAACTTCAGTGCCTGTAGTGTCTTCTCCAGGTGAGAGGCAGGGCTTTCACAGCTGCTTACAACCAGTAAAATAAAAATTAAAACCCCATCTGATCACTCAGACTGCAACAAAAACTTTAAAAAGGCACTGGCACTTCTGTGCTTCACTAAACCAGCCTAGAGCTAATAGTACTACAATAATTTTTGAAATCTTCCCCAGTCACCAGATGCTCTTCATATTTTCATCACTGAAATCCAGTTTGCACCATGTATACCCTTCTAGGCAACACAACAACACCCAAAGCAGAGTGGGCCTCAGAGAGACTTATACAACCTCTCCTCATTAACATGTCAAGCATATTACAAAGATTTCAAATACTTTACACCACCTATTAAACACTTCCCTTGGATTGTGGCTTCCAAAGACATATGCTTTAGCACTTATAATATAGAGTGTCTGACAAAATTAAAAACATCACTGAAAAACTATGAATAATAAAGAGTGATGAGAACTCCAACGAGAGACCATTTTGTCTTCCAAGCAGACAGAGAAGAAAGAAGCAAATCAGGCTGTGGTGGAATTTCCTCCCCCAAGGCACTGTCCCATGACTGTCACTTCCTCCACCCTCTTCCATCTTACTTTTGTAATTCCAGTGGATGCTGGTGACTTGGATCTCCTGAGTTGGAATATATTCTTCAATAAATTTCTTCCCCTGCAGTCGGTGCCAGAGTGTGGTTTTCCCAGTGTTCCTGTCCCCCCGGATGACAATTTTCACTGGCAAAAAGAACAAGCAGACAAATAAAGTGATTACACACAACTTGATGAATGCTGTGAAAAGCACGCTAACTTTTTGCAAGCATTATTCAGATGTAATTAGTCCTCCCATACTACACAGGCATGATGGGGTTCATTAGAAAACATGAGTCTCAGCCATTTAAATCAGTGTTTATTCAATAACTCATGCCAGCTCAGCAGAATGAACCAACAGCAAGATTGAATCTTCAGAATCTGCACAACTCCAGCCAGCTGAGCCTCTGCTCTGTGATGGACACACTAGACCCCTTCAGCAAACCAGCAGCAGCAGTTTGGTTCAGGCTTTAAAGGAAGCAAAGGCCTGAACCATGGCTCAGGAGAGAGGAGCAGCGATACAGCCAGCATGGGTGCATGGGAGCTTGGAATACCACACCAATCATGGATTAGCACAAGCATACCACGTGGCTTTTCCAAAACTCGTTTATCATGGAACAAAGAAAGATTTGAGTACAAGGAGTCTCCTGCACACCCTTCCCATTGAATGCAATCAGACTATGACCCCGCACATTACCCCATCAATATGACAGATGGGATGAGCCTTCCCTGAGCTCTCCATACCCAGGGCGTGGCTGCATGGTGGGGACCTCCCCAGAAGCAGGAACACCTCTTAGGCTTCTCCTCGAGGCAGAGACCTTTTACCCCTGACAGATCAGCAGTATAATCTGAGCTCTTTCTAAACTGTGGCTGGACTGTCTGCCTGTGAGTCTTCCCTTCAACTGGGACACCTCTCTAGGTCTGAGGTCCCTTACCTGGGAATAAGAGATCCCTCCTTGCCCAACAGATCCTCAGTAAGGAACTGATGGCATGTGGAATTAATACTAATGAAATTGATGCTCAGTATTAATTATCATAAACTCTGTATAGATAATTCCATTAGATGTAAACTGTACAAGTCCAACTCTGAGACAAAGATTGTACCCAGAAGCACCTAAGCTCCATCAGGTGTTTAAAAAGTGTGAGTGAGCCTCATAACTCAACAGGAGGGTTTCTGTGTCACTCATTCCACCTCAATTCTAACTCAATTTTCCTTGGGGTGTTTCGTGCATGTGGTCAGTAACAGACTGAACTTTGCTGTGAACCTTTGTCAAGTCACACTTGAATAATATCATACCTAGACCACTTTTGCTTGTACAGCTGCTGCTCATTCTTTAAGTGACCTAAATCACCCATCTGCAACAATCTCCCATCCTCCTGCCTTCGCTATCTCTCCCTGGCCCTTACTCCCACTTTGTCATACCCTATTCCCTTGTTGGCCTTTTCTGCCAGGCTCTTCCTTCCATTACCTCCTCTATCATTTCCCTTTCTCCTTAAACACTTCTCATGCCTTGAGAGAATAGAATCACAGAATGTTTTAGGTTGGAAAGGACCTTTAGGATCAATTATTCCAACATTCCCTCAGCACTAACAAGGCCACCAGTAAACCATGTCCCCAGGTGTCACATCTACGTGGTTTTTAAATCCCTCCAGGGATGGGGAACTCCACCACTGCCCTGAGCAGCCTATGCCAGGGCTGGACAGCCCTTTCTGAGAAGAAATTTTCCCTAATAGCCAATCTAAACCTTGCCATGCGCAACTTGAGGTTGTTTCCCCTCCCTTTATTTGTTACTTGGTAGAGGAGGCTGACCCTCACCTGGCTACAGCCTCCTGTCCCCAGGCCCTAGTGTTGGTTGCTTCAGTTTAGACAGAAACTCTTCCAAGGAAAGCATGTGTCCAAAATATCAAAATTTGTAGCAATTAATATAATTAACTTTCCAGAGTCAATTCAAATGTTATCTTGCTCTTTCTGAAAACACTACCTATTATTTTCTAAACTTTCTGTTACATTGTGGAAATTTTTTTTAATGCCATCTTTGTTTTTACTGGCAATCACATGGCTACTGGAAAACATAAGCTGACCAAACTGAATTTTTATTCTTGTGTTTTGATTTGCAGCTATGATCCCCCGGAACGTGGGCCACCTCACAGACATCTAACGGCAGTCAGGTGATTAGCATTAGGTTGTGCATCATCATTTGGGCAAGGAGATCTGAGACAGAAGGCTGCCTTCTGCTGCAGTTCAGGAGCTGCTGCAGGCATTTCAGAGAAGAGCTGAAGAGGTCAACTTGAAAATAAAGCACACAAAGTTGGTGGAGGAATTCTGTCTGTTGCTGCAGTTCCAATGTGCTTTTGTTGTAGTACACAGAGGTTTATTCTTTTTCAGAGCCATTTATTCTTTTTCAAAATCCCTTAACACACCAGAATAGTAACAGCAAAAATGAACACAGTATTTACAGGCTGACTTCACTTAAAGGTCTCAGAGCATCTCTGCAGACACAACAAACCAGTTCCTGCATTTCTTGTCACCTTGTGTGTGACTGTTTCCTACTTACAGATGGTAAAACAATCGATGGAACATCCCTTTGATTTTTCGGAAACAAGCCAGTCCATGGCACAGGCAGAATGAGACTCCATTTGTCCCCTTTCAAACCCAAACCTCTCCAAATGCTCTCATCGCCTGCCCTAAAATGTGCAAATCCGTATCTCCCCACCCTGCCCTGGAATATAGCAAGAGACATTAAAACAGTGAGTTTTAAGGGACAAATAGACCCCCTCCTCAAACAGTCAGGCTGCTCTCAAGGTGCACTTTCAGGATCACTACCATATGATGTGGTTATGAGCTCTCCCCAGAAGAGACAGTCTTACCTCATGCCAACACCATTTTTTATGCACTTAAACATGGAGCTGGATCAAGAAACTTAACTGGCTGAGAAATGAACTCAAAATCATCCATTTTCAGTTTTCTTCTCTAGCTCGAGTGCCCAGCTGAATAAGCAGCCTGAGCAGCACATGGGAGGCATGGCTGGAGTGCAAGGGAATCCCCCCCAGCCCTCATCAGTTCACGTTTAGATCAGTGCAAGGTGCTGGCGGCACCACACACTCAGTCTGAGAGATCCAAGGGCCCCTTCCAACTCCAGAACTCTCCATTAGGATCTCTCTTCTCCTACATAGTGCACAAGTTCTCACTGACTCTTTACCTTTCCTGAAGAAAGAAAAAGTCTTTAAAAACAGAACAGGAAGAAGGGAGGTGACACAAATCACTTTTAGCAAAGCAAAGTCTGTATGTGGGACTTTGGCTGGGGCTGGTGTGCCCAGTGACAGGCATCTGCAAGGTAGGAAGGCCTGAGTGAGCTTCCAAGCACAGCCAGGCTGGTGCATCATAGGCCTGGGCTGAGGCGGAATGTGGAAAGAGGAACAGTAATTACAGGTGAGGTTAATGCTATCAAGTAAATCTGTTGCCTTATTTTGAAGTTAAATCAGTACTTACTGCAAACAGCCAGAGGTTTGTAGCAAAGACAGGAGAATTATCTGTGGGAAGAAGGGTAGGGATGGGGAACAGATCAAGAAGCAAGGAAAAAGCTAAACAAATCACTTTATTCATACTGTCATTACATCAGGAAAACCAGAGGGATTTCCATTCTCCAGATGGGGAAACAGAAGCAGAGCAGTGATGATACAGGCCCAAAGAACAGGTCTGAGACCAACTCAGAACTAGAAATCAAGAATTCCCAGCTTTGCCCACATTCCTCCAGGACTCTGCAGCAAAGATCCCCAAACTAATAACCCCACTGAGTCATAACCTTACCCTCATTAAGGGCTTTGGGATTTCTACTGAAATGCTTTGAGCTTGTTCTGCTGCAAAAAGCAGCACCACCTGCTCTGCAGACCCCCCCAAGCACACTCCCCATAGGCATAGGCCAGCAGCAGGCAAAGCAGGGCTGGTACATGCTGCACAAACACCTGTGCCAGCCATGGGAGAAAACAAGAGAAGGGAGGAGTAGCCTTCCTTTTGGGAGTTATGCTGAATGAAAATACTTAACAAGTCTAGGAACTACAACTCCAAAGCAACACAAAAGTAAAGACTATAATGCTTACTAAAAAGGTACATGGTATTAGTTAAGTTTTGTCTTTTAAGGAATATGTTAGGCAGAAGAATTAATAAGGAGAGGGAGTGAGGGGAATTCTTAGAGCTCCTGCCTTTGGCATCCTAGTACTGGTGACTGTTCAGCCTGTGCTCCAGGCACACACAGCAGTGGGGTGTGTCAAGTGACACACTGGATGCAATGTTTAAAGCCCAGAGGATGGGTTCCATGTCTGGGGAACGGAATGGGTGAACATTTGGCACCTCCAAGTCTTTTGTTCCTGTCCCTGATCAGCAAATCCCAGGACCATTGTTTGCCCATCACTGCCTTACATAAATGGTCACATCTGAGCACCCTGGCACTCAAAATTACATTCTGCAACTGCTCTTGTCATTTGTTCAAACAAGCACTGCTGCCAAAGGCATGAGAGCCACTTCCTCTTACTTGTTCTTGCCACGCTCCCTCACAGGGCCAGCACAGCCCTTGGAACAGCCACGCTCATCCAAGGGTAGCCCAAGCAGGAAAACAAGATCAAGTTTTCACAAAGACTGGTTCCCCACCAATAGAATCGTGATCCCTTATAAACATTCTAACTGTGACATATATGGCATTTTCATGTCATTTTCAGCTCTGTGCTTTCTGAGTGCTCAGGGAATTCTGGTTAGGGTTAACGCTCTGGTGTTAGATGGATGCAAACCACAGCAGCTCCATGCAGATGGTACAGAGCGTGTGCGTGCTGGAATGCAGTATGGAAATGCTTTTGTTTTACAATAGGATGTCCCAAGCAACGGACATGATTGCTGCCAAAGGCTGGTACTGGTCTCTGCTCTCATAATTTCATTAGAAATCTAAACCTTCCCACCCTGTAATGCTCTTCCTTTTGAAAAGTTGACTGTGTAGGAGAGGGACCATCAAAAGAAATCATTTGGGTTCAACTTGGTGCTCTATTCTACCCAGGGTCTGTAACCATCAGTGCCATTAAAACTCTTCACAGCCTTCAGCATCACCTCAAACACGGGGCTATCTGTTACAAAATGTACCTGAGAACCGCAGGGCTGGCACAGCAGGGACTGCTCTGAGCCCAGGGAGGCACCCAGAGCCAAGTACTACAGCCTGCTTTATCAGTGAACAACCCAAGGTATTCTCAGCACACCAAGTATATTTCCGGGAAGGAAACAGGCTTCATTCAGGATCTGTAGCAGTCTAATTCAGCAAAGAAACATTTCTGTAAAACAAATCACAGAGCCCTTTGGTTTAGACAGTTTCAGGGAAACAGAGGAGCTGTAAAGATCTTTGTGTGCTAATGGTGGCTCCAAACCACATCCTGCACTCCTCTACTGAATGTCAGGAATTTGCTAAGAAAGGAGAATTGGAAACGAACTGGATTTGCAGTTCTGCCCTTCCTGAGCAATGGCCCCCATAATGGCATTTCTTCACAGCCCACCTTCAATTGAGACCACTTCACCACGCTGGAATGTTCCCCATCTCCCCAGTGCCATGGCTACAGGGGGGGTACCGGGAAGCCCTTTAGTAAGCCAGCCTGCATCTCCTATAAATATTATGTAACAGTGAAGCTGGGAAGAGTTACTATGGAGATTGGAAAGCTTGCCTTAAGGCAGTAACAGAAAGCTGCAGTTTTTAGCTATAAAGCAGTAACTAGAACACAAATCCTGGTAAGACAGAGCACAAACCAAAAACCTTTCCTGAGGCTTTCACTAATAAGGCAAAAAACAGTGAAACTACAGTTAGCATTTTTGGCCTTGCATGAACAGCCAGCAGGTGTCCATCCACAGGTCTAGCGCGATGCAGTCACCACAGAGCAGAGTTGGTCCTATCCTGTGCCAGCAGGATGCAGCTGATCCCTTCTGTCCGCAGCACAAACCTCCCCTGTCTGAGAAGTCAGCTTCTGGCTCTTACATAATTCACAAGCTGCTATCAGGTAGCTGATCTCTGGCACTCAGCTGCCTGTGCAGCATGCAGGTCTTCTGGGCTGTGGCCACATAACCAGCCTCTGCACAAACCAACACTCTGAGAACCAGCAGATCTCCAGTATGTGTTTAAGGATGCAGTGCTGTGTTCCAAGGTAGCACCTTCATTCTCACCTCCATCTTTCACTGGAAATCCAGTCTCAACAATCACGCTGCTGCTTTTCTCATTCAGGAATGCTTGGTAAGACACTAATTTTATTTAATTAACTAGCACTGGCATATCTGCAGATGTGCTATGGATAAAGGCACCAAATGCTCTCTCTAGGAAAGCAGAGCACTTCAAAAGCTCAATCTCAAAGCACAGCCAACCGCCATAATATTAAACAAAGAAAAAAACATCCCAAACCCAACGTGTAACTTCTCCATCACATTCTGTTTCAGACCAAGATCCAACAGAAGCTCTATTCCTCCTCCAACACGTGTGCCTTTACAGAAATTATCCAGTGCCACGTTTACAAATCAGTCTTTTTCCCACCTGCCCTTTCTCAGCCTTCTGCAATCTGCCTCCCCTGGCTGCCTGGATCCACACAGACGAGCTGGTACTCGCAGCGTTCTCTGGAACCTACTCTATTTTCAGCAGGAATGACATAACTGCTGACCCTGTCTCACAGCTGTTACTTTGAGACGTATTTCAGTACTTGCAGTGCCCTTCTGAAACACTGTATTAGAAATCATTTTTACTGAGCTCCAAGGGAAAAATGCAGCCCTAAGCCTCAACACAGAGAGGAAAAGAATTCTGAAAGCGTTCCTCGAGTAAAGAACAAATGTATCAGTTGCAGAAAAGACAGTCAGAATGAAATGATGTACCAAGGGCATACAGAGGTATTCACTGTCCATCTTTTATTAAAGCCCTTTTTAATAGACTCATCATACAACCACTACAGCTTAATTATAAACACCATTATCCTGCGCTGCAGGGAAGGTCACCCATGCACTCCGGGAGTTACCCTCTTGATGCTCGAACTGACACAAACGGATGTACCGGGCACTCTCTCCCGTGCCACAGCCGGCAGGCAGCGCTCAGGGACGCTGCTGCACCACGGGTCCCGAATCCTGCACCGAAAGAGAAAAGTTTCCCATCCCTCACTCCTCCCACGAGCTCCAACATTTAATTCCAAACTTGGCTTTGAGCGAATACGGATAAAAACACCAGCCTGCACAAAGCAAGCGCACGCCCAGCCTTTCTACGGTCCTCGGGCACCCCACGGGGCGCCAGACAGGGCCGCTCGCCTCTCCTCGGGCTGACCGAGCCGCCCCGGCCCAGCGCTCCAACTCACTGTTATACTGGACTCCCTTGGCGAACCTCCTCTGCAGCGCCTGGTTCATGGACTGCAGCCCCGCAGGGATGTTTTTGTCGCGGACCGCAGCCTGGTCCGAGCCCACCAGCTTCTTCAGGGCCGAGAACATCTTCGTGGTCCCACACCTGCACCCCAGGGAACGCGCCAGGCGGGCTCAGGGGCCGGGCGGCCGCGGCGGAGGCACGGGGTGGCTCAGGGCTGCGGCGGGGCCCGCCCGGCCATGTGGGGCGGAGGTGTGCGGGCCCGGCCCGGCAGGAGGAAGGTGCGCCGGGGGAGGAGGGACACTATCGGGGCATGTCCCGGCGCGGGGCGGTGGAGCCGGGGAACGGCGCGGGGCGGTGGGGCCAGGCCGCTCAGCCCCGCTGGAGGCCAGTGCCGAGGGTCGGGCGTGGGAAGCGGGGGCGGTGCGCGGTTCCCGCCGCCGCCATCTTAGCTCTTCCGCCTCAGCGCGGGGGGCCGGGGCACACGCGGCGCGGGTACGGGGGCCGGCGGGGGACAATAGTGCACGGAGCGCAGTTGCCGCGGGGCCTCCCGGGAACCCCCCCCGTGACCCTTTCGAAGGCTGAATGTAGCCCTACTCCCCCGAGACTCCCGCAGCGTGACCCCCATAACCCCGGCCATGCCCTACTGGGACCACCACAATCCCCCCCAAGACTCTCGCAATCTCCCCTTGGCAGTTTCATAGCCCTCCACCCGTGATCCTCATAACCCTT
Source organism: Hylia prasina (assembly GCA_013397195.1). NCBI lineage: Eukaryota > Metazoa > Chordata > Aves > Passeriformes > Sylviidae > Hylia > Hylia prasina. The sequence goes on along the minus strand of VYXD01015081.1, from coordinate 258,239 downwards.
CACGAGGCCACCCAACCATCCCTGGGACCACCCCCAAAACACCTCCTTCACATCACCCTCAATCACCACCCTCAAAATCCCTTTCTGGGACCCCTAACCCCTGGGACTGCCATAATCCGTGTCTTCCGCTCCTGTGCCAGCCTCATTTTCCCATGACCCTCATAACCCCATAACCCTTCTGTGACCCCTCAGGGTCCTCTCTGACACCCTGTAATCTCATGCTGCAAACCCCATATAGCTCCCCTCCCCGTGCTCCCCATCTCGGCCACACACGGGTCTTCCCGGTCCCACTGTGACCCCGAGCCAAATGCAATCATTCACCTTTAGGGAGGAGCAGACATTATCCTCCCTTGCTGTCCCCTTCCCAGCAGCCCACCCCCATCCTCCGGGAAATGGGGACTGGACCCCATCCAGCGGGACCCCTGCCCCAGCCTCTCAGTGCTCTCCCGGCCACACCGGCCCTGTGTGGAGAGGGCAGCGGCCTGAGGAAGGGTCAGAGAGTCAGTGGGGTTAACCCAATAACCCCACAGAGGTGGGGACACCCACCAGGGAGGCCAGAGAGGACCCCACAGCATCCCCTGCCCCTCCTGCACCCCTCACCCTGCTCCCCACCAGCTTGAGAATTGACACTGGGCTCTTTGGTCACGTGAGAGACATTTACTGCTGGAGGTATCTCCTGTGCTGCCACAGCTGCCAGCATGCTGCAGGACGCTGGTGCGGGGTGCCCACCCCTCATCCTCTGCCTGCATCAGTTTGAGAGATGCAGGAACTCCTCATCCTCTGCAAGTGGAGAGACACAGCAGGTGATGGACAGACCCCCAGACCCCTCATCACCCTGCAGTCACAGACGATGGATGCTGCTTCCCACTTTGTCCCTGCCAGCAGTGATGGATGAGGGCAGCAGCCTAGACCATCTGTCCATATCCATGTTGTCCTGCACTTCGTATCCCACCACGCGCCATGATGGCATTAATGTACTTTATATTGCGGGCAGGGATTATAAAAGATGGGTTCTGCCCTAAGACAGGCTCCATCTCCCATCTGTGGTGTCAGGCCAAGTGCCCAGCTCCTGCCCTCCTGCTCCTAGGTGACTCCAGCAGGCTTGCCCAGGGCTGGATATGGTGGAGGACGCCTCAGTCACCCCTCTCTGCAGGAAGGTTTTCTCTGCCACGCTCCCAACAACCTGGTCATCACTTCCCCTGAGGGCTGAGTAGTGCCTGTTGTGTCTCCCAAGGAGATTCAGTATGAAAACCCCTGCACTGGCTGGAGCTGGGGGGCCTAGCAGGTGTCACACCCCCAGTAGGGACCCTGGGTTGGTTCTTAGTTGGTGTCAGGGTTCCCACATCCCCAAATCTTTCAGCCCAGGGGCTGTCATGTCCACTGATCCCCACTGCACCCCAACCTGCCTGGGCACATTCCCTCTCATCAAGACCACACTGAAGTTCAGTCATGGCCCCAGCATGTCTGCAGCCTGTCCAGCCCCACTGTGCCATACTGTCTGTGGGTTAATGGCCATATTCCTATCCATGACAGATCCCTCCTAGGCACAGCACAAAACCATCCCACACCCATCAGCAACCATGACAAACCCATCCCAGCCCAAGGACACACCCATTCTGGGTCCATCCTGACCCAGAATGACCCATCCCAGGCAGAGCACAACACACCAATCCAGACCCATTCCAGAGCCAGACTGATCCTGAACCCATGACAAATCCATTCCAGGCCCATGATGGACCCATCCTGGACCCATCCAGAGTCAGGACAGACCCATCCAGAACCAGGACCCAGCCCTGAACCCACCCCAGGCAGACCTGGTGCAGGACAGGAGGTGGTACAGGCTGCTGCCTTGGGGTGGAGGGCCAAGGGGAATACCTGCCAGCTGAGGAGCCCCGCAGTACTCCTTGCACTCTTTCTCCGAGTAGAACTGGTTCCCGTTGCCCTTGCAGCCCCCATAGTTGAAGGTGATGCACTTGCCCTGGGCTGCATCAAAGGCCCAGCGCGTCTCCAGTGCCCGGCAGGGACCCGGAACAATGGGCAGCCTGCAGGCAGCTGCAGGGACAGGAGCTGCATGAGGCAGGGGGTTTAGGGACCCCCCACACCTCCCACATGGATGCCAGACACGTGGCATTCCAGACAATGCTCAGATCCTTGGAGATGCCTCAGCAAAGGCACCTCCAGTGCCCTGGCCCAGCCGGGATTCTCACCCTCGGTCCGGCATGCCTGCAGACACTCCTTTTCTGAGTAGAAGTTATTGCCATTGCCCAGACAGCCTCCGTAGAGGAAAGTTTCGCAGGCCATGGAGGCAGAGTTGTAGAAGAAGCGGGAGAGCATTCCACTGCAGGGCCCAGGGTCCTGGCTCAGCCGGCATGAGTCTGTAGACCAGCACACCATGGGTGACAGGCAAATGGGAGTGCAGGCCAGGGGGGTCCCGATGCAGCCTCGTCCCCTGGGACCTACCTTCCTTATTGCCAGTGTAAGGGGGCAGGGGTCCTGCAGCTGAGCCCTCCTCCAGGGGCAGGACTGCTCTCCGTGCCCTCTGCACCAGAAAGGAAACACAGAGCTGCCATCAATCCCTGCCTGTGGGACCTGCTGCTCACCCCATTGCTCTCAGGGTGGGCTGTGCCAGGGGCACTTCAGGCTCCAGCTCTCCTCTGTGCTCCCAGCATGTCCCCAGTCACTGATCTTGGGTCTGCAGGCTGTGATCTCTCCACACCTCATGATCTTCCCAGCCCTGTGCTCTTCCAGGGTGGGGTCCACAATCCCAGGCTGTGGATGAAGATACTCAAAGTGCTGAAGTCATGCCCCATGCTGGGGATGTGCCTCAATGGTGTGTCACCTGCTCTTGAGTCAGCTGAGTTGTTTCTCCTATGAAAGTTCCATTGCCCCTGGAAAATCTTTCAGCACTCAACCCTGAGAGGCTGGGAGGTGCTGAGTGATGGAAGTTGAAGGACCAGTGGGTGCTAAGCTTCCCCATCCCTGGAGAAGGGGGTCTACAGCCTGGCTGAGACACACACAGACAGGCAAGGAGCAAGGAAACACCAGCAACCTTCACACTGTTAAAAAATCAGAGTAGGAAAAGGCTTCCACTTGGAAATAAATTCTTGTGCCCATCTGGCCACCAGGACCCTCCCCCTGCAGCCTGCACCTGGCTTGCCCCAGTCCTTGCAGGCAAAACCCATCAGCAGAGGTGGAAGAGAAACTCCCAGGATGGCCAGTGAAGCCACTGCCGAAACAACATGTCCCACCCATGGAGCCTTCTCCCTGGACACCCTATCTCAAATGAATTTGGCTTGGAAGGGATGTCTCTCTTGATCCACTTCAGAAGGTCCCAGTTGGCCCACTCACCTGGGGAGCATTTTCAGTCTCCTGAGGAACACATTCACCTGGCCCAGGAGCAGGAGAGAAGATGAGCAGTGTGAGAGGAGAGGTATCCTGACTAACCTCAGTGAGTCCAGCACTGTGCCCCTGGGCAAGGGGACACCCTCCCAAGTACCACCCAATGTTCTTCCCCTCTTTCTGCTTTCCACCTCCCACTCATAGAAGCACCATCCTAAAATGTCCACACCTCCCTCCATCTCCTTGAAATNTGGCAGCACCCAGCCTGGAGACCGGACACAAGTGTCCCATGCCTTCATCCCAGCACAGTGGTGTGGTTGCATTGACCTGACAGCCCAGCACAGACCCCTCTGACTAGAAGCTGATTTCTCTGGTGGAATCCTGAGTGATATATGGCCTTATTTCCTTTTTATCCCATGCTACTAAAGCATTTGTCTCTCCTCTGTCCCTCCTGACTATCTCCCCATCTCCCCAGCTTGGCAGACCCGGAAAGAGCAGTTGGAGTGCTCTGGCAGCTTGAGAAGCACATGCCCCATGGGAGGTCACCTCTGTTGGCCAGGATGAAGATGGAGTCTTCAGGGATGCCCATCTCCAGACTGAGCTGATGGAAAGACTCAATGAGGTCCTCCCGCAGCTCCGGACTCCGCCCTGGGAAAGAGAATGGGCTGTGAGCAGGCTTGGTGTGGGATTGCAGCCCCCAAGCACCCGCTGAGCTCAGGTGGCTGCAACACCAGCCTCCTGGTCCTCCCCAACATACAATCAGGGAAGCAAAGATCGAGCCCAATCATTGACCCAGCACTGCTATGTCCACCCTAAAATATGTCTCTAAGCCCCATATCTACATGTTTTTTGAACCCTTCCAGGCTTAGTGATGTCACCACTTCCCTGGGCTGCTTGTTGTTCTTGACCAGCCTTGAACAAGGGCTTGGACAAAATGGGTTTAATGTTTCTTAATCATGGAAGACAGCATCTCCTGCCACTTCAGGGCTGGGTTTCCTCTAAGCAGATATCACCACTTTTATCCCAAACACCTCGCTGGTTTGGATGTTCCGTGCCTGATGTGGCTGTCATGGAGCCATGAGACTCCACCTCTGCCATGCCAAAGGTGAGCTGGTCTAAGCCACCGTTCCAAAGCCCATGGTCAGGTCCCTTAAGGCCAAGGGAGCTGAGAGACCCTTGGGTGGTATTTTTGAGCTGTGCCGGTCCATCCTAGAGCCTGCTTGCCCTCAAGTGCCATGGCCAGACATACCATACAGTTTCAAGGTGGTGCTTGGACCAAAACTGCTTTTCTTCTCCATCAGAATGACAGCATATTCTTCATAGTTGGTACGGAGCACATAAGACTGGATAGACATATCCCATTCTGGGTGAGACAGAGACACAGGGATGTCATTCATGCCCCTCACAGTGAGATGGAGCAGTGTAGGACAGCCCCAACGCTGGGGTCTGAAATCAGGCATCTTATTAAAAAACCCATGATTTTTGGGAAGCAGACTCAGATACAACCATGACTCTGTTTAGGCTCACCAGTCTCTTACCTGGGGGGATTGGAAACCAAGAGCTGCAAACAACTGAGATACCACTAATGCTCCTGAAGTATGGCTGGTCCCTGCCCCAGCCTGGGACCCTGGGACAGGAGTGGCCTGCTGCAACATCTCATCATCCTATGGCTATGCAGGACAGTGCTCAAACAACCTTCTCCCTGCAGCTTTACTTTATACTTTGGCTGGAAATGACCTAAACTGTGGAGTGGCCTCTGAGACCTGCTTTTCTGAACCCCTTCCACCTTTGCCAGCTGTCTTCAGAGCTGGTCCCCATCTCCCAGCCATGCCCAACTCACTGGGGTTGTAGTAGGTGTATTTGCCAGGGGTGCTGGTCTTCTGGTACTCCCCTGAGACTTGTGTGCAGTCACCTTGCCTGGAGAGAGGAGAAAACAATCAGCTAAATGGAAGGATTGTTTTCCCTGGTTATGGCACAAAAATCATGTCTGGGGCACAAAGACCATGGTGCAGGGTATTTGCGCCCTATCTGCCCCCTCCTCAGGGCTTGGATGCCAGACAGAGCAAGTAACCCCAGTGTCCATCTGTCCCAGCCCTTGGGAGAGGGAGTGCTCCTGCATGGGGTGGCTTTGGAGGAGGTTCAAGCACTTCCAGCAGTGCTCCCAGTAGTGCCCCATACCGCAGCCTGGTGCTGGTAGTGCTGATCTGGTCATCACTGGGGCCAGGGCCCAGCACCAGAGTGCCCATGCTGAACTTCTCCTTGTAGTTCTTCATCCATTTGCAGGTCGTGCCAATGGCAATGTCAAACCACTTCCCGTACATCTGCAGGGAGAAGAGAGAGACGTCTGCACCGTGAGCCCTCCTCACCAAGGTGGGACATCACCTGGTTTTGTGCAGAGTTGAAATACTCCTGACGCAGGGAGAAACTGGGAAGTGATGATGCAGGGTGCAGAGGCCAGAGCTGCTGCAGGATTTGGGAAGTGTATTGGCACCAAGCAGAATTTTCCTTGGTTCCCTGACTACGAGGCAAGGCTGGAGGCATCAGGCTGACATCCCCCCACGTATACCAGTGAGACCTGGGCACACATGCAGGGCTGTATGAAGCCTGGCAGGAGACAGGTGCATTATGGGGGATCTCCCAGGCAGCCTGCATCCCACAGAAATCCTGCATGCTGAACTACAGACATTCCACGGGACTCACCTTCCCTGGCGCTTGGACTGCAGCTGCCCTGCCTGGGGTTTGCCAGGATGAGGCCACCCCAGAGGCGGGCACCTCCTGAGTGGCACCCAGAGAGTGCCACACTACCAATGCTTGTCCCACACAGCCTGGATATTATTGCCCTTTTTTCTTGGGGGAAAATGGCAGAAATCTTACCCCCTCCCTTTTGCCCCTAGAATTAAGGGACCACAAGCTGCCGTTACCCGCTCAGCCTCAAAATTCTCCTGCACTTGGATGTCTTCATCCTGATCTCCGATGGGAGTTCCACAAGCCACAGCGAAGAGGAGGAGGGAAAGGAGACCCCAAATAATCATGGCTGGTGGCTTCGGAGTGCTGCTGAATCTCAGCACTCCAGCGGGATCCCGGACTCTGCGCTGCCCCCTCTGTGCAGCACGGTGACCTTCAGACCAGGGCCAACGGGGCCAGCCAGCCTGCGGGGGGGCTGCCAGGGGAGGTGGAGTGTACGGCCCGGGGAGCACCACTGCCCTTGGCGGTGGTGGGGATTTGCAGGGAGCCATGTGGAGCGCAGGAGTGGAGACGAACACCCTCCCAGCCACACCACGCTGAGCTCCTCACGCTTGCCTGTTCCTACACCAGGGGGCCAGGAGCTGTCTTTCTCCTTTGTTCTATGTTGGGATTCATATTCCTGCTCTGTCTTCTTACAAAGAGCCCCAGCCCTGAAGGACCAGTCTGACCCTGTGGTGAGGAGAGCACTGAGGAATGCCCAGGGTTACCCCAGTCTATCTAATCAGTGTCCATACGAAACGGAGTCTGAGTCTCCTGATCCCCTTTTGGACCCCTTCCAGGCAGTCCCAAGCTGATGGCCAACATCCAGGATCCGGCTGGGTGTGATCCATCCCACAGTCGAGGGTCCCTGGGCTGGGAGAAGTGGGAAATGCTGGGCCATCCTCAATCCTTCCCAGCAGTGTTTGCCTTCGTGGGATGATTAACAGAAACCAAACAGCCCGAGAGAAACTGCAAACAGAGCAAAGGGCAGGAGCCCCTCTGCAGGTGGCCACGGCCCAATATTTGTGGAGAAGGGCCAGAGCTGGCGGCACACTGGCAGAAGTCAGCCGGACTTTCACCCTCCACGCCCCCGCGGCCACTGACGGACCCTTGGCAAAGGACCAGCAGGTGCTGCTGCCCGGGCACGGGGCTGCGAGATAGCGGTGGAACTGGCAGAGACAGCCTGGACATCTCCACAAACAGATCTTCCTGCCACATCCCGGTGTGTCGGGAGTGCGGGGCAGGCGCGAACCTGCGGCACAGACACCTTCGGTAGCCCCCCTCCTCCTCGCCCCGCCTACTCCCTCTGGAGGAGCATCCCCGGCGCAGCAAAACCCTGGGCTCCAGCCCCAAAGCCAGAGGTCCCTCCCCAGGGTCCCACGCGGGGTCCCCGCTTCCCCGGTCCCTCCATCACTAGGTGGCAGCCGGCGGTAAGGAATGACAGCCCCGCTCTGGCTCCGCCGCAGCCACGGGCGGTGGAGGGGTTCCCCCGAGCCCCTTTCCTGCGGTACGGGCAGCGATGGGCACCGGGGAAACCTCTACTTAGAGAGGGCTTGTAAAAGACAGGGAGGGTGACTCTTTACACGGGAAGATAGTGATAGGACAAGGGGCAACTATTTTAAACTAAAAGAGGAGATATTTATATTAAATATTAGGAAGAAATTGTTCCCTGTGAGGTTGGGGAGGCCCTGGCACAGGTTGCCCAGAGGGCCTGCAGCTACCCCATTCCTGGAAGTGTCCAAGACCAGGTTGGACAGGGCTTGGAGCACCCTGGGATAGTGGAAGATGTCCCTGCCCACGCCAGGGGCGTGGAACTGAATGAGCTTTAATGTCCCTTCCAATCCAAACCAGTCTGGAATTCTATGACTTGTAAGAGGACATGGTTATCAGGGAGACCTCAGAAGACAGTGTCTTGTGCCCTGTGGGTCACAGAATGCTTGGGAGCACATCTCTGACTCTCCTCACACCGGAAAGTTGAGTGTTCAGCAAAGGGCAGAGCAAAGGGAGACAAAGCTGGATCAGAGTGGGAAATGCAACCCAAACATGAAGGCTGCAACAGACTCAAATCACCCCCGTCTCACAGGAAGCCTGGGGGAGGGTGCACAGAGATGCCCCTGATGGAGGCAGGATGGGACTGGCTCCATCTTTGGCCCAGGAACTCATGTTCCTCTCCAAGTGTGTCCCTTGGCGCCCACCACACATCGGACCTAGAGGGCAGCTGCCAAACTGCTGATGTGGCACTGCTGGGCTGCTGATGGGTGGCAACAGCCTGTGATGGCCTGTGTGTCAAGACTGGTGCTCAATGTATCTGGGTACGTGGGACAGCAAGAGGGATGGATGGTAGAGTGAGAGAACAGCTGGTTCTCCACAGCTGTTCTCTGGGACATCCCCGGGGTATGGGTCTGCAGGTGCAGAGGTGGAACCTCGACCTGACTGGGGTAGCGCTTCGAGCGGTATCTCAAAGTGGAGATGGTACAGCCCTATGTCCATCTGGGAGCTGTGTCAGCACCCTCGGGTTGGTGTTGGTGTGCCACTGGGTGTCCCATGTGTGCTCTGAGCTGCCTGATCTCTGTGTTTCCAGCCAGAAGTATCAACCAGGCTTCTTTGTGCCCAGAGATGTGGGGACACATCTGGCCACACGTCTGTGTGCATAGCTCTTCCCTGCCTGGCCCCTTCACCCCAAAACCCCGGGAACCCTTCCCATGCATGCCCAGGGGGTGATGCCGCCCTGTCCCCGTCCCGGCGTTCGGCCCGTATCCGAGCCGCCGCTCTGCTGCCCGGCCGTGCAGATGCTCCTCCGCCGCTCCGGGTCGCACCCTCCACCCTCACGTGCGTCTGCTTTTTGTGTCCTTCTCGCTGCGGGTCGGGCTCTACCCTGTCCCTCCCGCCCCTCCGCCGCCCGCGCCCCCCGGCGCAGCCCCCACCGGAGCCAGCCACACACACAAGTGAACTTTTCTGCGTTTTCCAGCAATTAAAAAGAATAAAGCAACAGTTGTCTCCAGGCAGGGCATGGATCCTGGTGACCCTGATTTTCTGTGTGGCTGGGCAGGGTGAATGGGGCTATTGAGACCCCGATGACTGGCATCTCCACTCCAGGATTGTCTCCCCTTCCAAGTCCCCCTCACAGCGCTCTCCTCCTCCCTACCCTCCTCCTCGCTTTTAATTTCCTTCCTGCAGAGAGCTGCTCATCCCCTTCCCATTGGCCAAAGGCCTGAAAGGGAATGGAGGAGACAAGGGAAGGATTAAAGACGCTCTGCTTAGGAGCAGGCAGCCTGAATACAAGATGCACCGGCTGAGAAAGAATGGAGGCTTAGTGGGGCACCAGATCAGACCCGCCTCCGCCGCATTCAACCCGACCTGCATTCCTGCATTGCTAAGCAGGGACCTTTCTCGCCGGCCAACCCCTCGGAGGGACGCCCCGTACCCCGTCCCACCTGCTGCTGCCGGTAGACCTGCCCAGGATGGTCCTGCCACACCCCTCGAAGAGTCACTATGGAAGACAGCAGTGCTGCAGTGCTTGCAGGTCCCCTGGGCCAGCCCGTCTCGCTCAGGACCCAATGTCCCCAGCCAGTCCCACAAGATGAGGAGGCAGCTGGGGCATCCCTTGGAGCAGTCTGGGAGCAGCATGGGGCAATTCGTGCCTCTGGGATGTTCCCAGTCCTTGCCCCAGCAGACATATGGGCCTCATCCTGCAGGACTGGAGGCTTTGGAGCTCAAAGAAAGGTTGGAGACTGCAGCAGGATTGGGTCTGTTAGAGTGAAGAGCTGAGGCACTTCCGGCCACAGCCTTGGCAGCAGAGATGGTGGTCCCCCAGTGCTTGTTAACTGTGTTGTTTCTTAGAAGATCCCCTAAACACCCCCAGTGTTCCCTGCCCTTCTCAGCACCTGTCAGGGCCATGCAGGTCGGGGTGCAAATGGGGCTGCTCTGGGGGCAGGTCTGGGGCAGGTGCATTCCCTGCTAGGGCTGATCCTCAGGAAGGACTGGAGCAGAGTGAGATGGTGGGTGGGCTTAGGGTCACACTGGCAATGCGGGGCCTCCGGGGGCAATGGTGGACCATGGTGGACAATGGCGGACTGGTCACTGACCCATGGAGAGACATATGGGGAGTCACCCAGGAGCAGGAGTATGGTGTTTGGAGCATCTGGGGCTTTCCATGTCTCTCCATGCCAGGTCAACCCTTCATGTCCTGCCTCAGGTGAGGCACAGGGAGAAGGGAGAAGGGAGAAGGGAGAAGGGAGAAGAAGGGAGAAGGGAGAAGGGAGAAGGGAGAAGGGAGAAGGGAGAAGGGAGAAGGGAGTGCCCTGGGCAAAGCAGTGTGGAACACTGTACCTGTGGTGCACAGGTACCCACTATCTCTGCCCAAGGACACCCCATGGAAGCTGGAGCAGCACAGCGCCTACCTGTTTCTGATGAGCTGGGTCAGCCTGTAGTTTGCATGCGAGTTCCATGCATGTAGTTTGCATGGGAGGGACTTTCTCCATGAACTGGGAATTTGAGGCTGACTCTTGGCTAAAGCTGGTCTCCTTCATGGGATAGGGGAAGTTGTTCTCAGAAACCTCTTGGGGTCCCTGCTGACATTCATTCCAGAGGGTTGATTTCTGGGGGAACACATGCCTTGTGGATCCCAGAAAGGTCCCAGAGTAAACAAGGCTCTCCCTGGCCTGAGGAGCTGGGTGGTGTACAGTGGGAAGCAGGGATGGGATGGGTCAGCCCAGTCCTACAGCCCCAAAACCACGCCCGTGAAGGCACCTCAGAGACCCCACACTGAGGAGCAACTTGGGGAGCTGAGGATCCCATGCAGAGACACACTCCAGGTGCTGGTCACACAGCTTTGGGCTCCTGCACTGCAGGGACGGGGTCTAAGCTCCTGTGTGCCATGTCCCATGTAGCAGTTAATGTCATTCTCAGTTTCCTGAGGGTTGTCCCACCTCTCCCATTTTCTGATCTAGATTTCTTGCTGGCGGGGTCCCTCATGCACCCCAAATCTGTGCAGCACCTGCAGTGGTCAGGATGGAGGTAAATGTGAATGTAGGAGTCCAAGGTGGGATATGGCTGAACCCATGGAGGTGGCCTGTCGGGGCAGCCTTCATCACCTTGCAGACTCCTCATTGTACTGGTGGAGAGCAGGATTCAGGCACCAAAAGAATGTGTGCCTGGACACATGGACATGCCTGGGATGGCTCCAGAACAGAGTTCAGGAAGGACATGCCAGGACATCACAAAGCAGTAAAACGAGCTTAGGGAAGATCTTTGTGCTGCCATCCTTCCCCTTCTTCTACAGATACCCCTATGGTGAGAGCTGAATCCCACCCCACTGACCAAGCGGTGCAGGAGGGTCTCAGGTATTGCTGCCTCCTGAGCACTGCAGGTGACCATCATGGTTTCCATGGTCCAGCTGGCATAATTCATTCCTAATGCATTAAATCCATGAATTCAAAAGATTTTTTGGTATTTGGTACTACAAGCCCCATCTCCTGGAGTTCTGTGATTCCAGCAGAAACTTCGTCCCTGAGAAGAGCATGAAATTCTTCCTGGAGGTGAGCATCCATTTCCATCCCGGAAGGCAGAAGAAGGAAATGCCCACCTATTTTTCCTCCAAAGAGTCCCGTCCTTTCAGGCATCCCACCACCATCCTCAGCAGTTGATAGGGAGCCTACTGCGCATCCACCTCTATCCCTGCCTCCTTCTGCTCAGGGAATGAGATCTGTGGTCTTTGCACCAGAAAGCTGCTCTGACTTTAGGGCAAAATAGACACAGTGGGTATGAAATAATCAGTTTTGATATAAGAGATCTCTGTTACCAGCCCAAGGCACCTGCTGTGCTGGGAAGGCACGAGCAGTGTTAAGACAGTGGTGGCTAGTCATTGCTCAGGGGCTGGTGAGTGCCATCACAGTGCCCTTGGCTGTGCCTGGCCCAGCAGGAGCCCTCTCCCTCCTCCCCCATGACCAGGATCAAGAGAGCTGACCTTGCCTGGGGATGATCTTCACCACTCTCCAGTCTGGCTGTCCCCATTGCCCTGTCATTGCTGTAGTACTCCTCAGCACTGTCAGCAGGCAGGAGACTTGGGGGTCCCCATCCTGCTGCACCCCCAGGATCTAGTGCAGCCCCCTATCAGCCCCCTAGGAACCAGGGGCTCCATCCCACTGGAGAAGTCCAAGAGTCCCTTGTGGAGAAGAGCCCTGGATCTCAGGAGAAAGACAACTGGTCTCCCTGTGCGGTACCAGAGGCTTTTGTCCTCCCTCTGCGAGCCCAGGGGCCGGAGCCGGGTGACTCCCAGCCCAGAGGGGATGGAGAGCCCTTCCCTCCGCCCGGCCCGATGAAGAGGGATCACGGGGCTTTCTCTTTAATGCAATGCTATGAATACTCGGGGTCTTTCTGCTCGCTGTTTAATAGATTTGAATGTGAAAAGGTGCTGGAATTGGGAAGACGGGAAGGGGGGGGAGGCCAGTCCTCTTTGTTCAGGGATGCTGCTCCAGCCTTGGATTTATTTAGCATTTGGAGGGCTCTGGGGTCTTTCTCTCCTCCCCAGCCCTGCAAAGGCTCGCTCCCTTTTCTGCCTCACTTATTAGCATAGCAGCTGCTCAGGAGAGGGGCTAGGCAGGAGAAAAGGATCGAGGCGTCCGGGAAATGAATAGGAGGGAAAAAAATAGCTTAAAAGGAAAGAGGCTTTGAATAAGGGGGAGCAGTGAGTGGAAAATGGGACGGGGGCAGCTCGGAGTTGTCACCATAGCTGTGAATGTGAGCAAGGAGAAATGTGGGGACCCACTGGGGACAGGGTCCCTGTCTGGGCACTGTGCTGGGGGTTGAGGCTTGATCCTGGCACTGTGGTGTGAGGCAAGGGCTGCCCTATGCCCCCCAGCTCCTGGGCACAGGCAGGCGGTGGATGCTGAGCCATCACTTTCCTGTACCCCCAGCCCAGCTCTCTTGGGCCACCAGGTGCCCCAGACCCCTGAGGCTGGGTTGGGGTCCCCCATCTGTGACCTCCAAACCAAAGCCTCCAGCAAGAGACCCAGTAAGTGTCACAGCACCTGCCAGTTCCCCAAGGATGGTGGGCTTCTGGAAATCCAGAAATCCTCTCCAAGGGGCAGACTGGGCATGGTATGGGGCACTCAGGAAAACCTTCAGGGCACACCAAAAGCAGTGCCTCCAGCTCCTCCACTCACTCCAGGGAAAGCCCTCCAGCCACTGGGTGACTGAGTGGTTTATGCACAATTAAAGCAAATCAGGAGTCCAGGGATCTGCCACCCAGCTCCTGCCCCAGCTAGAGGGGTGACAACAGTGAGACATCTGAGTCTATTCCAGGACAGGATACCTTGAGGGCTACACACATTCAGAGCCTGTTCGTGCAACGCATTCATGTGTGAGAACATTGCTGGGGACTGCACATGGGTGAGAGGGGATTTTTTACCTGGAGAAAACAATAACAGACATGGCAGTCTTGGGGTGAGAGGAGGCTGCAGAATCACTGCTTCCAAGCAGAGGCTCTCCTTGGTTGCAGGATTAATTTGAAGCTAGGATCTGTTCATTGTACTGTCATGTTTCAGAGCACAAACCATCAGTCCCAGGGTGCTGGTTCCCTGGGACTCCCTATGAAGGCTCAGCCTCAGCTGCCCAACAAATGCATCACAGCAGAGCCACCAACTGTTGGTCAGCCAATGTCCCCTCTGTCCATGTCCCCTCCAGCCAGTGTTGTGCAGGGCTCTGCTCACTGGGCCCACTCTGCCACTGCTCCATGCTTGTGTCTGCATCCTCCACGCCCTACTGAGGAGGGGTCAGCAGAGCCGTAGCCATCCTACTGTGACAAACATGCAGCTGGTTGGGGAATTCTTCCCTTCAGAGGAACCTCTTCTTAAAAAGAGCCATAAGGACACCACCAGCTCAGCTGAGCTGAGATCTGCCATCACCTGACAGTGCAACTGGAGATGCTGCTCTCCTTGGCTTGCCCTCAGGGTGTGCTCTCAGCCACAGAACACTCTTGGAGTCAGGCCGAATGAGGAATTTCCAGTTAAAATAGTTGTCCCAACCACCCCCAACCCCATTATCACTCCAGCTGTCCAGCTTTGCCTCTCTTCTTTCTTCTACTGTCCCTTACCCATCCACCCCATCAGGCCACTATTCCCCATCCATCCCAGCCAGTCCCTCTCCCTATATTCTTTCACACCTCCATGTCCCCAGAGATCCCCCTAGGCCCTCTGCCATCCCTCAATCCCTCCAGCCAAGCACCTTCCACCCTTCCAGATTCAAACCCCATCCACTGTCTTCCCCAAAATCAGACAAACCGTGATGTTGCCCTGCTTGACCATTTCTTCTCAGGAATAAAAACCTGTTTACAAAAAAAAGCCAAAAATTCCACTGAACCTATAGGTCTGTGTCCCACCCAGGGTGAGACCCATAGGTCACCTCTCCCTGGGCACCCTAAGATGGGTGCTCATGGTGGCAGTGGAACATGGCAGCTGCAGAGGTTTGGGGAAGAGGTTTCTCCTTCCTGCACAATGGAGGAGTATCATTCCTGCGGGGACTTGCTGCACCAAGGAGAAATTGGAGCTGCCTACACTGTGCTGGGAGCATCCTGGGGAGGACACAGTCCAAGCATGTCTGCAGAGTGACAGTGATTTCAGGGCATGCGGGATGGCACTGAAAATCCCATGCTCACTTCATGGCAGTGTGTGAAGCTTGTGTACACCCCAAAAAGAGCAAAATATGACTCAATGTGGTAGGAATGGGGTGACCTGGGATGGATACGGGGGACAGGACCTCTGCACCCAGTCCCAGCACCAAATACTGCAGCAGCTTTGGGTCAGCAGCAAAAACAGGCTGAAACCGTGAGCTCTCCTGTCCTGCGTGATGCACTGAGGACCCTGGTGCCGCTGGCCATCCATCCATCCATCCATCCATCCATCCATCCATCCATCCATCCATCCATCCATCCACCCACAGGGATGGATCCCAGAATGCCTTGAGAAGGGGCAAAAAAATCTGAAGTTTGGAAATGTGGCCAGCCTGGCTGGGCAGCCTGAACCACCGGCTCCTCACTGGCACCGAACAGACGTTGATTGTGATTTTTTTGTTAAAAAAGGTAACTCCTCTTTGGACTGTCAGGCTGCAGCATTATCATAGTCATAGAAATGCCCAACAAAGCATCTATTTAAAATGTCCTGAATTTTGATTACAGCCTGTCCCCTCTTGCTTGCCCACTCGCTGTCTTTCTTTCTCATTCATTACTTACTGTGTTAAGCTCCCTGAAATTCAAATAAAATCCCACCTCCTCCCCCGCATCCATATGCGACGGCTGATTCAGCGTCGATGGCCGGGCTTGACGGATGAAGGGCAATAGAAGAGAAGACAAAGCTGTCAAACCACCTCACTGGGCTGTGTTGACTTCCCATCGCCCCCCAGCCGGAGGGGAGCCCAATCCATCTGGTTTGAAGTCAACAGCGCAAACAAAAGCAAAAGACAATGGCAGGAAGCACTTGAAAGTTCAAATTCTTGCTTTGGTTTCTCTTGGAACAACAGCACCTACGTAATGCGGCTGACGGACAATAACACGCAGCCAGGGACAGGCAAAAATGCCAGAAGAATGTGCTTACACCACCAAACTATCCAATATTTATTTTTGTGTTATTGGAACAAAAATAGAAAAGGGAAAGAAAAAAGGGAACAAGAAAAAGTCTTTGAAGTTCCTAGATTTCTTGAACAGGGTTTCTCTAGAGGAAAGCTGCAAAGTGGGGTGGCCCTGCGCCTTGGGAGGAGCTTGGCACCAGGGCAGCTGCTCCCCAGGGTGCTCAGCCCCAGGGCTGGGGTTCAGCTGTGCCCTCAGCACATTTCCACTGCTGGGGCCATCACATGTGGGGAACACAGAGGGGCTTTTCTGGGCCTGGCTCCAGAGGGGTGCCCAAATAAGGGGCTGCTGGAGATCCCAGCCCACCCCATCATCTGTGGGGAGAGAAGCCATGCACAGGAATGCTGTTTCCCCAGAAAAAAACATCCTTGAGGTGGTGGCTGGCCCAGCCCAGCTCTCTGGGGCCTTGGGACAAGGTGAAGGGTGAATCTGCAGGGCTGAGCCGAGACAGGTGAGCCCAGCTCTGTGAAATCCCAATGCAGGTGCCAGGATAAGGTTTTGTAACATTCCAAGCACAAAGGCATGAGGCTGGAATTATTTCCACCCCCAGGTGTAACCCCATGTACCCTGAGGAGCACAGCCACTGTGAGGTTTGGTGGCACAGGCTGGTGGTCAATGTCACACGGTGCCGTAGCTGGAGAGGGGAGCGGCGCTTGCTCCACACAGACTGGGAGTCAGCAGCTGCCACAGGACCCTGGGTGAAGGACCCCCAGGACCTCCAGTGATTGTGACTGATGGTTTTGGCATCATCTTTTTTCTCCTGCTCAAATCCATCCGGGTCACTTTGTGCCTGTATTGTCCACGCTGGGCTGCTGCCCGGGTGGCTGCATGTCCCCAGGGCACCTGGGGACACCAGCTGTGTTTCTGTCAGGCACTGGCCCATGCTGGCAGCAGATGGCATGGGGCTTAGCACATTGGAATGGAATTTGGCCAACCTGGAAAGGTCACACTGAGCCTTTTCTCCAGGTTTCCTCCCCACTGTGTTTGCAGGACACCACTCCTTGCATCCCTGGGAACCCAGAGCCAGAGCCAAACTGAGCACAGCACAAATTTCCCTGGGATTTAGGCATTTGCAGAGCTGGCAGAATTACTGATAGAGAAAACCCCTCACCTGACCCCCCACTAGTGCCAGTGAGGGAGGCTTGCCTGCATTGTGCCTTCAAAGCCCTGCCTGGGGGCAGGCATGGGGCTGCCTCTGCTCTTCCCTTCCCGGAGCAGCCGGGTCCTCCCAGGAAAGCCTCCAGAGAAGGGCTCAGCCCTGCTGGGCACTGCTCTACTCTAAGCCACACCAGAGGACAGAGGTGCCTTTGGGGATGGAGAGGCCATGCTGATCCTCACACTGTGGCCCTTCTTTAGGGCAACTGAAGACATCACTGACCCCATCTCCACAGCCTGAGGAGCCTCAAACTCTTGCTCGGGCCCAGGCTGGAATCAAAAAGCTAGGAATGTTCACAGGGAGCTGCAGGTGCTCAGCCAGAGAGGCTGGGGCTGCAGCCCCAAAAATGTGCCCCAAACCCCCATCCCAGGACTGGCTGCTGAGCTCGTCACCCCTCTATCAGCCTCTGAGTGCTGGGATGGGGCAAACCAGGACATCCCTGAGCCTAGGGAACTTCCTCCAGCCTGGGGGAAGGAGCCACACGTCCCCCCAAGTCCATCCCAACCCTCCCCCTCCAGGGCTGCATCCAAACCCAGAACAGCTCTAGGTCTGACACCAGAAGAGACACCAGCCACCTGCCCCCACCACAGGAAACACCCAGCATTGCCAATAACCACATGGAAAAGAACAAACAAAATAGCCTTGGGTTTTTTTTATAAAAAGATCAATGAAAAATTTATTTATAAATTTCGCACTCTGGGGCTACACATCTATATCATACACTCAGGAATATGCTGTACTGTACAGACTTTATCCAGTTAGAAATGATCATATAGTGACCCACATACAGCTTCAATATAAGCCTAAAAATTCTTAACATTAATTAACATAATTAAAAAAGGTATTCGCATCTAAAGACAAATCTACAGAAAAACTCCTTTCTGGAGCAATCTGTGCATCAGCTTCAATGTCTGCTTATTTCACTGACATTATCAATATATTCTTCTTACAAAAATAATAATAATAATTAAAAAGATGACTGCTGGAAGGCAACCAGTCATGCATGAAAGCGCCTCCCCCACCTGCCTCTTTTTTTTTTTCTTGTACTCCCCGTTTTGGCATGAAGGGTCAGCAGCATGATGAGCCAACAAGGGGGGTGGGGGGACCCTCATTTCAATTTGAATCAATCTGCATCCCTTTTACTTCTCAGGATCAAGAGAGACGGGGGTGTGGGGGTTGCATAGAAAATTGAAACTCTAGGGACTAGGAAGGGCAGCAGCTTTTCAGTAAAATACAAAGGGATGTAAAAATACATCAACTCAAAATTTCAGAGCAAACCCCCTTCCCCAACGTACAGTTTCCCAAAAATCTCAGCATGTCTAAAGCTCCAGGAGGCTGAAAAGGAACAATGCTTTTCTTAAACAATTCACCCAGCAATTCACACAGGAGATTCACAGTCTTAATAGGTATTTTATAAAAATATAAATATGGGTTACATCATGTTGTCTTTACAACACTGGACAGAGCTCCCTTTAGACTGGGTTTATAACCAAGATTTCTTTTTAAAAATCCATCTAGAACTTGGCTTTACAATACACTTTTTAATATCATGTCATAAATGTTATGACATTTCATTGTAGCAAATCCATTTACGTAAAAAAAAATAAATGTGCAACCATCTGGTAACAACGATAAAACCTCACTAGGAAAGGTCTTGTTCCCACCCCGTAACTATCACACAGAAGCACCAGTGGAAGTGCTGGGCACCCCCTTCCATGCTCACAGAAAGACTTCGGCCAAGCAGTTTCTTGCAAATTATAGCATTAACAGTAGACACTTTTGACAGGGCTTTTTTTCTCTTTTTCTTCCTGAAATCTGGAGCTTGTGAAATCATCTCAAATTGTTGAAGTGGACAAAGAACAAAAACAAACAAGAAACCCAACAAAATGCAAACAACTGCAGGTGAAACCATCAGAGACAAGGCAGAATATTCAGTGCAATGGGAAATAATCAGGGCAGACTCTGGTGTGGTTTTTTTTTTGGTTTTTTTTTTTTTTTTTAGTTTTAAGACTAGGAAAAGAAAAAAAACCAACAAAAAAAGCATATATCCCAAACCATATCTTTGAAACAAGGCCAGCTTCAAACAAAACCAGGCTCACAATCTTCACCCACAAATACATACAGACATGATAAATAGGTAAGACACAACCCCAATAAACCAGCAGGTAACTATTTTCTTTTCTATTTTTTAATCAGAATGGTTTGGATGCAGGGAGCAAGAGAGGAAAGAGCAGGGAGACGGCAGTGATATGGATGGCTTTAGTGCAGATGAGGAGAAGAGGGCTGAAAGACCAGCAGGAGAAAGGAGACTTCTGAACTTTTCCGCATTTTCCAAATGGATGTTCTTGTGCCATAACAATAAAAAAGCAGCATTTGCGATTATACGTGCAGTCACTTCAAAATGCGCCTTCAGGTGGCTTGCTCTGTTTCCTCCGTTTCCTTTATAAAGATATATATATACAGCGGGATATATATCTCCTATAAAAGGCGGGTGAGTGTACGTACGTCAAGTGAATCGTTCTGCATTGAGAAGTGTTATCCAAGTTTCACCAAAAGAGAAAAAAATAGAAGTTCCCAAACTTTTTTTCAGTAGTTTTCCAGCATCTCTGTAGGCAGCAGAGAGCGCTCGTGCCCCTTTTCTGTGCAAAAGCAAATCCTCTGCCTCTAGAGTTCATTTCACTTTTTTTAAAAAGGAAAAAAAACAGTCCAGGATTTGCTAATCCCCCTTTACACACAAAACCACAAGGACTCAATGTCTTTTCCTGGGATCTCACGTGTGCTAAACAGACTTCTGGAGTGGGTGAGAACGCAGACTTTCTTCAGACACCCAAGGAAGAACCAAAGCAGAAAACCCAACTCAAAACCAACCAAACCCAGGAGCAATTGGGGTGAAAAAACCACATTTGTCATAATCCAACGGAGTCGCCTTGACAAAAAA
>VYXD01015081.1:178847-237181 GCA_013397195.1 Hylia prasina | reverse complement strand
GGGCCCCCAGCCGGGAGCCGCAACAATGACGGTCACCAGGGGGTTGGATTTGGGGTGACACCGTGTTGCTGCGGGTTTATGTCCCCATGAGCCAACAGGGACAGGTCACGGAGCCGAACGGGGCGTTCAGCTCGCGGGGTCCAGCCCCTCTGCGGGCTTCCAGGGAGGGCTGCACCGGGTTTCAGGAACCCACAGGTGAGATTGATTTAAGGGGGAAAAGATGCAGCCCCCACCATGTCCTGCCAGCCCTGGAGGGGCTGCCTGGGGCTTTATGCGGGGTCGGATCTGCTGCCCAGCCGATGTTCAGGTTCCTGGTGCGGGAGAGCTGGGAGCTGTGGACACCGCAGGGAGGCCGAAAAATGAGGGGGAAAAAAAAANAAAAAAAAAAAAAAGGAAATCCCGAAAACACTGCATCAACCAGAAACGGTGCTGGAAGGACCCTCCGGCGGGGCCCTCTTGCGCCACTGGCCCCCCTCCTGTTCCCGTTTGGTCTCCGGGGAGCAAACGGCGGGTCCAGGTGGGAAGCGGCGCTCCCGGGCCAGCTTCCACCGCTTCCCGGGCATTTGGTCGGCAAGAGAGGGCAGGAGGTGCGGGGAGAGAGGAGGGAGCGTGTTATAAACCGAGGTGACAGCAGCCGCGCCGGGGCAGCTGGGTAGCAAGCTGCTGTCACCTGGCACTGCTGTTGTGTTCTTTTGGGGAGGTAAAGGAAGAAATAGACCAACTGCTAAATTCAGCCTCTGCCAATGAAATGTGCCATCACGGAGTGTCTGCCGCACAGCTGGAGGACAGTGGCCTTGAGCTCCGAATGTGACTTGCCCCATGGCCTCTTTCTGTGGCTTTTCCCAGCAGCTGCAGTAGCCTGGGAACACTCCTGCCCCATCTGGGTCCTTCTAATCCCACCTGGATTTAAGCTGTAAGGAATTGCTGAAGCAGGTCCTCATTCTCCTCCCATAAAGGGTCTGCTTTTCTAAGTCAATTTCTGCAGCTAGTTGTTCTCATCCCTATCCCCATTCCTATCCCATTCCCATTTTTACATCCATCCTCATCTCCATGCCCATCTCCCCATCTCCTTCCCGTCCTTGTCTCCACCCTCATCCTATGTCCACGCACACCCCCATCTCCATCTCCATCCCCATCCCCATCCAATCCCCATCCACCATATCCCCATCCCCATCTCCTCAACTGTGCCCATCCGATGCCCATCTCACCCCAATCTCTATCCCAATTCCATCTGTCTGGTCTCTGTCTGACTGTTTGTCTTCCCCAGGCCAGAGCTCTCCCCGTCACACCTATCTAATGTGAGTGTGTTGCAGTCCACTGTTCTCATGGAATAGGAGGGATTGGAACGTTACTGCTGCTGGGGGCTGCACACACCCCCTCTGCTCTTCTGTGCCTGTGCAGCATACTCGCAGGATGTCCCTGTGCCGCTGGGACGTGGGGCCTCTGCACTGCTGGCACAGGGCACTGAGATGGGCTCAGGGATTGAAGCTCTGGGGGTCCGTGCGGGAGCCAGGTTTGCCCGAGGACAGTGAAGAGGAGCCACTCCTGCCTCTGTCCCCTCCCCCTAAGGGCCCCGTGCCGGGCAGCCGGCGGTGGCTCTGTCCCCATCACTCCAACCACGATGTCAGCGGGGATCACCAGCGGCAATCCCTGTCCTGTCTCCTGTATCGGCTCGCCGCGGTGAGCAGCGGGACGTGCCGTGACTCACGGTGACTCACGGGAGCGCCGGTTGTGCCCGGGGGCCGGCACAGCCCGCCAGTGCAAACAGCGTGCGGGCAGCGCCGGCGACACCGCAGCCCGTGACTGTCCCCAGGCACTAATCCCACCAAATCCATCACGACAAAGCTGGAAAAGGGAAGGTAGTGGGGTCGTGCGGCAGCTTTGCCGGACGTAGGTGGCCTGGGTGTCGGGGCTCCGCTTTTTCTGGCTCGCTCTCTCCTTCATACTCCTATATGTCCCGGGACAGCCGATTTTGTGTCTTTACTGGCCGTATCCTGCGAGGTGTGGGAGCCCTGCGAGCGAGCCGTGGGAGAGTGGGAATTGCTCACACCTCCCCGGTCTGGAGCTTGGCCAGTTACATCCTCGCAAGCAAATCTGCATTTGCCAGTGACACTGGTGAGAAAAAGAGCCCGGGCAGGGACCCAGCCATGCAAATGTTCGGGACTGGCAGGTGGGGGCAGGACTCGGCCTGGGAATGGGGCCAGAGAGGGAGGGGAAAGAACGAAAGAGCAGGGGGGGAAAGCGGAAAATAAAAAGACAATTTTGAAAAGCTGCATTTCAACTCCAGTTTGTATCCAGCTCTGTAATCCGAGAGGAGCCGGGAGCGGTGTGATGGTCGGGCCAGGCTCCCTGCACGGCTCTGCTGCCCGCCGGCCGCGAAGGGGCTGTCAGGGGCCGCGGCCGGCACTGGGAGTCCCTTGCCCTCGCTTTCTGGGGCCCTGCAAAACCAGTGGTCCCACCCAGTGATTTACCCGCTCTCTTCTGAGGCCAGGGGAAGACGTGGCGGGAGGCGGGGAGGGGCCCCGGCGCTGCGATGCCTTAAGCGAAGGTCACGCCGAGAGGCGCGGAACAAATTTCCCCTCCTCAGGAGACGTGACGGCCAAATTTCCCCGTGCCCGTGAGAGCCTGCGGGAGGGAGAAGGGCCGGCTGCCACCGGCATCGCCGACGGGGCTCAGAGCCGCCCCGGGGCTGGGCGCGCTGGGCTGGGCACGTCGCAGCCCTCTTCCAAAAAATCCCAGCGGGACATGCCTGTCCTCCCGGCCGGACGGACACGGCAGCAAGAGTCCAGCCACCCCTCGAGGCCTCCTTGCAGGGAGCCGGGGGGACGGATCCGGGACAGGCGGCGAGGGGGCGTGCCCCCACTTAATTCATTAAAATGTGTCGGAGAGCGTGGGAAAGACGGGAGCTTTTCTTCCCAGCGCAGAGCCTCAGCGAAAGGCGTGCGAGGAAAAGCGCCCTGCCCGCTCGGCTCCCCAGAGCCGGAGGAAGCGCGGAGATTTCCTCCGCCGCTGGCCACGCCGGCGCTTTGCCTCCCGACTTTTTGGCAAAGCGGCTGCCGGAGCCTCGGTGGGGAAACGCGGGGCTTGGCCAATGCCGCCTGCCCCACCACGGAGATGTGGGGTGTGGGGATGCAGGGAGCACACCCGGGCCTGTGGCTGCTGCGTGGGAACGGTCTCCCTTGTGTGGATTCACCTCTGCGGGCAAGAAAGCGGATCCCTGCCCCTGGTGGGGAAGAGGTCGATGGGGGTCTTAAGGGACACCCGTCCTCCGTGTGGTCTGAGAGCTGCACAAGCAGAGGCGTGGCTGTGGGATTGGCTTTATGATCTCCGTATGGACACATCGCACATCAGCAGCCTTTGGTGGCACCCAGACTGTGCCTGGGTGGGCTGGGACCTTGTCAGCCCTGCAGGCAGAGCTCCTGAGGCCCGAGCTGGGGGTTTGCAAGGGAAACCTCATGCTCTTGTGGTGAGGACATGTGTGGGTGCCCTGCATCCTCTGCAGGGAGCACAGCACCACAAGAATCTCTCACAAGTGGTTTGGGAAGTTCTGTGGACAAGGGCATCCTCCTGGGACACCCACACCACAGGGGCCACTGCAGGAACATGGTCTAGGGACTGTCACTTCCCATGGATGTCACCATGGATGCTGCTCTGCATGGTCCCTCCCTCCCAGCCTGTGACAAACAGGATTTAAAACCTGAGTGGCACTCAAGCAGGGTCATAACACTTCATGTAGTCATTGTCCTCTGGAAAGCACACAAGCAGGGGTGTCCCTAGACTGGAGGACGTGGTGCTGGGCTGTACAGTTTGGGTTACCTCACTGCAGCTTGGCCTTTAACCAGCCCAGTGCCCCGTCTTGTCAGTCCTTATCCTGCTGGAAATGCTGCAGCTCTTCTGAGGTAGCCTATGGTCTCAGTGCCTGACAGCACAAAAATTTGCCTGGAGCAAAAGGCTGGGACACACTTGGAGCTGGAGAGTTCCTGCCCGGTGCCACAGGCAGGGATCTGCAGCTGCATCAGTGTCTCAGTGCTGCCAGGCCATGTCAAGGCAGCCCCTTGACTGATGTTCCTGTGGCCATTGAGCACACATTCTCCAAACTTCCATGGCTCCAGCTCGTGTTCTGCTAAACTGACGCCATCACATGTCCCTGACCTGGTGTGCTGGCAGCTGCTTGTGGGTCCTGGAAAACTGGCATGTGGAGGGACCATATCTTCACTGTGCAGGTGCTGATAGAGTTGGTTGAAGACACAGACCTTGGTTTTATGTACCCTGGGCCAACCTCCCCACCTTTGGGCCATAATTATCTTGTCCTGGATCATCCGAATGAGCTCCAGGATTGAATCCAATGTCAATGCAGGGTTTTGCTGCCAGGAAATTTCCATCTCCTGAGACACATGGTTCTTGGGGCCACTTACCACAGAATCACAGACTGATTTGGGTTGGAAGTGATCTTTAAAACTCATCTTGTCACACCTCCTGCCATGGAGGAGGGACACCTTCTGCTATCCCAGCTTGCTCAAAGCCCTGTCCATCTTGGCTTTGGACACTTCCAGAGATGGGGAGCCCACAGCTGCTCTGGGCAATCTGTTTGGTTGCACTGCATGGCCACACCTTTGTGGTGGCTGTGGGATGCGGATATGTCACCCCACTTCCCCTCCTACACAGTTCCTCCAGAAGACTCATTACAGCCCACCAGGAGTGGCCTCTGTACCTGCTGACTGCTCCGTGGGGACAACCCTGGGATCTAAGCAGGCTTGGGGGTGACATGGTCATAGCCCCCATGGGACACACGCCTGGTGAGTGATAGAAGCTAATTTGGCTAAGGGTCATGTCCACATATTGGCAGGTTGATGGGAATGGTCTGGTCCCAGGCTATTCCCCAGGGAACAAACATCCCCTGATTGATGCGAATGTCCCTCCTCGACAGACACCTCTCTCCTCTTCCCCTCATTATGAGCAGCGACCCTGCCCTCTGGGAGCAGCATCCCCAGGGTGTGGGGCAGCACAAGGGCTGGAGCTTGCAGCCAGCTCAAGCTGGATCTGTGTCCAAAAACACATTGGTTTGTTTGAAAATGGCAGCCGAGCAACTGGGAGCTCAAATGGAGCATCCAGCTGGAAGAGCAGCTCCAGGATGAGGATGAGTGGTGGTACAGCCCCTGTCCTCCTCCTCCTCCTCCTCTCGAGCCTTGCTGGCTGCCGTAGGGACCAACCAGCCCTAGTTCAAGGCACAAAGTCACGCCAAGGGACACTGAACTGCTTTCTGTGGGCTGGTCAAATAGGTGGCGAGGTTTCCGCTCCAGATTACAGGAGGAAGGAAGTTTGCTCGGAAGGGGATGGGGATAAGGTGGGGGAGAAGGGAGGGAAGTGCATTCCTGCCTGATGAGGAACAATGCTGATATATTCATTTGTAAACTAAAGCTCGCCTGAGTGTCAAACACCTTGTCCCTGTCAAACTCTGAAGGATGTGCGGGAGTACAGAAGGAAAGGAGAGGAACTGTCTGACATCCAATGCAATGTGTGGTTTCCCAGGGCTGAGGGCTGGATGCTGCTCAGCCAGATCTCATTCATGATAAAAAGCAATAAAACCATTCCTCAGTGCTGTTTTATCCGAGGGTCCTCTCATGACCACATCCTGTCATGCAAAGGCAGGAGCTGAGCACAGGTGGAGCAACCGGGGCACCCATGGGCTCTGGAGTGGGCAGCCCACCCAGAGGGCTCATCCCTGCCAGAACACTGCTGGGGCTGCCCTTCCCACAGGATCAAATGGCTCCATAAAACCAAGGAGAGCTCATTACTGCCCTACTAAATGTTAAACATTAGTATGACACAGACAATGGGATTTTGTAAATTTTTTTTTTGAGCGGTCAGATAAGGAAACAATATTGTAAGCTGATTAGAAAGCTGCTTTAATTCCCTTTGATATGTATCCACCATTCAAAACTGGACAATTTATTACTTCCTGGATGCTCCTCAAGGCTGATCTGATGTGTAACTTGCTATTGACCATGTCTATAACTGGAGGTGACTTTGCTGCACACTTCCCACCATGGCACCACCTCCTGTGGGCAGCAGGAAGGAAGAGGTGCTATGCTGGGTCCCAGCCACTGTCCCTGTCCCCAGGAGCTGGATGGAATCCTCTAGGAACAGTTTTGTGCCATGTGGACAGGAACACACCACTTGCTGGGTTCTGCCCTGGGTTGGTGTCCTAGAACAAGTCCCATTGATGGGACCCTGCCCTAGCACAGTCCTGACCGTAAGCACAAGAGCTCACCCCTAAATTGAGGGAGCTTTCGAGCAGATAAAGTCCTGGAGTTGGTCAGGAGGTGACCCTGCTGTCCCCAGGGATTAGAGGGACAGGCACCTTCTATGCAGCTGTCCCCAGGTGAGGGACAGGGCCATGTGTCCCCATCACCTGTGGGCTCTCCTCCACAGTGGAGGCAGTGGCAGACAAATGTGAAACCACAGCTCCGGAAAATCCAGCAAGCAAAGGCCAGATGTGCCCATGAATGGTCAGATGTGAATGTGGCTCAGCAGCTTCCCCTAAACAGGGCCAGGAAAGGTTCATGCCATTTTGGAGAGATTTATTTCATGGCATGACAAAGCTGCACATGCTGTGGCAGCCGGCAGTTGGAGGCTCTTCATCTTTCCTGCTTTGCCTCATCCCCAATTTCTGCCCTCCGAGAACAAACCCTGAGGAAGCAGGATGCTGACACAAGGATGAGTCTGTGTGCAGTCTGGGCTGCTCAGTGCCCAGTAGTGGCAGTGTGGGGATGGTTGCCTTTTAGGGTCACTTGTGCCAGTTAATGCTCAGGCATTAATATTATGGATCTTATGGGAAAGAAGAATATTAAAAGTGGATTTTTTTTTTCTTTTATTAAAGCATTGAGCCAGAGGGTGAGATGTCCCTGGGAGGAAGGAGCCTCTGGCATTGTGTGGCCAGGAACTTTGGAAGAGGGCATATGAGTCCTACACTGCAGCATGAGCTTCCTGGCCCATAAATGTCACACCTCAGCCAAGAGCTCCTCAGGCCCTCTCAACAAAAATAGCAGGGCCTGGCAGTTAAACCAGATTAGAGGAGGAATTTTGCAGATTCTCCTCTATTCAGGACGGAATGGTGTGAGCCTGGCCATGGATCTGGAGGCACTGGACAGCAGCCCCCTGGAGCTGCAGGACTGGCCTGGGATCTCCATAGCACATGCAGCCTTCTCTAGATGCTGGCCAGTCCCACCAGTGATGCCAGCTCCTGGTACTGGTGGGCCCACACATGTCACTGCTTCTCCTGCGCACTCTGCACAGACACTGGGCACAGAGCTGTCCTGAGGCACCTTCCCCGGGAATGAGGAGGCTGGCACCAGTGGGAGCCCACGCAGGACCAGTCTGGCCCTGCTGGGCCATCTCAGACCCCAGCACAGGGAGTGCAGGTGCCAGTGGGCATTGTGGTGCACCCAGAGATTTCCCTGATGCCAGCAATGCTCAGCCTCCCCAGACTTCCATGCCTGCACCCACCAGCTGCCTCCAAGGAGTGCTGGGTCAGGGTGAGCAGGATCCTGGGGATGGGTTGAGGTGTGGCACATGTCCCACAGGCTGGGAGTGCTCAGGATGCTCTCTGTCCTGTGCTGCTCTTGGGGATGCAGCTTCTTGGGGATGCTCATCCTGCACCCCATGAGTTAGTGGGCAGATGAGCACTGGGGTGTGTGGGTGTGGTGGGGTCAGCAGTGCTGGGGTGGTGGTTTTGGTCAGCAGAGCTCTGCCACCATCTTGACATGAGTAGCTTGGAAAGGGGCAGAAATAAAGCAAAGGGTCTGTTCTTCAGCCACCTCTGCTTTAATGATCTCATGGAGGCCACATATTTTTGTGCTGTTGCAAACCACTGGTGCACCTGTGACAGTGCTCTCCATGGTGGATCCCAAAATGAGAGCTCCTCCCTCTCCACTGCCAGCCTCTCTCTGGAAACTCAAGGCCCAGAATTTGCTGAGGTTCCCCAGGCAGTCCCTGTTCCCCTATGGAGCCTCCGTGCTTCCCCTCAGCTCAGCTCAGCTCAGCTCATAGACATTCCGTGTGTCCCCAGAAGCCACAAGAACATCCTGAAACTGCGAGACGATGCGTCCAAAATGGGAGCCTTCCCAAAACACTTTCCCACAGTGGGTGCAGCAGTAGAAGTCAGTGAGCTTGGCTCTGTCCAGCACCCCGGGGGGGATGGCAGCAACCTGCAGGACCGTGTCCCCTGCAAACACGGCAGCTGCCCCGCACTGCTCCATCCCCTCTGCCTGCTTGCTGTGTGGGGCGCAGCCAGGCTGGGCTGTGTCACAGACTGGCACGGTGACATCGCAGCTCTGGCTCCCCAGGCAGCCTGTGGAGAGAGGAGACAGCAGATGAGCCATCAGTCACTGGTGTGATGAGCAGAAACTGCGCTCAACCATGTGAGCAACCCTTATGAGGGTCATCCCTGCAGGGGTTCAGGCTCTGCCCTGCATCCAGGGAGGAGCATCCCCTGATTTGGGAGAAGGTGGTTGGTCACCAGCATCCAGCAGCTGCCTGCCCTAAGCGTGGCACCCATGCAGCACTTGCTCCCCTGCAGCTGCCTGGCACCTCCTGCAGTTCCTTTGCCGTGTCTTGTGGTCTGTTCCAGTCTGGGTAACAGCACCAGTGCTGCTGCTGTTCTGTGTGCAGTGGTTTTCCCTCCCTGTCACAGGTCAGGCCAGGCTGCTCTCGGAGTGCGGCTGTGCCCCCACCCCCGGGAAAACCACTGGTGCACCTGTGACAGTGCTTCATTATGGGGCAAATAAACAGCAGGGAAGCCCTTACTGCAGCTTTAATTAAACCACCACTGTAATCAGCTGCTAACGGTACCTGCGACTCTCCCGACCTGCCCACAGACACGGGGCTTTGGACGATGCATGACCCCATCCCCAGTGAGTGACCCCCCCCCACCTCCCACCACGTACCCTGGGCAAGGTGCACAGTGACACGGGGCCGTGTCCCCTGAACTGTCCCTGCAGGCCCCAGCCCTGTCCCCTGGGGGCCGGGGATCGTTGCCACCTCACACCGAGTGCCCCGATCTGGCAGTTTCGCACCCGGCAAGGGTTCTCCCGCCTGCAGCCGGGCACGGCAGGCCTCCGGATCAGGCAAGCGGAAGCTGAGGGCTGTGCTGCCTCTCATCCATCAGGGAGCCTGGCAGCCGGGAACAGGCTGCAGTTATTGCTGTGGGATGACTCCATTTTGGCAAGGGAGGTCTGTCCTGCCCAGACACCAATTAAGACAACAAAAGGTATCCTGCATAACTCCAGCTGCACTTCTGGGGTGTCCACCCGACCCTTTTCAGGATCACAGGGACCCTGTCAGGAGTCAGCTGGGACTGAGAGGGACACCAGTGTTCCCAGCTGGCCCTTCCCTGCATCCCAGAGCCGTCAGGAGCTGAGATGTGCTGGGGATTATCATGGGGGAGCACACGGCTGGGGACAGCCCTGAAATGGCCATCCCATCCTGACAGAGTCACCCTCCAGCTGTGCAGCAGGGTCTGGGCCTGTCCATTGCTTGAGCAGAAAGAGCCACAGCCCAGGGGAGATGTGGAAGGATCAGCTCACACCAGCCCCTGGTTCAGGAGGGTTCCCCAGACCCCTCAAGACCTTTCACACCTCCCCAGGGAAGATGACCAGCCTGAGCTGGTGGGGCAGGGTCACCCCCAGTTGCCAGCACACAAAAAGACATGCTCAGGGTCATGGCTGCCACTGGAGATGTTCTCAGGAGTGATTTGCAGGCCAGCCCTTCACCATCACATTGCCCAGCAGCAGCACTTGTTTGGGGTTTGCTGCTACAGCACAAGGGGAAGCAGTCCCAAGCCCCATCTGAGACACTGGGCAAGAGTTGGGCTCACCAGGGCTGGGCCCTGGGCAAGTGCCCCATGGACCCACTCACGGATGGGCCTTTCCTTCACCCCTTGCACCTGCTTTGGACACTGGCATCCATTCTTAAAGGGAAAACAATGACCTCAATTTCCCATTTCTCCGATTTCTGGGAAGTGGTGAAACACCCAAGCTGCTCTCAGGAGATTCCTGAGCCACCCAGAGCAGAGATGTGGAGGAGTTAATTTCCCAGGGGTTCCTCCAGGATAAAGCCTGCCAGTGGCTGGCAGATCCCCCAGGGGCTCTGTCCTCACCCTGTTCCCACCTCCCTCTGCCCTGTGCCACTCCTGTGTTTGGTGGCATGGGGTGGCCTCAGCCTGGGCACCCTTTTTGCTCCTATCCTCCCTGCTCTCAAGCACCACATCCTGAAGGGAGGGACACCAAACTTAGGTGGGACTTTTAGATCCAATGCAAAGGAAATGACACTGCCAGCACCCAGTGCCCATGGCCGACAGCTTTCCCCATCATGCAGCCTAAAATTTCCCTGGCCAGAACATGGCACCAGGACACTGACAGGACACTGACATTCTGTGTGCCTGCAGGGATACTGAGTAATTCACTCTTTCTTCCAATACACTCCCTCCCGCTGTCCTGCTGCTGGTGGGCAAAGCCAATGGGAGACCCCTCCTTCCCTGCATGGGGGGATGGGAAATCTCCAGCTCCCCCAAACACCTCAATCCCACCCCACCGGGCTCGTGGGAAAAAGGCAGACAGGGAGGGAAAGTTCATCCTTTAAAAGCCTGAGGAGAGAAAGGCTGTGATGGTCACCCTACAGTTTTGCCTTTACTTGCACCAGCCCCCTCCTAATTGTGCTCTTCAAAGGGTTGAAAATGCTACATCACTTCAAAGTGACCATTTCTGAATGGGAGCTTGTAAACCCCTTCTCCCCCTCCCACCAAATTCTTCCCAGGGCTTTTGAAGATGCCTGTGCTCTCCTCACCAACAGGGTGAAAGGGCCACCAGGCACCAGGCACAG
Organism: Hylia prasina; assembly: GCA_013397195.1. Lineage (NCBI taxonomy): Eukaryota > Metazoa > Chordata > Aves > Passeriformes > Sylviidae > Hylia > Hylia prasina. The sequence continues at coordinate 226,303 of VYXD01015081.1, read as the reverse complement.
GATGCCAGCTGGGCACGTGGGAAAACTGAGCTGGGAAAGGCTGGATCCCCCAGAAAAATGGGGGTTTCCTGGGGAAAGGGGGGGGGTGGTGCATGAGGATTTTTTATCCCCTTACAGACAGGCAGAGGCCTCCCCAGTGGAACCACAGCTCCCTTGGGATTGCAGCCCAGCTTGCCTGGATGCTGCGCACCCTGGAGTTACAGCAGAGATGGATCAAAAGACATCCATCAGGTGTAGGGTGCATGGGGCCATGAGGAGCCCAGCATGTCTTTCCAGCATGCCAGGGGCTTGTCAGATCTGTGGCTTCCAGAACTCTGCAAGGTTCACACCAAAGGCTGGATTCCCACCACATCCCCGCGGAGGAGAAAGGAAAGCGATTCCTTACCGAATTGATTCGAAACACTTCTTGGGAACTAATAATCCCATTATAAAACATCTTGAAAATAAAACCCCCTTAGCCTCTCGCTCACCTCTCCCCCTCTTGGCTGGGTCACCCTGGGGATGACAGAGCCTGGGTGAAGGGCTGAGCCCTGCAGCCCCCAGCCCCCAAGGCTGAGCACGCCCATGTGAGTGCTGCAGAGCTCCATGGGCAGCAACAGTCGTCCCCTGGCACTGTCCCCAACTGGGCAGTGCTTAGCACAACAGCCATCTCCTCCTGGCCTTGCATGTGCTGCCCACTCACAGCTCCTGCCTACCCCTGCTCACCTGTGGGAATGAATCCCACGGGAACAGAAAAACTGCTCCTGTTCCCACCGTGACATCTCATGGCCAGCAAATGCTGCCATGTACAGGGGAGAGTGGATGCTGCAAGACCCCCATTCTGCTTATTTCTGCATCCGGTTCTTTCCTGAGCTGAGCAGGACCACTCTCAGTGGTGGGATCCCACCTCTACATGCACTTGTCACCTCTGCAGCAGCCCCACTTTGTGCTCAAGCCCCTGCTGTATGCCCCAGAGCAGGGTGGCCCCATGCACCACGAGGTGGGTGCAGCAGGAGCTCCCCAGCCTGGATTGGATCCCCTTCCTTCAGACCTCAGTCACCAGCACCAAGACAGTGGGGCAGACCCATGCCAGAGGCCCATCCCACACCCTGGGCACTGAACAGGCTCTAGGTAGTCCAAGAGACCAACAGTCCCTTCACCTGGGGGGAACACGGCAGCATCCGGGACCCACAGCCACATGGGATCACTCTGGTAGTCCCACAAAAACACTTAACTATTGCCACAGGGAGGCTGTGGGGGCAAAGTGACTTGTCCCAAGGTAGGGATGAGACAGAAGCTGCAGCTCCATGTGCCCCATTCCAAGGTCCTTCTCATGGACATGGGGCTGAACTCAGTGGGATGGACATGGGACAGGACATGGGCTGCCTGCTGTGGGCAAGGGCATGCACATTCCCCCACACACAGGGGCTCTTAGTGGGGTGTTGCAGTGTTTCGCACTGCAACAGTGGGGGTCACATTGAAAGGCCACCATGATGGTGACACTGGTGACCTGTAGTCCCTCCAGCCTATTCTGTCAGCTGCAATGCTGGAGTGCTGGGTCAGCATTACTGGGACAGCACTGGGACTTCCACGTCAGGACAGGGGGGCACGGCAGGCCTTGGGAAGCTGGGACAGAGCAGGATCGGGGCAAACCTCCTTTGAACCTGTGTCCATTCCCCTTCCCCAGCCCGCACAGCTCTGATTTGTCCGGGAACAACCCGTCCCCACTATGTGAGCCCTGGGCACCCCCAGGGTTTCAGTGTCAGCTTGGCAGCCAACAACTTCCCAGGGAGCCAGGTACTTCTGCCCAAAATCCTGCCCCACGGGCCCTGTTTCTAGCCCAGGTCCCTCTGTCACCCCAGCCCAAACCAAGGCCTTGGGGCGAGGAGACGGCTGCCTGTCCCAGCTGGCTCAGGCAAGCACCTGGCAGCTCCTGCTGCCTCTGGAGAGGCTGTGTATCTGGCAGCTCTGTGCCAGCCCTGAGCCCTGTGCCAGCCCTGAGCCCTGCACCTGCCACAGCCAGAGCCATCACAATGGTGTGCAGGGCTCGGCTGCAGCCAGGGCTGGGGGGTTTGGGAGAAAGTTCACAGCTCTGTCGAGGCTTTGCACAAGGCTGAACACAGACCTGGGAGCATTCCTGGAGTACAAAGGTGCATGGGAAACCTCCGCCACGGTGAGAGATCAGCCTGATAAGAGAAGTTAAGAGCATGAGAAATGCGCTGATTGCAGGGCACTGAGGATGCCTGGTTATCTTTTCCTCCTTGATAAGGCAGATAAGCAAAGGACTAAGGACCCAGGATTGTGCAACCTGGGCTGCAGCAGCCTGGCCACGATCTTAAGATGTTCCCAGGGTGGAAGAGGGAAGATGAGCTCAAGCAAGAGGCAGCTCCAGCTGCTCTTATCTCCCCGTGCCACTGTGAAGAGAATCCTGCCAGCCCCTGTACATAGTGCTAGGCAGCAGGATGCAATGGTCCCCAGCTCTGAATGGTCCCCAGCTCCTTCCCAGGGCATGCTGGGCATAGCTCCCCTGTCAGCAGGCACAGCAGAACTCTGTAAACCAGCAGACACAATAATGTCACCAGGTCCCAGCCCTGCCATGCTTTTCCATATGTTCAAGTGAAATTCCGCTGAAGAGGGAAAGCTGGCAGAGCATGACCCATCTGAGCCTGGGGAGTGTTTCTGGCTGGTCTCACCACTGCAGCCCCCGGTCCCATCCCTGCCCCACTTGGGCACCTGAGGATGCTCCTGTTATTCTGTTGCGCCTTGGAGAAGAGAGAGCCTAGAAGCTTGGGGTTGCTGAAGGAGGCAGAGGATCCCCTGGATCCAGGGGGGCAGCCCCTCAGGATCCCATCCCCTTCCATGCAAAGTGTTCAGAGCAGCCTAAGACCAAAGGGGTGCCTTGAGTCTGGTACAAGGCAGTGAGGATCCATGAGTGCAAGAACACTCCTGGGACAGCACAGGGATCTCACGCCTTTCCCACATGGCAACAAGACAAGTATGATGCTCCCAGCAAAGCCAAATACTGTAGATCAGGGAAGCCTCCAGCTGTAGGGCTTTGGGCATGCAGGGGCCTCTTCCTGCCATCCATCAGAGCTCCTGGCTAAGGGGAGCAGGTCTCACCAACCTATGCCCTCAGCTGCCCCAGTGTGGTGGCTGTAGAGGAGGGACCATCCTGCTGCCACCCCAGCCTGGAGCTGCCACCCAGCCTTCCCCGCACCATGATCTGCAGCTCTTCCTCCCGGCTGCCTTGAGCTGTCTCTGCTGGCTTTCCCCCAGGCTTGGGGTGGAGCCGAGGGCTGAGAAGGGAAAGAAACCCCAAGTCACTGCTCAGGCTGGCAGGGGCAAGGTGGGTGCCTGAGCTGCCCGATGCCATCCTGCCACCCAGTGCAGGGACACTCAGGCTGCCCCTCCAGACACCCCTGGGGCCATCTGGGACTTATCCTGCACCTGTGTCCAGAGCCCTAGTGCTGGCAGCAGGTCAGGGAGGGTGCCCACCCTGCATGGGAGTGGAGGATCCACCGTGTCTAGTCAGCACCACAGACCCAAGGGTAGCAGGATCCATTGTTTTCATCTTTTGCAGCACATTTTAGGTGGTGAGGAGGGATTTTACAATTAAATTTGCCTCCTCTGTTTGGCAACTCCCAACCTGCTGGAATGTCCTACATCCTTGCCTTTCCCAGAGACCAGATTTCATCTGGCAGAGCACCCACTGAGCTCTGGGGCCTCGTGCCAGCTGGTTTCACTGTACTGACTAAGCAAGAGTTCCTCTAGCCAGACGACAGCCTGTAACACAGCCCATTCCCCTAGGTCACTTGGGAGCCGCAATCTATCACTGCCTCCAGCGAGGACTTGCCTGTGCCCCGTGGTGACCCACAGCCCCACTCTCCTCTTTGCCCCAGTCTGCTCCAGGCACCTGATCTGCTCAGAGAATCCCACTGGGAAAAAGACATCACAGGGCAAAGCTGTCTGGGCTTGAAACCATTTGCAGCATTTCTGTCAAAGCCCTCATGCAGGGAAAAATGTGGCTGTGTCAAGGAATATGTTCCCTAAAATCTGTGAAAGTCCTAGGCCCAAGAAAGAATGAGCCATTACAGGATGAATAATTGGCCTTTCATCGCTTGGAAGCCCTGCTATAAAAATCCAGGAGCCAAAGGGAACAGCACTGGCCTGTGGCTGTCTGCAGCTGGACCACAAGACTTGGGAGCACCTTGGCCAGATGCAGACTTGTGTTGAGGGGTGGTCCTGAAGGATCTGTCCCCATCACCATTCTGCCCCAGCACCCATTAGCTCCTCCCTGGAGATGGGAAGCCCCCATGGGAGAAGGTTCCCTCCTTGCCTGGAAGCAGGAGCAGGAAAAAGGCATTTTCTTGCCAAGCAGCAGCATCTGGCCATGGTCTGGGCCATGCACAGTGGCATGACAGGGACAATATGGCCTGGTCTGGAGTCATGGGACAGGGGCCAGTCCTGGTATGGGGCTGTGGGTGCTGAACACCTTATGCCATGTGTTGGGCCATGACAAGGGCAGAGCAGGTTCTGCTACCAACTCCTTCAGCAGAAAAATGTAAAGGAAATCAGGGAACAGAGATTTTCCTTAGGATCCACTTCTGTGACTGCCCAGCCTGTCCCAATCCCACCATTGTCCCCACCAGGCGATGTCAGCACACCCTTCCTGTTTGTCTTCCTGGAAACCTGACCCAAAGTAGGACATTTTGGGGCAACCTAGTCAACCTCACACTACTGCTTGCAATCCCCACAGCTCCTAGCAAAATCCAATCAGAAATGGAAACCCCAGGATGGGGCCAGAGCCCTGGGTCACAGGGGACTCTGCTGGGAAGTCCCCAGGGGTTTTCACTTGGGGTGGGTGCTGGTGCCCTCCTGTGCCCACCTGTCTGGGAACCACAGCTTCTGTTTCATGTCTCCACCAACCCTCTGGGGGTGCTGTGGCACCTGTGGTCCCTGCCCCGCCTGCTCTGGGGCAGAGGATGTTCCCCATTGGAGGATGCTCCCTGACAAGGTCATGAGTGAAATGGCCAGCCCAGGCGTCCCACCTGCTCCTTCCCCATGATCCCCCCCAGGTACATGGGGGACCCAGCAGGAGATGGCACAGCCTGATGGGGACACGGGGTGTTGCAGATGGGGTGTAAAGAGTAGACCAAGGTGGTCCCTGAGAAGTCTGTGTGGAGGAGCCATGGTGCTGTGCCCTCCCAGCTCCATCAACCTCATCCCGAAGGGGGAAGGGGAAATGGCTCACTCTCTCACTCGTGGAACACAAACCATGGCATTTCTATTTCCCATACTCTGAAACTGGCTGAACTGGCCTGACTGGTCGCTGGGTACACACGCAGAGAGTGCCCTCACCAGAGAAACCACTGGGGAGGATGTCCCGGCTCTGGGGAAGCACAGCACTCCCAGGATGCCGGCACCATGGGAAAAGCCACCCCACCACGTTCCTCATCCCCAGAGCCACACGTGCAGCTCCCAGCAAAGCCACAGCTGGCCAGGAGCGCCCGGCAGCCGCCACTTCCTTCTGCTCTCTGCTGTCAGCAGACGAGGAAGTGATGCACAAAAGGGCTGGGGGCAGAGCCCGGGCTGGGTTGGAGCAGCAACAACGGCACGTTCCCATTCCAGTGTGCCTGCAATGGGTGTCGTTTGCCACTAAAATATGTGTCCCTGTGGGAAGGAGTATGTGTGGGTCAATGCAGCTCAGGGCACGGCACAGAGGAGCTTTCCCTCCCCCGAGCCCGCTGGAGCCTGGCTGGACAGGTGGCACTGACTCACCTCCCTGCAGCCTGACCTAATTCAAGAGGCACTGGGCAGGTGAGGAAGGCACTGGACAGGTGAGGAAGGCACTGTGAGCAGCCCCAGCCAGGAGGCATTTAACCACCAAAGCTGAGTTTTTCACGGTGATGAATGGCCTCAGGCTGTCACTTGAGCTACTATTGGCATGTCACCAACCCCCCCTGGCTGGGCAATCCCATGCACGACCCTGTGTCTTGCAGGGCAGAACAGGGCAGCTAGGGCAGAGACACAAAACAGACTTGAAAGAGCTCTGTGGGTCTGCACCCCGTGGCAGGTTGATGGCAGGGCACCCCGATCTCCCTCTGAGAAACCCCCAGGCCCAGGGACTGGTCCTGCTCTGTCCAGGGCAGTGAGTCCCAGGGAAGGGCATAGGAGGGGGGGGATCACACCCAGCTGTGGGCACCCACCACTCACCTGCACTGTGCTCTCCTGACACTTGTCTGCTGCCCTCCACCAGCTGCCTCATCCTCTCCCGTGAGACTTTCAGGTACTTGTTGCAATTGCACACCTGAGAGAAGAGAGAGGGGGAGGTCAGTGAGATGGCTGCCGTGCTCCCCAGGCACCTCTTGCCTGCCCAGGGCACAAACCCATGCTGGCCACCCCTGGCACAGGTTGGGCAGCCTGCATCACATGCACCACAGCAGGGAAACCAGGCAAGGCCTGTCCCACCGAGCAGGGACAGGCAACGGCCACAAGTCCAAGAACCCTCTGCAGAGGTGCTCCCTCTGTGTGTGCTCAGCCATGTCTCCAGCCAGCCTGCCAGCACTGCTGCACACCCTGGCAACCCGGACAGAAAACACCAGCAATAAGGCTGCTTTAAAGCATCAGGCAGACACCCAAACTCTGGGCTGTGGCTTCAAGATTTGATCTCTCTTGTCTGACAAAGGCTGGGGAGGATAGCTGTGGACCCCAGAACACTCTGGGCTCTCACCTGGCTCCACTTGGCTTGGCTCTGCTGCAGCACTGTGAACACTGAGTCACACCTTCTACCCCACCTTTTGTTTGCCAAAATGTACTCAGGCAGGTCTCTGAGTGGTTGCATGGGCCAGGTGCTGGACCCCAAAAAGTTCCCCAAATCCCACTGCTGAGGAGCACCTAGGGATGGTGCCTGGAGCTAAGCACAGGGTGCAGCTGGCAGCCAAACACACGTGCCCAGAGTGAGCAGCACTAAAGCTCCCTGGGAGCATCCAGCCAGCTCCCTGACACCTTCCCTCTCCCCTCCCTTCTGGGCTGGGAGCAGGTTTCTGGGATGTGCTGCAACACCTTTTCTCAGCTGTTTGTTTTTAGGGGCTGTTTTCTGCTGGCAGAGCGTTCCCAGCACGCTGCACCCAAGGTGGCAGGGTGGGAGAGAGGTGAGCAACTTCACCAACCAGAACAAGTCAGTTCCCTCCCTGCCATGGGATTTGCTCTAGAGCCTGCTGAAACCAGAAAGGTTGTCCCAGCTCCCAGCCAGTCCCTGGTGCAGGCTGGCAGCCCCACTCTGCTGGTTTGGGGCTGAAGCAGTGCCAGGTTCATGGCATGGGGCAGTGATGGCTCTGCTCCCACACAGCTGCCTGCAGGAGCAACCAGGCAGGCCACCCCCTGACAGGGATCTGTAGGATTGCAGCAGGCAGGCAGAGGGGACTGGCAGGTGCTGGGGACGTGCTGGTCCCATTCCCCCTGATAGTGACAATGGGCTGCATGCTGGAGGAGGGACATTGAGCCTGGAGGGGTGAGGGATGGCACCTCTTGGGCATGGTGGCAGCACTGGAGAATCAGAGGTTTCCAGAAAACCCCCAAACTATCTGTACATTGAACTGTCAGCCAGGAGGGTGCAGCAGGGCCCAAGGGCACCCTCCTCCCCTGCCCTCCCTGCTGGCATGTACATGCAGGGGCTCTTCTGCCCTCTGTAACACAGCCAACCCCCAGGATGCCCAGCCCTGGCAGCTTGGAGCCCACCAGGTTCTGGAGCAGCAGTGGCAGCACACTGGGCCCAGGCTTCTTGTCCAGCTTGGGTGCACAGAGTGACCTTGCACAAATTTCTCTGCTTCTCTAAAATTCATGACTATTGTGAACCAGGGATGCCCAGCAGCACAGGGGTATTCTGACATTCCCCACTCTCTGGGGCTGCTGGGTGCTGCCAAGAGGCTCTGTGCCCCATGCCACCTCCCCAGTCTCTGGGCCTTCACCACTTTCAGCTTCCCAAAAAACGGAGTATGAGCTCAGGAGCCAGATAAGCCACTGAAGCAGCAGCACCAATTAACAGTAATAAAAAAATGCAATTAATTTTTTTTAATGCCTTGCCAAAATGAGCCAAAAGAGATGAAGAGAGTGGGGAAGGCTGCTACCTCCACAGGCTGGGCTGCATGGCTGCTTTGCAGGAACCAGTGGTGGCCTCAGGCTTGATGCTTGGCTCCTGGGGTTGTGGAGCGTTTTTTGTGGGGATCTTTTGTATATAGGGTATAGAAGGGGGGACCTTCTCTGCTGACGAAGGGATTGTTGTTCCTTCTCAGGAAAGTTTGGTTTCTACAGATCCATCATGGCAGGATTAGTTGTGGCCCCAAAACATTCATGAGGTGAGTCAGCAGGTGGCATTTTGGAACACTGCCTGGGGTGCAGTGTGAGCAGCAGCCATGTGAGCAGCGGCATCTCTGAACATCTCCGGCTCCCCCGAGCCCCTTTGCCAAGCTCAGGGTGGGGGTGGCAGCTACTACCCATGCCCCAGTCCTGCCGGGGGGATGATGTGCTGAGTGGGTTGAATGCAGGGGCTCTGCTCACGCCATTCTGCCTGGTCTCAGGGATGAAGAAAGCAGAGTCCAGTTTGGGAGGAGGGGACTGGGGGGCTGCAGCCCTCACAGGCTTCTGAGGGCCACCTAGTCCGCTGACACTGGTGTCCCTGTGGGACAGCAGGGAGCCCGATGCCCCGAGGCAGTGGGTTGCAGGGCAGCAGCGGGTACATCTCGGAGGAGGAGCGGCCCTGCCTTTCTCACGCTGGGGCACTCCGTGCCAGCACATGCTTAGTCACTGGTAAATCCCAGCCGAGATCTGCTCTGCCCTCTGTGAAATGGATCTTGGCTGCACCCCCGCTGAAGCAATCCCGGCGCTCGGGAGCCATGGCGGGCGCGCTTTCCCACGGCAGCCCGGCCTCCGGCTCCCCGTGTGAATCAGCCCGGCCCGGGCAGCGCCGGGTGCCCCTGCTCAGCGCACGTGTCCCTGCCCCGATCCCCTCGGCAGCAGGGGCCGTGGAGATGCTGTGGAATTGAGGCTCCCTGGGCTGGGGGACACGACTGTGACACCCGCCCTGTGTCCCCGGGCTCTGCTGCCACATACATGGCAGGGATGAGGAGCCGATGCAGTTCATCTCAGATGAAGCCGTGGACCCCGCTGCAGTCCCTCACTGCAGTCCCCTCCCCCTGTGCCTGTCTGTGCATCCTGGCCAAAGTGCTGTACCTCGTGTGGGGCACGGTCACCCCCAAACCCACGTGCTCCCCCCCAGGACATCAGGCCAGCATCCACAGGGACACTGCAGCCCAGCCAGCTCCGTGCTGTCCCGGCCAAGGCGTGACGTGGGGATTAGAAGGGGTGATGTCATTGGACTGAGACTGTGCCGATGTCACTGGTGTGGATCTGTGGACCCTGAGACCAGCAAGGTGGTGCTTGTCCCCAGCCCCAGCAGCTTGAGCCCCCCTGCACTGAGACTCTCCCTGCCTGTGCCACCAAGGAGGACGAGACAGGTGAAACGTCCTTTTGCAATGCTGGCAGTCCAGCTGGCGCCTTGTTTTTGTTTAGGATGATCCCTGCCTCTCCCAGCCCTCCTGGCTGGGGATTTCAGCAGCAGTGACGCATGAACCTCCCAGGACTCAAGGGACTGGATGCTTGAGTCTGGAGCTCCAGGGCCATCTCAGCATCCCATCCTCTTTCTGTACCTCCACCCATGGAGCTGAGAAGCTGAAAGAAAACTCAAGTTCAGCAGATAACAGGAGCCGAACCTTGGCGACTCCAAAAGTGCTGCAAAAATCAGTGTAACCTTGGCTAAGGCTGGCAGCATGAGCTCAGGTGGACATAGGCTTCCATGTGTTCCCAAAACACATGGAAGAGGAGCAGCTCAGACAGTGCTGGAGTTAGTTTTGCTCCTTCCTTTCATATCTCTAAAAGCTGCATCTCCAAAGTGCTTTGAGCCACCTTGGTGATGCTGACCTTTGCCCAGAGGAGCCACCCTGGAATGGCCTCTGGGCCTTAGGACTCCTTCCACCTGCTCTGCTGACAAACGTCACAGGCCAATGTCACTGAGGGATCTCCTTGGCAGGGGTTTTACCAGTGAGACACAGCTCTCTGCCTGGAGAGCTCCTGGCTTGGGAAATCCTCGGTGTATCAAACCTGCTGTAAAAGACAACAGTGCTCAGTGTGAACTCTTTGGGGCAATTTGGGGCAGCTCATGTCAGGACAATTCCTTGGGCGTCTTCTGCTCACTATATCACAGGACTACCCAACAGCCACCTGCAGTGATATCTCTTTTCCTACTCACCGCCTACCCTCTCCTCTTTCCCCCTCTCTCCAAGATGGATATCACCTGGTGAAAGGGCCACTCCTCTGGATGGATGTTGCAACTCTCACTTTGGTTGTGAAAGCACAGCCCTTGAACATTCAGGAGTTTCTTTCAGGGACTTATTGAGACTTAGTACAGGCTGCCCTCTATTGCCTAAGACCAGGAGTTATAGATCTGCCTCTGCACACCTCCTCCCTACAACCCAAAGCAGAGTGCCCAGGAAGGTGGGAGATGGTGGGAAGGGCAGTGAAAGAAAACCAGGTAGCAACCCAGTAGATGTTAAGCAGAGGTCAGGAGCTGACCATGCTCATCTGCCCATGCGTCTGTTTTCTCACATTTTTCCCAAGTGACTTCAGCTGCCCTTGCTGCACCCACAGCTTTCACCTTCAGACACTTTCCTCTTCCTCCAGCAATGCTCTGCCCTGTGGCACCTTCAAGGTCCTTGCACAAACAATAGAAAACACAGCAATTCAGCCCACTGGAGATCTCTACACCCTGTGGGTGCAAAGGCCACCTCTGGGTGCAGCGCTAGGGACAGCTGTCTCTCCAAGGGGATTGTCAGAGAGCAACTGGCTGGGCTATTTGCCTTCCCCTTTATGCCAAGAGCTTTCCTCACTGATCTTCTGATCACCAGTGCCTGGGAATCATAAAGGTGCACATTGCTGCTCCTGCTCTGTTGCAGTGCTCTGTCCTTGAGTACCAGCAAGCCCCCCAGCAGCAGAGGAGATGCCGCGTGTGTCAGCCTGGTCCTTCTAGAGAACAAAGGCTCTCCATGCACACAACAGCCCTGAGTGCCACAGAACCTGCCTGCCAGGGCTGGGAGTTGGGCTCTGATTCTCCCACATGGAAATGCAGCCTGGGCATCCTCTGCCAAACCTGCCTGCACATCCAGCAGCAGGGATTTATGGCCATCTGAGCTCAGTAATGTGCTGCCAGTGGAAACACAGGGTTGCCAGTGGGATCCTGGCATCAGAGGCCGTTTGGTTCACAAAGAGGGAAGGGCTCTGTTTATTGAATCATTAACATCACTTCCCTCACTGCCAGCCAGGTACTCCAAGAGGTCTCTTAGGCAAGTGCTGACCTAGCCCAACCCTGCTAAGCTGGTAAGATGACATGGATCCCATGCCAGCCTGGTACAGCATTCCCACTGCTTTCTCTGCTCCTGCTTTGCTATTAGTCATCCGTTTCTGGAAGGTTTCTCATGCATAATAAAGTGTTTCAACACTTGCATAAGCCAATTCTTCTCATCAGGAGTGACCTGCTGCATTTCCCAACACTTTCCCTAGGCAGTCCTTCCAACTGCCACGAAATATGGAGTTAAAACATGAAGTTTTCTATCTCCCTCGAGGCAAAAGGTGTGGGAAATCAAACAGATAAGAATGTCTTTAATTAGTATCATTTACATAAGCTCTGGGAAAGGCTCACCTGACGGCTACAAGGGCCTTGCTTGTCTGGGAGCATCAGCCACAGCTGAAATGGGCAGATTAGTGGAGCTCCTCTGACTGGGGAGCTCATGAGAGTCAGGGTGACAGAGCCCTGGAGGCTCCATGGGTACCTCAGCTCCTGCTGGCTCCTCCTTAGGAAACCCCAGCTCCCACTACCTCCTTGTCCATGCACTCCAGCTGCTGCTGGCTCCTTTTCAGGTCCCCCCCAGCTCCCACTGGCTTGTTAGGGCACTCTCTTCTCCATTTCCACCTCCCAGTTTGCAGCTGCTCTTAGCAAAGAGGTGACTCGTGGGCTTTGGTGAAGGGCAGGGATGGGAAGAGAGGACAGGAAGCACAGGCACATCTGAGGATAAGGCGTGGAGGCTGTGGAGTGGGCTCAGCATGCAGCAGGGATGGGACCAGGCCGCATGGCCTCTGCTTTTCTCTCCCCTCGCTGCACTCGTGCTCCCTCGAGCGCAGATGCTGCCAGTCCCCAACCACAAACCCCATCCCGCTGCTGTCACTGCTGGGGCTGACAATGAAAGCCCTTTTCAGTACCTCAAGGCCTTTGCAGTGATGAGAATCTCACCCCACACTACACCTAAACCCACATGCAAAGCTGAATTTCCCAGAGGAAAAAAATTATGCTCAACCCACCTCCCACCACACACAACCCCCCTCAGATCCCTCCAGCTGCCTCTCAGCCACCTCAAGTCTCACTTGCTCGTCTTCCCTCCCAGCTGGGCTGAGCGCCCCAAAAAGCTGAAGCTGCCACAGCACCCTTGACCCAACCTTCCCTGTAGCCGCCAGCCCTGTTTATACAGCACCCAGCACATGGGTGCTGCTCTGGGACAGGCTCACGGCAAGTTTAATAACAAAGCAAACCAATAATAACTGCCTCCTAACGAGGTTATGCAGCGTCCCTGAAGACTTGGCTTTAGGGTGAGCTCCGTGCCAGAAGCTGCCAGCATCGGGGTGTGAGCTGTCCCCTCCCACCCTCCTGATTGCAGTGCCTCTGCTCCTCCAGCTCTATGCCAGCACCTTCCTGCCTTGTAAATGTGCTTTATATCTAACTCTGGGGTGAGGGTTAGCCCCTCCTCGGGGTGCAAACATGTGTCATGCAGCTCCAGGACATCCACTTCCTGCTCCAGAGCCTGTGTCACATTAGGAGAAGGGTTAATTTGCCCAGCTCCTTGCAATGTAGCTCACTGCTGTTCCTCTTTATCAAACTATTGAGTTTTATCCAGCTGGACGTGAGAGCTCAGCCCTTGGTCAGAGGATGCCAGAGGCTGATGAACCTCAGGGCTGGAAAAAAACCCCAAACCAAGCTCTGGAATTGCCCAGCACTGGAAACAGAGTGAGGGTCCACATCCCGCCAGCTCATATTCCAAAACTAAAATGCAGGTGGAAATCTGGCTACCAAGCAACCCCAGACCTTCAGGAGCATCATGTTTTGGCGCCAGAAATTGAAGAGGTCGTGGACATACATTTTCTGCCCTTGAGAGTCAGAGCCCTGGAAACTGCAAAGGGATGAAGCTTTTCTCTGTCTAGAGGATCTCCATGCTCAGGCATTGACAGACAGGCACCAGCACTGCTCTTCCTTGCCCAAGGGCTAGCTAGCTGTGCTGTGAACTGGGTTCCTGCCTGAGCCAGGCCCCAGGAATTCCCAGGGCAGCTCATGAAGCCTCTTCCCTGCTGCATCTTTCCCTGGACATGCAGCCAAGCTGGGGGCTCTGTCCTCTGCTCCTGGGGCTGGACAAGCTTTAAGAAATTATGTTTATTGTGTATTAAGCAACAGCCACCCTTATCCTGGCTCCTTCTGGCTTTTCCTGACAGCTGTCCTCCTGATTGAGGTCCTGGGACCAGCTGTGTATTGTATGTCAGGAGCTTGTTCCCCTGCCCTATGCTGAGCCCTCAGAGCTATGCCTGGCTGGAAGCTGTACCCTCAGCTCTCTGCTGAGGAGTTTTTGGCCCTGTACAAGTGGCCAGGGCACTTTGAGCCAGGTGGCTGCCCAGCTGTGCTCTTCCATGGCCATCTGGTCCCTGAGCATCTTGCTGCCCTCTCCTCTGCCTTCCCTGGGGAGGCTGGGGGCTGCCCCGGGCTGGTTTCCCCAGGCCAGCACTGCAGCTGAGTGGGGTGAGGGTGTGCAGGCAGAGAACTGGGGAAGTCAGGCTCATGTTTCAGCTTCTATTTTTATCTGGGAACCCAAGTCTGCTGTGCAGAGGCCCCCGGGGGAACACGCTGCCTTCCCCAGCTGGAGCCAGATACCATCGGAGCACTACCTGCCTTTCCCTGTCACCGTGCCAGACCTCCGGGTAGAGGACAGAATCACCGGAGGCACTGGGACATCCTCCTGGCTCCTGGTGTGCTGTGGCAGAAGGGAAGGAGCTGGGGAGCAGCTCTGCAGGCCAAGTCCCATTGCCTCCAGCTGCCTTGAGGCCAGAACACTTCATCACAGGTAACCCTGCAGGGCAGCCCTGCCACGCTCTCACCAGGCCACCACCCAAGTCAGCAGCCAAGTGCTGGTGTCCCTTCTCAAGCTGGACTTTAGTTCTGTGCCAGGGGAGTGGGATGCTCAGGGCCTGGGGTCACGCCTGCAGCCCCCAACCAACCAGGTGCTCTGTGGGAGCCTCTGCTGAGGCCCCATCCCTATCCATTTGTTAAAGCAAATAAATCTGACTTAGTGTCCAGAGCTGCAGGAAAAGGGGAACTTGAGCTGCCCCAGCCCGAGCAGCTCGTGTGTAGCTGCAGGCTGACCAGGGCAGAGGCTGCGCTTACGGACCGGAGAGCTGGCTCCTGGCGTGGAAACGTGGGGTAGGAGCCCTGGCCCTGGGCAATGTCAGTGAGGAAGGGGGTACAGCTGGGAGGAGGTGAGGAGGTGACCCCCATCCCAATGGGCAGCGCCTGCTGCTTTAATTGGGGGGGGGGCAAGAGTAGGCGCTGCTGCAGAAAACGGGCATATTAAAAANCAGTTTAGGCAGTTATAAAAAAAAAAAAAAAAAAAAAAAAAAGCGTGAGAAAGGAAACCCGAGCGAGGCCTGGAGCAATCTACCCAATCCAGCGGAAACAATGGCCCAGGAAGAAAAACCAGTTTCTGCACATAAGCTAGAATCGGCTGGGAACGCTGGAGGAGGGGCGGGAGGCTCCCAGCACAAACAAGCTGGGCATCATGCGGCTGCGCTGCCCGGGGCACCGTCCCCCTTCCCGGCATGGGGGACCCCTAATCCTGGTGGGCTGGGCTGGCACCCAGCCCGGGGACGGACAGCCAGGACAGCAGCTCGGACTGGCAGGGCTCAGCACCCAGGCTGGGCCGGGCTGCATCCAGTGCTCACACTCAGCTAAACTCCCCCGTTTAAATCAGCTGAGCTCAGCATCCAGGCTGGGATCAGCCACTGGTCTGAGATTAGACCTGAAAATGAGATTAGAACCATTTTGCCCGGGATTAACCCACATTTTAAGATTAGCCTCTAGGCTGGACTCACTTCCAGGCAGGGTTTACTCCTGGATGGGCTCATCTCCAAACTAAGCTCATCCCCGGGATGGGCTGATCTTCAAACTGAGCTCAGCCTCAGGACGGGATGATCCCCATCCCCGACGGCTCATCCCCAGGCTGAGCTCACCCCAAAGGGCTGCAGGATGTACAGAGCTGCCAGCTGGGTTCCCCCAGGCTGGTGGGACGTGGCTCCTAAACAGGTGCCTTTCAGGGAAGTGGCATTGCTGCCAGCTGGGCCACCTCCTCACCTCCCCAGATCCCACTGTGGGAATGCTCATTGTCCCTCTGGTCAGCACACCCTGGCAGGCAAACCCTCGGCTGTGGGATGGGGAAAACCCAGGTGGACAAACCAGCTCCAGCACGGTCCAGAGGCTGGTCTCTGCCCTGGCCATGGGCACCAGATCCATCCCCTTGGCTGTGCGACAACAGTTGGGATGTGCCAGGGGGTTGTGCTCCCCACAGCTGTGAGGGCTGCATACTTTCATTTTGAAGCAGAATCTTAAACTCCCAAAATGAAAACCACCGTCACAATCTTGACCATGAGCAGTCTGGTTGTGCCACTGGCACTGGAGGAGGTGTTTGGCCCCCCAACCCAGCGCTCACTGCTGAGGCTGAGGACAGATGGTGTCCCCAGAACATGGACCACTGATTTATCCTGGTCTGGCACCAATTCTCACTTTGGGGATGGTCCCTGTGAGCATGGCCTACTCCAAAAACTGTCACCACCTGGGCACAAAGAGTGTAGGGAGGGAGCCAGAGAGAAAAGGCAAAAAAAAAGGCAGACCCCACCCTGACAGGGTCCAAAAGGGCTGCAGTACCCTATGCTTGGACAAAGAGGACTCTGGGAACAAGCTGGGGCTCGGGAGGTGTCATGGAGTGTGCCACACTGATGGGGACATCCCTGAACTGAGGATTCCTGGGACCCTGGGGTCCTGGGCAGTGGGCAGGGAGTTGCTCCCAGGCAGCCCATGGGCAGGTGAGGAGGAGGAGGAGGAGGAGCCCTGTGCTGTGGTGAGTTCTTTGCCCAGTGTCTCACTGCAGGTGTGTCAGCATCCTTCTCCCTAGACAACCCCCTGTGCGGTGGGACTTACACTGGTCACCTCTGGGATGAAAGCTGACATACCATGAGTGAAGGTCCATGCGCCATGTGCTGCCTAACATTTATTGAGAAACCTTTGGTAGGGCGAGGGTGGACAAAGGGTGGATTTGGGTGAGTACCAGGGTGCTGCCATGCACTTGGGGAAGTCTGTCCCTGTCCGAGGCAAGGGCTCAATGTACCCTGAGGGTGCAGCTCTTCCCACAGTTAGCAGAGCATGATGCTGCACAGCTGGGGTCAGGCAGCATTCCCAGCACAGAGGGGCTCACAGGGACCACCACCTCCTTTGAGATCAACCATCTGCCTCTCATCCTGAGGGAAAACACCAGCTCTTCACACACAACTTCTCCAAAAGGCTCCCCAAAGCAGTCTCAGAGAGAAGCCACACTGGCTGGGACCAGCGAGAGGAAAACCTTGGGAGTAGGGGAAGACCTGCTGCTGCCAGAGTAAGAACAAACCCTAGGAAACCTTGGGCACTTACTCCTCACGTTCCCAGCCTGACACCTCCCAGATGTGTTAACGTGACCCCAGCGTGTTGGTGACATGTGGGGTCACCATGGTGTGATGGGAGGCCACAGCTCCTCACCACAGCAAGAGGGGGTGCAGGGAGATATCTACAGCATCACAGGCTTGTGTCACACACTAATAAAGGGTAAAAAGGGGAAATAATGTACAAATGTGGCATTTTTTAGGCTCTTGCTGGGACCAAGTGAATTGCTGTCTATTGTTTCAGTGGCCAAGTGGAGGAGGCAAAGCTGGGGCGGATGACAGGAGTGATCTGACCCTGCCACACCTGGGTTTGCCCTTTCCCTGATGGACAGGGTGTGGGCAGGTGATTGGTGGCAGAACTGTAATTTCATCCCCCAGAAAAAAATACCTGCAAATGGAAAATGCTGATGGGCAATTTGTGGGGGTGAAGTTGGGGAAGAAAAGTCTATGCTTCATTCCTCACATTCCTCTCCAGCTTCCTTGGGATGGTGGCTGTGCTCTCCAGGGCCCTCCCAGTGCCCAGGGGTTATGAAGAGGGCTGAGGATCCTGTCCTGCCACCTTGCTGCCTTCACTAGCTGGGCAGGGCTGAGCTTCTTCCCCTCCATTCCCATTGCGCAGGAACGGGACTGGAGTCTGAGTCCTGCTGGGGTCTGTGAAATGAAATCTGTGATCAATGTAGGCTGCACCTTCAGAAACACCTGGGTGAGGGACTCTCACAGGCACCGCTGTGTCTCCAGGTCCCATCCTGCTGAACCCCAGCGTCCTGCCATGTGCATAGCCAGCACATTGCCTGCCTGTAGCCACTCCAGAGCAGGGCATCTCAGGCTCATCCCGGCGTCTGAACACAGAGGAATGTCCTCTCCTGCAGACACCTCCCCGCGTCCCCTCTCCTGCAGCACCACCCCGAAGCACCGAGGAAGAACCGTGCTCCCATCCTGCCTCCCTCCTGGGTACTGTAAGGGCACCGTGCCAGCAGTTGATGGGAAAGTTCAGGGTCAGGGCGAGCGCAGGGAGAGGCTCATAAAGGGCTCTTTGTGCCGCGGGTCTCCCCTGGCTCCGCGCACAGAGCCCGCGGCCCCACAGCAAAATGCAGCCCAGAAATATGACAAGGCATCTTTTTCCCAGGCTGCTGTTAAACTCTAATTAAACATTTCAGCACACTCGAACAAGGAACGTCTGCTTTTCGGGCCCGGGCCATCCCAGCTGGAAATCATCCCCTCCAGTGGGAGTGGGCTGGTGCAGGTTGACCCAGAAAGATGCTCCTTGGGCATGGGGGATGATGTGAACCCACACACAAGAGGGGACAACCTGCTCCTCTCCAACCCCTCCATGCCAGCATGGGTCCACTGCTGCCTCCCTCCACTGGATGGAGAAGGCATCCAGGCTGGAACAGCTGGAGAAGGGGACACGCAGACAGGTCCATAATGGCAGTGCCATCCCTGGCACTTGTGCACTCCCCACCTGAGCAGCAGCCCAGAGTGCACAGCCTGGAGGGGCAAGAGGCAGAAGCTCCTTCAAGAGATACTGTCAGAAAATCTAGTGAGGCTAGAATTATTATCCTGATATTTTAAAGAATGAAAGAAAAAGAAAATAGCACAAAAGAGCTGAGCAGTGAAGCCAGGCAGTTCCAGGAGTGAGGAGCCCTGTAAGGCAACAGCAGCTTGGAGAGCCCCCTAAAATCACCTGGATGCCCAGGATGGGTTTCATGACAGTGAGCTGGCACAGCTCTCCACATTGTTAAACACTGGCCATTAATTGTAGTAATTCCTCCCCACCTTGTTTCTAGCAGGCACAGACAAGATGCCAAAATATCCCACCCCTGATGCCCTGGTGTCTGACCCAGCCTCATGGAGGGGACATGGTGGCATTGCACTACTGCTCTGCAGCATCCCTTGTCCCACCTGAGCACAGCCCAGTGGGAGCAGCACAGCAAGGACAGGCAGTGCTGGGGGCTGGGGAGCTGCTTGTTTTCCATGGGCAACCTCAGCATCAGAACCAGGTCACCCAGGAAAGGATTACTCCAAAAATGTGCCATTTCTGAGATCAGTAGGTGGTGGGAAGGTGTCTGCCTTGAGACTCGGAGCAGTGTGACAAACCAAACAATGGCACATGTAATTTGGCATCCCATGGGGTGGAATTTGGCAGAACTGGTCTCTCCTACTCGGAGGATATTCCAGCTCCTGCAAGGGCAGTCTGAAATGAACTCCCTCAGTACATACAGCAACCATGGGTTTAATCCAGCTCTGCCCCCTCAGTCAGACAAGCAGCAGCAGCAGCAGTTCCTGGGGGAGTTTCAGCCCGGCCCATTGAGGCCCCAGGGGCGAGGTTCCTGTCACTGTGCTGGCAATCACCTCTGGGAAGCCTCACCGTGGTGTTGTGCCTGCCCTCACTGGATGCTCACCCCTAAGAAAATGGCAACACCGACCTATATCTGGTCCCCCCAATCGCATGTGACTGTGGATGACAGCCCTGGAGGGTGTCACAGCCAATGCAGGGCTGTCCCCAGGTGTCACATGATCACAGGGTTGGTCCTTCTACTTTACTGCAGTGGGATGGAGAGGGAGGCTGGATCTAGAAAGAAATCTTGACTTTTCTAGGAAAAGCAAGGCAGGTAGCAGGGTCTTTACATCGTCCCTGTGCAGCACCTGGGCTGCACTGCATTGCCCAGGCTTTGTGGGATGCATCTGCCCCTGAATCCTGATCCACTGAGGGTGCCCCAGTAGCATGGTGAGCCTGAGTCCTAGCACAGACACAGCTGCCAGGCGGCAAGGGAAGTGACAGCTGTTGGGACACCGACTGAGGACACCCAGCCCCTGGGCAGCACACACACCAAGATGGCTCATCCCTATGGCCCCCCAGAGACCTCATCCCCACCGGGAACCACAACCCACATCCTCCCTGTCTGCACACAGCTGGGGAGACTGTGGCACCAAGAGCCGGTGACAGAGAGCTGGACCCTGGACTATTGTCCGATGGTTTCCCATGCTCTCCTACCAGCTGCGAGGACGCGAGTGCCAGTGGGGTGGGATCAGGGTGTGAGGGAAGCGGGGACAAAGGTGTTGCATCGTCCTCCTCCTCCTCCTCTCTGTGCTTGGCAAGGTGGGGGGACTCTGGGAAGGCAGAAGGTTCTCAAGGCGAAGGTGTTAAATACCCTTCTCCTGTGCTGCTGTCACCTCGGTCCCCGGGGGTGTGAGAATCAGACTCTATTATCCCCTCCCTAGGAACTAAGACACTGTGTTAACCTTTTCACATGAAAGCTACGCTCTGTTTGCCAACAAAAGCCGACGCTTGGTTCCCAGGAGGGGGGAAAACCCAACCCCGGGGCACTGAGCGGGGGCTCCGGGGCCAGCCCACCCCGCCTGCCCCAGACCCGGCGGGTGTGAGGGGTGGCAAGGGCTCTGCTGGCAGGGGTCAGCCGGGTGCAGGCCACTGGGCAGGAGCAGGAATCCCTCCTCCCCAGGGCGAGGGATCCTTCTTCTTGGCCCAGGGGTGCCTGGGGTCCCCCTGGTCTGTCCCCCCTGTAGAGGGGCAGATGGGGCTGAAGGTGGGGGTGCCCTGGCCAGCAGACCCTCATCAACTCCTCCAGGCTCCCCCTGAGCAGTTTGCAGGGTTCAGGCTGGGTCTTCTCCCACCCCTGGCCAAAGCAGGTCAGGCTTTGTGACGTCTGAAACTCCCACTCGCTTTCAGGCTACTCTGAAAGGTGGGAAGCAAGACTGAGAAAGCCTCACCGGGCCATGGAAAAACCCATCTGCACAACAGCTGAGCCCCAGCTCAGCATTCAGTGGCCAGATGAGCACTGAGCACAGCAGCTCTGGCCTCCCTGGGAACGTGGCAGCAGCAGGGATGGGACAGGCATCACCTGGAACTGTGACTCCCTGCCCCAGATGTTGCCAGACATCTTCTGAGAAGATGAACTGTTGGGGTAGCAGCCTCCTCATTTAAGTTTTTAATTAAACAAGACCTGGGTAGGGCATCGCAGCTGCTCAGTGCTGACATAAAGAAAGGGCCAGAGGAGAGGTCTTGAAGTGAAAAGGGTTTTTCTGTGTTTTTCACATTAACAATACCTACTCTGCCTCATTTATGGCTGGATACCCTTGACAACTTGGGGCAGTGGGCTTGAGAGGTGCCCAAGGCCACAGCAGATGCTGAATGCCTGAGGAGCCCCACACCTGGGGACATATCCCTGCAAGACCCTACAAATTCCAGATCCTCATGTTGCCTTGGAACCTCAACTAGATCCCTGCTTCTAACGAGGGAAGCAGAAGGAAGGAGGGATGAGTCCTTTTCCCTCCTCTCTATTGTTTCCTTCCATGCCTACCTCCATCTACAATCAGCTCTGGAGGCAGCTTCCTCCCTGACCCCACAACCTTCCTGCCCCAAAGGGCTGGAGGTTCCCCCAATGAGCTGCTGGCCCACTGCAGCAATGGGGTGACCCTCTGCTGCCCCAGCTCCATCAGCAGGTCCCGCTGCAGGTAGGCAGGTGGGTTCTGCATGGCTTACACGTTTATTGGCCCCAGCCCACTGAGCTGTTTCACATGGGCTGTCAGTGACAGCTTCCAGAGCCTGGAGAGCCATCCCGCTGATCTGGATTCTGCGGAGGTGCATTTGGCCCTGTGCTGCTTTGCAAAGTAATTGAATTAATGCTGGAGAATCGCTTTGGTGCTGCCTGGCTGCTCCTCTGTGCATGGGTGCAGCGGCCCAGAGCACACGCAGGGCCTCTTTGGGCTGCTCTTTTTGGAGGGTTGTTTCTCCTCTGATTTGGGTCATTTCTCCTCTCATTTCTCCTCTCCTCAAATTTGGGTCATCAGGTTTGATCTAAATATCTCAGAGGACTGGAACTCATGGGGAAGCAAAGGCACAGTAATGCAGGCTCTGTTCCAGTGTGATACTGGGCTGGTTTGAAAAGCTCTTGGTTCATTCCTAGTGTCCTGGGAAACTTGGGGCAAGTTTAGTTCCTCACCTGACACAGGTGCCTTGGTGCATGAGATGTGAGGGCAAAGCCCGCTATACCCTGCCACATGTCCATGTGATAGAGACAAACATGTGGGTGAGCTGTTGCTGCCTGTCCCTGGTTCAGAAGCACCTTTGAGCCAGGAACTAAGGCAGGGCCATGGCTGTGAGGCTTAGGGCAAGGTGAGAAGAGATCCTTACCTGGCGTTAGGGGCGAATGAGGCAAGAGGAGAGAGAATTGGTGCAGAGGGGAGGTGCAGAGTGTCCTTATCCTTCAGGCCACTGTCCTCAGGCTTCCCAGTGCCAACTGAACCCCGTGGGTTCTGAAAGGGTTGGTGTTTTCCAGGGAGGAGCAGGCAGAGCACTGTCAGACTTGCTGCAGCTGTGAGAGAGGAGCTGGGATGGTTTGTCCAGCGTCTTCATCACAGCCCAGTTGCCCAGACCTGCTCCCCAGCTCTAGGCTGGGTGGGTCCAGCATGGGCCATACACAGAGTGGCCCCCAGGGCAGATGACAGCCCTGGACCTGCTGGGAGAGCAGCGATAACCAGGAGAGGAGACACAAACAGAGGGCTGGTTTAGAAGGCAGCTCTGTATTTTCTGCTTCCCCACCTGACGTCTGCCTGAACCCAATCGAGGTTCAGGACCAAACCATCCTGAGGAAATGAAATTGTAAACACAACAGTATAGGCAACAACAAGAGATTCCCTCAATTTTTCAAGCCAGTCAATGCAGGGATGGGCCCATTGCAGTCCGGGTCATGCAGAAGCCAAGCTGGAGACCTGTCTGGCTCCATCAGCATCTTCACCCAACTCTCTGTGGGTCCCCAAAGCCTGGTCCCTACCTGCCGTGTCAGAGATCAGTGCCCTCTTCCTCACTGCCTTTGTTTGTGGCCAAAGCCAGTCAGGGCTCCTGGCCACCACAAATCCTGCAGCCTGGCAGAACTCTGGGACACACAGAGCCAGGGCTGGATGATAAACCCCTCTGCCTGAGCTGCTGGGGTGAGCAGACTTGAGGTTTGCCCTGGAGGTAGCAGCTGGGTGGGAACTGTTCCTACTCAGTCCCATTTCATGGATACCTGCATGGTTGAGACTCTTGCACAAGCTCTTGCATCCAAAAGTGATACAAAGAAATAAAAAAATGGACCTTCACCAGGTCCTCAGGGAGAATATTTTGGGAGCAGTAACTTGCCATTTGGTCTTTGACACTCAGTTTCAAAGCCCAAGTCATATCAAAGTCCAAACCTCCAAGTCTGAGGCTTCCTGGAGAAGGTGAGGGTGCCCGTCTGTAAGTGCCAGCCTCTGCTCTCTCTGCCCTTCAGGAGCCTCTGGGAACACACGGCTCCCGTGCAGGAGGACAAAGGGGCCTCTGGAGCAGAGCATCCTCAGCAGCCCTGGGGACACCTGCTTGGCTCATGGTGACTCTGACTGTCCCCAGGATTCCCACAGCTTCTGTCTCAGGCAAAGAAGGTACTATTATCTCCCCACGATAAAAATTATTAAAGAAGATATTATTCTACCCCCTGCAGCCCTTCTCCTTCAGCAGACACCCCAGACTCTCCCCTCCTGCACGCAGCACCCTGGCGGATGCTCAGCCCGGAGCCGGGAGGAGACCCTGGGAATGCCTGGCGCTGGTTGCCGCTGTCCTGCTGCGCGGCAGAGATGAGAGGAAAAACAACTCACGGAGCTTCCCCTCACCTCCGTGCTCGCCCGCCGCGGCCCCGCCGGCTCTTTCATCTCCTGGCCCGCGGCTCTTTCATCTCCGGCTGAGGTGCGATCGGGACTCTCCGGCCGCCCCCGCCCCGGCACCGCCTTCGGCCCGGGGCTGCCGCGGCCAAATGGCCGCTGGCCCCTCCTGCCCCGGGACGGGGCGACGCTGGGCATCGGTCACCTCTGCAGTCACTGCTGCTCAGCACCCCTAAAATTTGGCCCCTCTCGGGTGCCTGGAGAGAAACGGAAGCACCAGATTTCTGCTGGTTCTCTCTGCAAAGCAGATGATGCCCGACTCGTGTCGGCTCAAACGCAGCTCGTCCTCGTGAATTTGTGCCCACAGAGACCCAGCCCGTCGGGCCGGGGTCATGGGGGATCGTGTGGGCAGGTGTCCCTGTGTCCCGGTGCTCCTGACTGCAGGTGGCAAAGTGGTTCCCAAAGGAACCATCCCAGCCCCCAGGCCCGGATGGGGGGAAGCCCGTCACCATCCTGGCAAACAATCTGTAACCTGCGGGCCAGACACGGTTTATGCCTGGATTCTGGTATAGGAGTGGCAAGGCTGCACTGTCACCACACAGCTCTGGGTGTCAGGGCACAAGAGCACCTCTGCCAGAGGGCAGTGAATCCTTACAAGCAGCACGAAACAAGGTGTCTGCCTGAGGGAATGAACCACAAAAGGAGCACAGCTTGGAAATGGGAGTAGTTGGGAGAGAAAGAGAACAAGAAAGAGAAGGGCCATGGCCTGGGCTGGGGTCCTGCCAGAGTGCCCCAGCTCTGGGGTAACAGTGATGGGGCTGTCAGTGAGTGAAGCCCCAGACAGGGACATGTGGCATCAGAATATGCCAGCACCACTGCAGCACAGAACTGCACCCCAACAGCCAGGAATTGGCACCAAATTTCACACGAGCAAACAGCTCTTCTGCAGAGTGTCAAAGGGATGAGGCATGGGAATGGAGCCACTCACAGGCCAGGAGGGGCTCAGGACTGAGGGAAGGCTGAAGGCAGAGTCACCACAGCTCCTGGCACAGTGGGCTGCCACCAGTGAGTGTCACCAGCTCAAACCGACGGTGAGGTTGGGATGCTGGGACAAGGGGCACCCCAGCAGGACTGTCCTCATGGGCTGATCCAGCCCTTCAGGAGGAAGGTGTTCATGCCTGAGCAGGCCCCACCTGTGCTGCCTGTCCTGGCTGATGTGTTCCATACACAGATGTTTGAAAGTGCCACGAGTTTGCCTCATGCACCACCATGAGTCCCAGTGAGGCATCCCAGAAAGCGCCCGAGCTCCAGTCTGCTTTCAAATCATAGAATCACAGAATCCCAGACTGGTTTGAGTTTGAAGAGACCTTAAAGTCCATCCATCCCCCTGCCATGGGCAGGAACACCTTCCACTGTCCCAGGTTGCTCCAAACCCTGTCCAGCCTGGCCTTGGACATTGGCAGGGATGGGGCAGCTGCAGTTTCTCTGGGCAACCTGTGCCAGGGCCTCATCACTCTCACTGTAAAAAAACTTCCTTATATCTAATCGAAACCTCTCCCCTGTCGGCTGAAAACTATCACCTTTTGTCCTGTTGCAATAGGCCCTGCCAAAACGACTCATTCTTGTCCCCATTCTCATTCCAATTCACATCCTCACCCTCATTTCTATCCTCATTTCTGCCCTTATCCTCATCCCTGTCCCTATCTGTGCACTCTCCCAGGATCACCAGGGACACCCTGGCTTGCCATGTGCGGGCCCAGCTGTGGGTCAGGTGCTCAGCAGCATGGTGGGTCCTGGCACTCAGACGTGCAGGGCCAGGGAGCCACTTTGGGAAAGGACACAAAAATGCAGGTGGTGACTCATTTCTCCCAACCACCAGGAAGGACTCAGACCAGTTGAAAATCTAGCTTCTTGAAAGCCATTCCCACTTTTTTTCAGAAGTCTTTCAGAAAAAGACAGGTTTTTCTTTCAGAAAAACCCTGGCTGCAGACCATCCCTAGCAGAGCTGCGCTGGCCCTGGAGCTCCTAGGCTCCCAGCTGACCTGCATGAGTATTTCCACAGCTGCCCACACAGATTCCTCAGGAAGGGCAGTGTGCATCCTCAACAGTGGAGCAGCCACGATCCCACTGTGCCCGGAGCTGCCCCATTTCTCTGGGGTAATCACAGCTCATAGGGGAGCCTTCTGTTTTCCCTTCTGATGTGGTGGAACACAGACACAGGACCTGCCAGCAGCAAATATTTGTCACTCTCCCCCTTTACCTCCCTGCTGGACACAAAGCCTGTTGGTCCACATCCATATATACATCAATATGGCTGTTTAGACCATTTGGTTCGGCTCCTTTGAGCTTTTTTGACTCTGTGAGGATCCCAGAGCCATGCTGGAGCCTTTGACAGCAAAATTGGGCTTCAGAGGAGGAGGGAGGGCTGGGAGCTAGTTCCAGCCTTGGTGCTCAGCTCCTTTTTTGAGCCTGGGCTGGTGAATGCACCATGCAGAGCCCAACCAGGACCAGTTGCAAGGCTCAAGGTCACATTCAACTCCTCACTGTCATGTCACAGGGGGAAAAGGAGGGATTTTCCCAGCAGGCTCCCTCCCTGGCTTGCTGCCTGTCCCCAGATGCTCCGTGTTGCTGCTCCAGCCTCAGCACCAGATGCAAAGCAGTTGATCCTCATTTGGCTGCTCCAGGCAGCTTCACTGCACCAGCCCACAGTGCTCATGGGGAAATTCGCTAACTGGCCTCTTCCTGAAAAAAGTCCAGAGCAGGAGCTGAACCAAGGGTCAGGCCAGTCCCAGGCCCTTGTCCCACCTCTCTTGGGGTCTCCAGGTGGAGAAGAAAAGCATCAGAATGAGACATACCAGCAGGGGTGAGGTGGGGCAGGAGTGGACACCACACTCGCAGGGCTGGGTGGTCACGCTCTAAATCCAGCAGACATTTCCCAGAAGGAATTTTTTTGGCAGGCTCACCCTTTCCTCTGGGAAACTTTTCTGATAACAGTGTGGCTGAGATAAAGAAAAAGCACCCTCTGCATTCCCACCCAGCTGTCTGCAGGAGGATCCATCCCACCTGGCCAAGATGGTTTGCACAGGGAGAGCGGAGCTCAGCTCCTGGGGACCCCTGAGCATCTCTGCTCGCCTCAGCAGACATGGGACGGAGCTGGGACCACTCTGGGCTGGCTGCTTGGGTTCCCACGTCCTTCCTTGACGTCACCCCAAAAGCGCTGAGTGAAAGGGGGGCCCTTGGCTGCTGGACAATAGTGCTTTCCTTCCCATCAATAGCGGTGAGAGCCACGCTGGGCTGACACGGAACTATGCACAACAAAAGCCAGTGTCCGAACAAATCTTCTCAGGCGCTGGGTTCCCCCGGGTGACCCGGGGTTAGCCTGGACTTTTGCTCCCGCCTGGCCCTCCGGAGCAGGAATGTCCCTCCGTGCTGCGCCACGGCTGGTTCCCACGCTTCCAACCTGCTTTCCTATTTATCAGCAACCAGCCCCTAATCCCCTTTGTGAAGGCCCGATTCAAGCTCAGCACAATGTGGTGAAAAGGGAGGGGGTGGGTGGGAGAAGAGGGAAGGGAAAACGGCCCCAGAGAATGAAAATCAAACCCTTTACCTTTTCCCCTCAGCTCTGATGATGAGTCCCTAAGGACTCTTCAGGCTGTCACCTCCCTGGGCAGTGCCAGGCTATGGTGGGGCGTGGGCCCAGCCGGATGGAAGGGGCTCCCGGTGGGATGTGCTGATGGTTAAGGAACAAGTAAACACACACATTGAAAAATCCACTTGTGTACCTTCACAGGTTACTTCGACTTTGCCATCCACTGCTCTCACGTGATTAGATATTAGGATTTTTTTTTCACAGAAAGGGCTGTCAAGGCCTGAAACAGGCTGCCCAGGGCAGTGATGGAGTCAGCATCCCTGGCACATGAGGACATGGTTTAGTGGTGAACATGGTCATGGTAACAGTTGGGCTTAGTGATCTTAAAGGTCTTTTCCAACCTTTAACAGTTCCAAGATTCTGTGACTCTGTGATCCTCTCCTTCTGTGGTTTCCTCCATCAGGGATATGCCTGCACTCCTCATGTGTTCCCAGTAGGATGGAGGTGTGCACTGGAACATCACTGGAGGGTGTCTGGAGGGAATGTTCTGATTCACTCCTGTTCAGCCACCTCACTGCAGCCCCTCCCTGCTCCCACATCCTCTCTGCTCGAAAACTTCCTTGGGAGGAATAACCCACTGGAATTTCCCCAGCTCTGGGTGTGATGCTCCATGCAGGGCTCCATCCTCCCTGGGGCTGATCCCCTTGGCCAGCTCCTGTTTGCTTTAGGAGAAGATTCACAAGCCCTTCCCCAGATAACTTTGGAACAAAACAGTTTCCAAAGGCTGTGCTACTTACAAATGAGGGGTTTTGAGCTTTTGTCCTAAATCCAATGCTGTTTTCTTTGTAAACGGTGGGGTAAAAATGCAAAAGCAGAAGAGCCGACCTCAGATGCTAATCTTGTTAGGTTAAACTGTTCGTTAAACAGATGGAGGTGCAAGGCAATGGGATTTTTGTATTTCCAAGGAAGGAGTTAGGCTTGGAGGGCACAGAGGTCATTCCAAGAAAACTGGCAGCTTCGCTCTTTGTGTCACAAGAGCAGGAGGAAAGTGAAGGGGCACAAATGCTCCCAGCTGAGCTGGTCTGGTGGTCTTACAGGATGAAGCCCCCAAGACTCGCTCTTGGTTATTCAGAGAGCACAAGGCCAAGGCACCCCAAAAGGGACACACTGCCAAAGGCTCCATTGCTCCCCAGGGCCACAGCATCTCAGCATTTCCTGTGGAGGATCCTCCCAAGAGCCACCCTATGGCTACTCCAGTGCTCATCCCTTTTGGAGCACTGGAGGAGTGGCATCCTCCACAGAGCCAAACCTCACCTTTCCCTGAGCTTTCTGTGGGAAGGAGAGGGAAGCCAAGGTCCCTGTGGGCAGGGAGGCTGCTGGTACCTGTTGGAGGCTCTAGTAGAGATGGAGGGTGGTGTGTCCCCATCCTGCTGTCCCCTGTGCTCCTCACCAGGCAGAGCTGGCAGGGAATGTGGGCCTTTCTCTGCCAGCCCAGGGGCAAAGGCTCTGCTCTGGGCACCAGAGCATGCTGTGCTCCAGGTCAGTGATTGCTCCCAACTCCCTGCCCTTCCTGCATGTGCAAGAATATCCTCATCCTGCCTTTACCTTGGTGAATCCCTGGGCTGCTCTGGGAGGCATGTGAGATGAAGCAACAGCAGAAACAAAACCACAAAAGTATGAAGAATTAGTCAAAACCCCCAAATGGCACTGTCTGGATATGACAAACTGACAGCCAGACAGAAGGAACTGCCCTCAGGGGTCTACCACAAACAGGATCTGCTCCCGAATGGCAACAGGGGATGTGGGAGGAAAGGGAGGAGGTCCTCAGTGTGGTCAAGGAGAGGTCAGCTGTGAGAGGTGGGACCACCATGATGCTGAAGCCAGTGAGATGCGAGATCCCCTCCTGCAGCACACCCAGCCCAGGTTTAGTGACCTTCGAGGCAGAGGACCAAGCCAGACAACTGCTCAAAGTATTCAAAAAGGCTCCAAATTTTAGTCCCAGAGGACTCTGCACTGCTGCCAAGACACAGCATACCATGTGCTGGACCTGCTAAGGTGGGTATGAAATTCCTTTTTTTAAAATAAATGCTAAGGAGGGGGTGCTGGTGAGGTGTCCTGTGGATCCTAGAGCACTATCAGCCTGTCTGAGCATCACCCAGAACTGGAGACTAACAAATCCCGTGGGAATTTAGGACAGACAAATCCCTGCTCAAGTGGCTGCTTCCAGCCAGCACCCACAGCAGCACAGCCAGCAATGCCCACAGCTGCCCCTGCAGGACTTCTGCTCTGCCCAGTTTACCCCAAAGCCACCCTGTGAACTGAGGCTTGTTGGGGACAAGGCTCCCCTCGACTGCTCAGCCTGGATCCCCATCTGACTGGGTCTGCTGGCATTGAACAGCAGGGATTGGGCACTCCCGAAGCCACTGGGAGGAATCTTCCAACAGAATCATGCCAAGATCAGGATGGATCCCTTGGTCCCAGCTGGGGTGAGCTCTGCCGGCTGCTCTCACCTGCCTCCCCCAGCTCCGGCCGTGAGCCCCGCAGCCTCCTCCCTCCAGGCTGGCCCACGTGGGGCTCCATGTCCCTCCCCGGGGCTGCAGCCACACTGACCACAGGAACGGTGTGGTGGCTGCAAGCAGCCTCTTTCACTGCTGCAACGTGACCATGCACCCAGCAGGCGCCTTCACACCCTGGGCCCGTGTCACCTGGCATGGTCCAGGCTGGAAATTCGCCATGGTGTGTGCTTTTCCCCCTGGTATTCAAAACAAACAGGAGATGTGAAAACACAGCATCTAGAAAAATGTGAGAAGATGAAAACAAAAAGGCGAAGCGGCTGCAGAGCTCAGAGGCTCAACCAGGCCTCGACGAGGCTGTGGCAGTAAATAAATAACAGTCCTGGTGTGCGGGGATTTGTCACTTTGTTGTGTCCCACTGCCCGGGCACTGTGAGAGACACAGTGACCACAGGATCACAGCAGAACCAGCAAAGTGACAGAAGGAAAGAGGAGCAGCGAGCCTGCTGCATGGCAGGAGCTCAGACTCCCAAATGGGGGTTGGCTCCATCAGACCAGGTGTTCCTGCCATGCCAGGCCCCAGACCGAGGGCTGGCACCAGCACTGTAGAGAGCCACAGTGCCGCCCATCCTGGTGGGGATGAGGCCATGGGGACATGTGTGAATTCCCACCATGGCTGCAGTGCTGAAACCCTGCCACGAGACAAAGCCAAAGGTACAAAGTACCCGTAGCTCTGCAGGGAGGTTTGCTGGAGGCATTGGAGGAGTGGGGGCCAGGGCCCCAGTGGTGCCCCACTGCTCCTCCAGCAAGTGGGCTGGGGAGGGGCTGTCTTTATGCTGTCAGCAATAACCAATTCACCCCTTCTTTCCCTGTACTACGCTCAGAGAAGCAGCCTGACAGTGTGAGGAGAGCAGGGACTGCATCCAGCTTAGTGCTCTGCTCCATTTCCTAACTGCACCACGCACAGCACAGACCCTAGGCACAGGACTCAGAAGTGCCCTGAGTTTGGTGTTCAGCTGTATCCTGCGCTTGGGACTCCTTCCTTGTCTGTGGGAGAGACATCAGCTGAGGACGATTCCCATCAGCAGTTATGGACATCAGTGATCAAATTCCTCTCCAAGCTACTGCTGTGGGTGAATAGCCCAGACTGAAGCACCAGACACTTCCAAGTGTCAAGGAAGGTGAGTGAACACTCATGAACTACAGATCTGTCAGTGGCTGGTTCCTGNTCTCAGCATCACTGGACCCTTCTTCAACGGGATCATCAACTCCAACAGAGCCACATCTGTTTCTCCAGGAGGACTGCTTCCAAACACCCTGACCAACAGGGTGTCAGGTCGTGTCCCTGACTCTGTCAGGGTTTTCTGGGTTACTTGTTTGTTTGTTGTTTACTTGTCTTTTTTGTACTATTACATTTGTACTTTTAACATTCCTAGTAAAAGAACTGTTATTCCTATATCTTTGTCTGAAAACCCTTAAGTGTAAAATTATAATAATTCGAAGGGAGGGGGGGTTACATTCTCCCTTCTAAGGAAACTCCAGCTTTCCCTAGCAGATACCTGTCTCCTAAACCAAGACACAGGGTCTGTGGTGGGAACTTGGTCCACACAGAGCTGACACAGTTCTGGCATCTGCCAGCCACCACTGCAGGTCCCTCCAGGGTACAGGGGCTGCTCTGGAGTACCCCAAGCCCCAGCACACAAGCCCAGCACATGTATGTCCTACTCTCCAGTGTCTTCAGGCCTTCTATTCAAACCAAAATAATTTTATTTGTGTTTTTCCAGCCATAAGCACTCTGCAACCAGGCTGGAGCTGGGATGCTTGATCAGACAGGGAAGGGGGTGTTTAGGTTCCAGGAGAGGCAGGGACATCCCAGAGCTCCCTCCTGCCCAAAGGAAATGGCCCAGGATGTGTCCACCACAGCATGAGAGCGAGACCAGCATTCGGGGCACAATAGGCTCAGGTTTTGTGCTGAGCCCATTTCTTGGCCTTATTTCCAGAGTCTCTCTCACTCCATACAAGTTGTTGGAGGACTTGGTGGTGATGGACTTGGGACCACATCAGACATGGTTTCTTCCACACAGTGAATATCTATTCCCCATTTATCTTTTACAAACAGAGAAGCAACTTCTCTAAACTAGAAAAAAAGACTACTGTGTCTTTTAAAATTTATGATTTTTTGTTCTCTGAACATTTTCCCAGAGGACAAATGAGGAACCTCCTATGTCAGACAGCACCATAAATGTCTCCAGCTACTCTGCAAAGTCTGAAAGGAAAATGCCATCACTTGAGCCCCTGGAGACATCACATGCACCCCAGTACAAAAAGCCAAGCCCTAGGCCAAACCTGCTGTCCTGGGAAGCTGTGACACCCAGCTCTGAAAGCCAGGCCTGGGGTCTCCTGAGGACATGAGTCATGGAAAGCTGTTGGATGAGAATCCTGTGGCTTGGCGGGCTTAAATGTAATTCCTACCTGAGCATCCATGTATTGTGCAAGCATTACCCACAGCCTGCACTTCCCCTGCTCTGGAGCCACCTCACAGGGGTGGGCTGGGCTTGGATGCCTCCAAAGCCTTTCCTTTCCCAGGGAAATATAGATATGAGATGCCAAAAGATTGAGTGAAACATCAAGGCTGGAAGAGGTTTTTCATTGGAAAAAGATGGGGTGACCATCCCACTACAAGCAAACTGATGAAGAGAGGGACACCAGCCAAGCCTGAACCAGAGGAGACTGTTTGCAAAACAAGGTGAGAAATTCTCACATGCCGTGAGGAACCATCCTCATCTGTCACATAAGGGGAAACTTATGTGGAAATAAGTTTGGGGAAATAAGGGGTGGAAATAACATTTGTCAGTAAGGGAGAGAAAAAATTGGAAATTAGAAAGCACATTGATGACAATCATAAGCATTCCAGTAGGGTCAACAAACAAGACACCCAAGCTGGTGGCTCATTCTGCACAGCCCAAACTCCAAAACTGCAAAATCTTCCTGCGCAGGTATTGGTGTGTTCCCCACGGTTCCATTATTGGTCTTGTCAATGGAAAGCTAGTGAAGATAAAAGGTCCTGGATGACAAGCACAGTCCAGGGAAGCTTCTTTCCAAATGAATCAACCTGAACAGCTACTGCTATTGTCAAAGAAAGGGTTTTGCTCCACATTTTGTGACTTGCAACAGCTCACAACCTCCTGGGTAATGTTTCTTTCGGCTCATCATTACCTGATGGACTTTTCCACTTTGTCTCTGTGGGGACATCACACAGACTTTTGTGCACCAGTGGTTGTGTGTGATGGTTTCAATGTTGGAAGTGTGAGGGAGCCTCCAGTGCCCGAATAAGGCTGTCCTTGTCCCATACAGGGCCAGATCTTCCTCACAGCAGCAGAAATTTTGGTAAACACAGACATCTCCCCCATGAGAAGTGTTTCTCCAGGGTGGAGAACCTGACCCTTCCCCATGAAGTCCACTGCAACTGGAGACCCTTGGACATTTAAAACATTCCAAACAGTCATTTTTAATGGATTCCCTGGTCTGCCTCCCTATGAAGATAATTTTAATCAAGCAAAGCTCTGCAAAGCAGCTGCGGAGGCAAGAGCTGACAGGCAATGCAGAAGTGGCTGAGACAGTGACCTGCGTGGGAGTGACTTGCTCTGATTTCACCCAGCACACAAAATATTCCGTTCTCCTTCATGACAGACACAACTTCTTATTTTTCGTTGTGGAAAAGGCCATTTAAGGCCATTTTCTGGTGGTGGCTGGGGAGTGACAAACAGGGGGTTTTACTGCCCTGCATGCTCCCTGGGTTATCTGCACTGGGTCTTGTGCTCTGTTAGGTGCTGAGTCCCATGGTCCTGCTGCACTTTGCACCTCCTAAAGGGATGGGAGGTGTTCCCTCCTGGGGACAGCTATGGGCACTGGCAGTGTGAGGGGTTTCAGCAGCACTCTTGGATGTCCCAATTTCACCCTCAGTCTGATGCTGAGGACTTTGGTAGATCCCTCCCCACCACAGCAGTTACATTAGATGGACACAGCACAACCTGCATGTGGTTTTAACTGCCAGGAAAACCTGCTGCAGAAATGATTGTCAGAGTCAGAAGAGTCCCACTGAGCCTCCTTTTCGCCCAGCTGAGCACCCCCCTCCAGCTCCCTCAGCCACTTCTGCTGCTCCGGTCCCCTCCCCAGCTCTGTTCCCTTCCCTGGACATGCTCCAGCCCCTCAAAGTCTTTCTGTCATGAGAGTCCCAAAACTGAACCCAGGACCTGAGGTGTGGCCTGACCAGTGTCCAGTGCAGGGACACATTGTCCTCCTCCATCCTTGCAGGGAAGGACATTGTCAAACCCTTCTACCTGTTTGGGGCACCTGAAGAGCCTGATTAGGGGGAGCTGCCAGGGGCAGATGGGCAAAGAGCACCAGGGACATCTGTGAGGAGGGGCTCTGTCTGCCCAATGTGGGAACTCATTGTCACAGGCACTGTGGGAAATGCGAATTTCTTTCTTTAAAGCAATTCTTCTCCTTCCAGGCATTGGGGGCATTTTTCTTCCAGTTTGGAAGTCTTTCACTTTGCTTTAGAGATGGTTGAAAATCAAGACAGGTTTCCCAAGATTTTGGGAGTAAAAACTATCGTTCTTAGCACCGATACCTGACTGAAAGAGTAAGAATTGAAATGCCTAATTGTGGATTCCCCAGGAAAAGCAAGCCAAATCCATCCTACAGGTGGGGTTAGGAGGGACTGTGAAGGGGCTGGGGAATCCCAGCTCCCTAGGAGCTCTTGCTCCCCCCTCAGCCCCACTTCCTAAGCCCCTAAGGACGTCCACTAAGCCCCCTCCTGCCCAGCCTGCTTAGCACCTACTGAGACATTTGCTGTCCCATTCCCTGGCGCCTGCAGCCACAGGCAGCCATAACCCTTTGCTATAGCCCCACAATCCCATCGGGTCCCCAAAATCTGGTGGAGGCAAGGGGGCAGGGGCTGGGGGACGTCTCCCTGTGACCCGGCTGCCCTGTCCCTGTGGGAAGGGACCTCTGGGAGTCCCCATCACCCAGCACAGAGCAAAAGCTCAGCCAGCCGCGGCACGAGCGGGTGCTCCAGCGTTTAATGCAGCGCACCAAGGCCTCCCCGGAGCGGGGAGCGAGGGGGCTCCGCTCGGGCACGGCAGGTGTCCCCCACGGCCCTGCGCGCCCCACGCAGGCTGGGTTCCTCTCGAGAGAAGGGCAGAAAACAGCTGAAAACAAACAAACAGTTGGAGCTAATGGGGCGGCAGTTATTTTTGGCCTAGAGGGAGTTCACACACTCCGTGTTGTTTTAGCAAATAGCTGTAAATGGAGCTGGCGGTGGGGGGAGCGGGCTGGCTCCGGGCGCTGGGAAGAGCCGGGCTTGGTGCGCTGGTGCTAACAGGAAACCCAGCGCCTCAGCTCCCTTCGCACCCCGCCGGCACCGCACCTTTATTGTCACCACATCCTTCGGAGGCCACATCAGAGTGGAGCCGTGGGGGCGGGGCAGGGCCCGTGGGAAGGTGGCTCTGGGCTCTGTCCCCCGGCGGGAGGGGACAGCCCGTGCAGGCACGGCGAGAGCAGGCCGTGGCTGGGGTGGCCGCAGGGACAATACAAAAGCCGTATTTCCATCGCTGTTGTCACCCCAGGGCCCGGCGAGGGGACGCAGGGTGGGCTCTGGACCCAATCACCACCCCCCCATTGTCACCCAAGGCTGCTGCTCTCCTGCCCCCCATCACCCCGGCCAGTCCTGGCTGGGCCCGGCGAGCCCAAGGCAGTGTTCGTGGCACCCTGGGCCGACATGTCTCAGGAAAAAGGCACTTTCCTATGGAGAGGCATACTGCAGGAGTGCCAGCTTTGTCTAATGCCCTGGCTAAGACACTGAGGCCTTTGCACTTGCTGAGACGCAAAATTAAACATTTTCTTCACACTTGGGGTTTTTTTAAAGAGTGGTTACACTCCCGGGTGTCTGGGATAGGAGTCCCAGGTGGCTGTGGAGGGTGTGAGTGGCACTGGCTGAACTGGCCTGACTCCATAAACCAGAAAGGCTTTGCACAAGCAGAAAGCAGAAGCCATCAGAAAAACACATAAAATCAAGCTACACATCATCTGAGTAAGAGAAGGATAGTTAGAAGCATTCCCCCTTGCATTGATGTCACTTTAAATCTGCTGGTGATATTTCCCCAGGGACCCGTTGAAGGTATGGGGACCCAGGAGAGCACAGCTCCAGTGAGAGAAGGGTGGAGAAGGGACTGGAGCCCCAGGAGTGGCTGAGGGAGCTGGGAAAGGGGCTCAGCCTGGAGGAAAGGAGGTTCAGGCATTTGTGGCTCTGCATAACTCCCTGACAGGTGGGGACAGGCGGGGGAGGGTTGGCTCAGCAGATGAAGCTGAATGATGGTGATGCAGGTGCTGGCTGGAAAATGGGCTCTGAACTCAGCACTGCAGGCAAAGGGGGCATTGCAGAGAGTGGCAGAGCACAGCCAAGGAATGCTGGTGCCAGCATCCCCCTCCCAGCCCTTGCTCCCCAGAATGGAAGCAAAACAGTGCCAGGGCTGAGGAGGGCTGAATGTGGTTGCAGGAAGGGGAGAAGGACGCTGTGATGCTGGAGGCAGAAGGCAGCACCCAATACCATGGCAGGGAGCAGCCCTGCACCGGCAGCTTCAGTGCTAAAATATCTCTTGCATAATTTCAGGGTTTTAGTGGGGGTTTGCCTGTGGGGAAAGGCCCATAATAAGTGGCTGGGGGATGATTTTGCTCTAAGTTTTTAATCTGTACACACAGAAGGGCTTTGTGGAACAGCCCTTCCATCTGGGCTCCATCGAGTCCCCTCAGCATAGCCAAAGCAAGCCTCATTCCCAGCCTTCTGTGTGCAAATCACAAAATCACAGAAGCAGAGACTGGTTTGTGTTGGAAGGGACTTTGAAGCTCATCTTGTTCCACCTCGTGCCATGGGCAGAGACACCTTCCACCAGACCAGGTTGCTCCAAGCCCCACCCAACCTGTCATGCACCCAGTGAAGGAGTCCAGACAACTGCAAACAGACTCATCCTGTGCTCAAATGCTTCCAGTTCCAGGAAAAGGCATTTGTACCAGTTGTGGCCAAGGTTCAGCATCTGTGCAGTCTCCCAGAAGGCCTGAGAGTGGCTCCTGGAGTCACAGGGCAAGAGCTGCCAGTCCTGCCAGTCCTAGGGCTTCATCTGCCTCCCTAGGAGAACCTGCTGCTTCTGGCTGCCGTGGGGAACAGGGGTCACTTCTGTTGGATGATCTCATCAAACTTTGGTTATATCTACAATACAAATCCCAAACCCACTGTTTGTAAGCCCATAAAAGGCTTCCTTGGGGAGAAATAAGAATTGAAGACAACTCGCCTTAATGGTGTTGGAGAGATTTATGGGATCACCTTAGAAGAATTTATTGGAGGGCTTTTTTAATGAGCAAATAATTAGTAGATTTATCTGCTTTTAGCTGCCTTGCTCTTTTATGGCCTTAGTGAAATTGCTTTCAGGGTTTTTAATAAATCCTGATTCTGCCCTTGTTCCTGGGGCCCATGCTGGAGTTCTCTGCCCTGGGCATTGTGAGTGGAAGTCAGGACTGCTAGCGTCACCCTTATTTTTAAGGGACAAATCATTCAGAAAAGGAGCAGAAAAGGAGGAACAAGCCTGGCGAAAGGCAGAGCTCTGAGAAATTCACGTATAACCCCAGCAAAGCCCAGAGCCCTGGAGAGATCACAGGACAGCAACTCCCTGGGTCAGAGCCCTTTTCCAGGGAAAGTAGCTCATCTATGTCCACAAGAGAAACATCCCTGACAGATGCTTTCCCCAAGAGATCCCTTTCCCCAGGCAGCTTCCAGCACTTCCCCACTTCCAGGACAACCCCTGAATCCCCTGAATCCCCTCCCAGGCCAGGGGCTCCCTGGGCCTCCTCTGGCTCCTTTGGCAATGGGGACTTCAGCACAGCCACAGCACCTGGGTGGCCACCAAGGGACTGACCCCTGACCCCTGCAGCCCCCTGCACTCCCCAGGCCCTGCCCATGGCCAGGCTGTGCTGACCCAGGGGTTCAGGTCCTGGTGAGCCCCAGCACACTCGCATCACTGAGCTCAGAGGTGAGCTGCACAGGGCCCAGCCTTGCACCCAATTCCAAGGAAGGGGAGCTCTCCAAGAGGGAAAGGGGGTGGGGAATTGGCAGGGCCTGAGGCTGTTACATGGCAACAGAGAAAAAGGAGCAGGAATTGCCACAGTCCCAGCTGAGCAGAGGCTGTGCTGGAACTGCAGGTGGAGACACATCTGTCTCTCACATGGGAAGTGCCAGCTGGGAACATCCCTGGGAAGGCTGGGGAGAGGGACATGCTCTGCCCAAGACCAGCCCCAGGAAGAAGCAGTGGCGCAAATCTATCAGCAGGGTCATTAATCACCCAGAAAGGGGCTATGGGGGATGTAACTGCTTGTGGGAAAAGCAAAATCCCGAGCAGTTGTGTCAGGAGTTGTCCCTTCCCTCCAGCCCTGAGCGGGAGGTTCACTTACGGACAGGGACCTTCGTGGGCACTGACAGCATCAGCCCAACTCTGAACAGAGCCATGGTGACACTTCTAAGGAGAATTCTGGTATTTTCCTGAGGTGTGGGGCTCCTGTGAGTAAGCAATGGTGCCAGGGCCCATTGCCAGTGAGGTGAGCAGCCAGGCATATGCTGCTCCAGAGGCTGGGGGTGGTACAGCCCAACTCCTGCAAAACTAGCCCCTCACTCCTCATCTGCCCAGCTGTTCAGTGAAGCAAAACCTCATTTCCAGGGCCAGGGTGTCCTCTGGTTTGTTTTAATTAAGCATGAACATTACCAAAGTCTTCAGTAAAATTTCACAGCCTCAGCACAATACAGTGGGATCTAATATATGTAAATATCTCTATACACACACACTTAGGTATTCTCTCTCTCTCTCTATATATATATATATCTTGTGAGCTAATATCTGTATCTATTAACAATTCTAATACACTTTCATACAATAGAGACAGTGCTTTAATGTGGGAAGGGGATTTTTAGAACAAGCACCCCCCAGCACTCAGAAAGCACCACTTTTCCATCCAAGTGGTTCAGGCTCCAGCAGAGCTGATTTCTCCTGGGACAGACCATCCTGTGTGTGGATTTTGCTGGCAAAGGGTGGCTGAAAAGAAAACAGTCCCAGAGTTCACAAGGTCTGTGAGAAGAGTTGGAGGCTAGAGCTGCACATGCTGAGTCGTTAGTGGCTTTTGCTGCTAATTGGGCGCAGGCTGCCAAGCTGGACTTATTCCAGTGGAAAAAGGAATCTCTTCCCTGCTTTTTCCCCGGACAATTCAAAGGTCAGACACCTTAAAAGCCTATACAACTGCTTAAACTTTCGATGTTGTACTTAAAAGTTTTGCTGTGGAGCCCCCATCCCATCAATTTGCTTCCTCCTGCTGTGAAATTCCCTCTGGCTTAAAAATTCCTGAAGTTTGTCCCAGTCCTGCTCCATGCCTGCTACCAGACCCAGCCCATGCCAAACCTCTGCTGATATGCTCTTTTGTTCTTGATGCCACATTGGGAAACCTTGAATTTTTTTATCCATGCCCATGACTCCTCCAGGAAAGCAGGAGATGTAGCTTCACCAGCCAGCTGTCCTACTTGATAAAACTCATGCAGCAGCACCTACATTTTTTCCATTATTTCCCCGGAGAGAGGGTAGAATCATAAATCATACATGTCTATAGAAATAGGTAATGCTAACAGGGTAACATGGAGGAGAAGCACCCATTGTTCTAGAAAAGCTGGTGCAGAAATACCCCATGGCAGGGGGTGGAACATGATAGGTTTTAAAGGTCCCTTCCAGCCCAAAACAGTCTGTAATGCCATAAAATAAATTGCCCTATTTTGATGCAGATGATAAATTATAGATCCCACATTTCAAAACTTCATTGAACTCCCTACAGCGATGAGCAGATATTGCAAACTTCCAACGTTTGCTCTGGAAACCACAAGTGTTGCTTGTCCGAAGGTGGGGCTCCTGTGTGCCAAGGCTGGCAGAAGTGGGCTGGGGGTCCTGCCAGGCTGGCTCAGTGTGTGGCTCCCACCCCCAGCACACGGCACAGCTGCACTTCCCTCCCTGCTGGTGACCAAAAGGCTTTTGTGGATCAGAGTGGTGGGATCTGCAACATCCCTGTCTCTGCACAGCTGGGGACTGTGAGGACCAACAGGAGCCATCCCATGGGATGTGGAAGGGACACAGAGAGCCCTGCCTGCCATGTAGGGAGAGCAGACTTCCACCCAGCTGACATCTGCTGGGGAAGCCCATCCTGGGGCCCAGGCAGCCTCCTATAGAGACGGGAGTCACTGGGAAAACAAACGCTGACAGGTCCTCGCTACACTGTGGGAATCTGCCTCGCTGGGTCCCTCGTTTTTATTTGCAGTACTGAAGATAAGAGACCCAGGGTGTTGTGGGAAACAGGAAGACCTTATCTCCCATCCCAGGCTGCTTCTCCTGCCACAGCCTCAGGCTTGTTTTTTTCCACTCATCCCTGATACCACATGATTCAGGTCAGCAGAGAGGGCTGTGCACTGCTGCTCTGTGAGCACCACTGAGCCCCTGGGCACCTGTATGGCACCAGGAGGAATGGTTTATTACCAGGATTATAGAATCATCACACACTTTGTGTTGGATGGGCCCTTTAAAGCTCCTCTAGTCCAAATCCCCCACAGTGACCAGGGACATCTTCCACTAGACCAGGTTTCTTAGAGGCACATCCAGTCTGACCTCGAATGTTTCCCTGGAACAGGGCAGCCCCACCTCTCTGGGAAACCTATGCCAGTGCTTCATCACTCTCATTGTAGAGAAATCCACTGATAAACCCACAGGCTCATCCTTAAGGGGCTTCCAGAAACATGGTGGATGCCACAGTCACTGGCAGGGCTGTCTGCTCAGGTCAGCCCTCAGCCTTGCAGGTGTTACAGAAAAGTAACAGGAGGTTTTGGAGCAGCCAACTCCTCAGTAGGTAAGGACCATGTGACACAGTGTTAGGACTAGAAATACTGAAATTCCAGATTAAAGGGACTCACAGCTTGTGAGCTGC
This sequence comes from Hylia prasina, assembly GCA_013397195.1. Taxonomy (NCBI): domain Eukaryota; kingdom Metazoa; phylum Chordata; class Aves; order Passeriformes; family Sylviidae; genus Hylia; species Hylia prasina. Next base: position 185,705 of record VYXD01015081.1, on the reverse strand, counting down.
AGCTGAACTTCCAAAAACAGCTTGAAAAAGGGACAGCTCTGCCAATTGCAGGCTTCCCCCTCAAGCCTGGAAATGAGGATGCTATTGTTGGATTTCAAATAAAAACACAACTATTGACTCCCTTGATTTGGTGACAGTTGAGCACTTCACCTCATCGCTGCAATGTGGGCTGGAACTGACTGCATCAGGCATTTTAGTAGAATGCCCTGGTGCTTCAGTGTTAGAGCAAAGTCTCTCACAAATCAGGACTAAACTCAGATCCTGAATCTCTGTTCAGACTGAGCAAAGCCCCTGATGATGCTGTGCTAAGCCTGGCATTGGTGATGTCCATTTGAAGGGCAGGTGCCCAGCTCCAGCTCCCAGTGCCAAGGTGCTTCATGGCAGGGCCTGGCAGGGAGAACACTGCCTGGGCAGGATTGAGGGCTCTGCTGGGTGCCCAGCCCCAGGAGCAAACCCAGGAGTGAAATATTGCCATGGGACTCATGGGGACACAGGATTTCAGCCCTACATTGAACTTTCATCCTGGCAAAGAAGCCCTGCTGAGAGAGGTCCCAACTGGGAATCCACAGGAGGCAGAACCTAGCCTTGTCTTGTTCCTCTGAGTGACTTCTCTTACACCTCTTGCCTAACCAGGCAAGGGCAGAGTGTGATGTCACTGGCAACATCTCCACCTTCTCACAGCCTTGGCTTGGCCCCTGCCCCCTGCGTGGGGGTAACAGAGACATCTCTGCTGGATCAGGATTTATCAATAGCGACTGGGATGGAACACCAGGGAAGGATGGAGATGACAAGAAAGCATCCTGACCCGGGTGAGGAGGGGAGAAGGGGATTAAACAGAGGGATCAACAGGAAGAAAACTGCAGGTCATCCTCAGTGACTGGGAGATGAGGCGGCAGAGGCAGAGGCGGCTCTGCCTGGCTGCCCCAGCTGCCCCCAGGCTGGCTCCCTGCGGTGGCACCTCCTTTGTGTCTGCCATGACCCAGGGATTATGAGTGTGGGAATGGGGCCACAGGTACCCTGCGCTCACAAAGGCCAGGGCAGGGCTGGGGAGGAGGAAATGCAAAGAGAAAGGAATGGCTCCTGCTGTGGCTCTTCACTGGGAGGCTACTGGGTGCAGGGCTGGGGCAGAGGATGTCCCTTCTGCTCACCCTATGCTTGGCTCTCTGTTGGAAGCACCTTAGAGCTGCTGGGGCCAAAGCAGAGCCAGCACACAGGGCTGTCCCCTAATAAGCCTTGATCATCTCCCACTACAGTGCAGGAAATCAGAAAACCTGGTAAGTCAGAGCTCTCTGAGTGGGAGCTTGGGCAGGGACCAGACTGGTGCACCCCGTGGGGTGCCTGGGGGTGCTCCTCACTCTGCGGGGAATACTCAGCCTGGGCGAGGCTCCGTGTCCTGACATGGGCATTTCATCTCCACCCACCAGGCTCTTGAGACCTCAAAGACTCAAAACACCCTCTCGAGCCTTCCCTCTCCTTTTCTCCCCACTCTCCAGGCAAGAGCCAAGTCGTGCACGTGGAGCATCCTGGAATCCCTCCTGGGACATGGCCGAGCCATGGGGACCACAGCTGAGGGAGCAGAAAAGGTTTGGCAGGAGCCTCAGTTCCCAGAACATGTCAGAAAGACCAGCCCATGATTTATGACTAATTAGGAAATGTCTGTCATGATTATTATCCTAATAATCCTGGTCAGAAACGCTCCTTACCTTAGGTAAAAATGGATGTTAGCTCCAACAGTCCCCAAATACAACAGCCCACTGTGGGAAACTCCAGACTTCAGTAAAAACAAATAGTCTCAAGTTTGCACAGGAGATTTTATTTTTAAATAAGCCAAAGATGAACGAGTAGTTTTTCAGGGAGCTCTGGAACCTATGAGCTGGTTAGGCCAAGGGGGAGGTAGGCGGGGATGCTCTGCCCGGGGTGACCACTGTCTCTATCCGGGAACTCAGCCCCCTGTCCTGGCCAGCTGAATTTCCCCATCACTCAGTCTCCTTATGGGACAGCAACAGCCAAACCCCATTGCAAATCTTCCATTAAAAACATGAAGTGAAGCATAAAGCCCTGGAAAAAGGACCATGGCATCAGGTGATCCCATTCATCCTGCCTGGACTTGATAACCAACCCACAGCAAAACTGATGACAACAGGCTGCATATCCTGGTCAGTGTCCTGGCTGCATAGTCAGGTATGTAACTGCATTTTGCAATTCAATGAGATCACTGTTAATCAGTTGCTAAAGTATATTGGAAACAAAGAGGTTAATATGAAGTAGTTTTGAACATATAAAAATTTTCCTGGAAAGACATTCTCAAATGATACAGTGCTGCTCTCTAATGAACAGGAATTATTCTAGTCTGGCTCCAAAGCCATTTGCCTACATGCAACTCATCAGGCTTTCCAGTAACTCCCATTAGCTTCAGGAGCTCAGCCCAAAGGATTAGGAAATAGATTAGCTAAAACCTGCAAAATGAAAAGTGCTCCATAATTGAGCCATGCTGTCACAGGGACCACCACAGGAATCCTCCTCTGTGGATCAAGGAAAAGGAGACTTCTCCAGCTTGATTGATGAGTATTTTCCAGCTACAACATCAACCGAAAACCACTCAATTTTTATCAAGGAATCACTGAGCACAGCCATAGCCACACAACTGGAAAGTCAAGAAATCAGTATTTTTCTGAGCTAAATACTCAGAGAAGACAAATAATGAGGGTTCAAGTAGTGTTTGGAAAACGCTGTTAGGGATGCACTGAGCAGGATTGTTGGGGTGTGTGTGCAGGGCCAGGAGCTGGACTTGATGATCCTTGTGGGTCTCTTTCAGGGATATTTTAGGATTTGAATCTGAAAGAAAACGTACCATGCAATTGGGAGTTTCAAAGCACACAGAGCAAGGAGGGCTCTGGGACTCCTCCGTGTCACCCGCAGTTGTGAGGTCCCTTTGTGTGCTATGGCACTGGATTTTGGGAGCCCATATTCAGGGAGGATCTGGTGCTCAGACACTTGCCAAGGCTGAGGCCAGTGCTCAGCTTTCCCTCTTCTCCACACCTGACCTCAGCAGGGATGTCAGGCCTGTACCTGTATCAGGCTCTCAGCAAGGGCTTCTCCAGCTCATTAAGTGCACAATTAGAAGTAATCAGAATTAAAATATTGAGCAGTGGGAACTGAGCCTGCTCTCTTCTTTCTAAAAATCCCTGGAAGTGCTCAAGGCCAAGTTGGATGGGCCTTGGAGCAACCTGGTCTAGTGCAAGGTGTCCCTGCCCATGCCAGCGGGGTGGGATGAGATGAGCTTTAAGGTCAACCCAAGCCAGTCTGTAATTCTTTTATGCTGGTGATTCCATGGGAAGCACCTTTCCCAAAGACAGACATAAAATTGTGTCCAACTGGCACTTTGAGCTCTTGCAGCAGACCCAGGGCACCACCACATCCTGGCCCATCCCAAACACAGACACAGATTCCTGGTGCCAGCAAGTCACTCATGACAGGTGAGTGGGCACACCACAGCTCTGGTGTCCCTTAGGAGAGGTCAGATGATGCTCACTGCAAACCATGCACTTCATCTCATGGAGGGTGACTAATTCCATCATTCAAAGAGCTGACGATGATGAAAACAAGTGGAGCAATCAGGAAGGAAGTTAAAAATAACCCTGATGTGGCACTGTGTCAAGCGCTCATGTTTAGATTTTAATTTTATTTTTTTATTCCAAGTTTCTTTGATAAAATATTTTCCCATGCTGACTACCCTAGGAACATCCCCTCCATTGCGGCATTCCTGATGGATGAGCCAGGCTGTTGCAGATCCTCTGCTAGAGCTGTATTGCCTCTTCTGTGATTCTCACTCCCACATCCACACCTTTGGGACCTGGAAGTCATTAATCAATGCACCCCAGTTGGGAATGTACCTCTGAGGGCAGAAGCATCATATTGGGCACAGAACAGGAAGGAAATCATAGAATCAGGGACTCGTTCGGGTTGGAAAATACCTCTAAGGTCATCAAACCCAACCATCAACCCAGCACCACCACCATGTTCACCATCAAACTGTGCCCTCAGGTACCATGTCCACACAGTTTTTGAACACTTCCAGGGATGGTGACTCTGCCACTGCCCTGTGCAGGCCACTCCAATGCTTTGGAACCATTTCCATGAAGAAAATTTGCCCAATATCCAATCTAAACCTCCCCTGGCACAACTTGAGGTAATTTCCTCTTGTCCTGTCCTTTGTCCCCTGGGAGCAGATCCCGACCCCCCTGGCTGTCCCCTCCTGTCAGGAAGTTGTGCAGAGCCAGAAGGTCCCCCCTGAGCCTCCTTTTCTCCAGGCTGAGCCCCTTTCCCAGCTCTCTCAGCTGCTCCTGGGGCTCCAGTCCCTTCCCCAGCTCTGTTCCCTTTCCTGGACACGCTCCACCCTCTCAAAGTCTTCCTGGCAGTGAGAGGCCCACAATGGAGCCTCTGACATCCTGCACCAGCCTTGCAGCCCAGCTCTGCTTGGCTTCTGAGGCTGCAGGTAAGATTCTCAGCAGGGAGGTGTTCTGGATGTGACACTCAATGATCTTGGTAGAAAGTGGCTGTATCTGTCCCACTCTTTCCAAGCTCTGCATTCACTGGGAACACCTGAAGGAAAATAATAATCTGATTTGATCCTTGAACAAAAACATTTTTTCTTGTTTTAAAACTGCAAATCTAAATTACAGTTTTTAATTACCTTTCTCATCATGAGCAGTTATTTGCCTTTGGGGTTTCCTTCAATGTTTTTTCTTTTTTCCCTTTCAGACTTTTCCCTTACTGTAGGCACAGGTTCCAGGCAGTTGCTGCCAAGGTCTAAATGTGCAAAATTACTGANATCACCTATGCAGGAAACCAGGAAACCCAGGCACTCAGAGCCTCTGGACTGAGAGGGAGGCATTAAAATCTGGTTTGTTAAAATTGTTATAAATCCAAGAATGGAGGGACTCCTGAAAACAGCATTTACAAAGAAAAATGTATGTCAGGCAGTTTGGGGTACTTCTGTGGAGGAGCAAAGGTGTGACTGGTGTCAGCGATACAGAATGAGTGTGATGCCAGCCTGTGCCATGACTCTGCAGGGAGGAGATGCTCAGCTCCAAGCAGGCTGAGGATGAAGCAGCTACATGCACCAAAAATGCTTAATTTCCCTCTGACATGGTAGGCAGGGAAGTGGTGACCACTTAGAGTGGGAAGAACTGCATTATGATGCAGTTACTGAAAGAGAATAAATCTGCCTTCACAAAGGAGCAGGGAAAGCCCAGACTCAAGGAATATCTTCAGAAGGTTCCTGCTGCAGGTACAGCCCCACTGCCATGGAGGACAGCCCGAGGTGCTCATCCAGAGGCCAAGATCACCCGCCTCCAAATAAACATTTATACCTGGGCCACCTGCCCAGCTGTTCCTGCTGATTGTCACAGGCTGGTGGTTTGGATTGAAGTGGTCTTTTCCTGCCTGTGACCCAATCACATCTTGCTCTGAGTGGGGAAGGAAGGGTAACTCCTCACACATCATCCCTACAGGCAGAGAGAAATGTTTTGAGCTCCTGCTCTGTCTTGAACATGGGATTTAGAGGCCCAGGAGGGACCTCGTCTCCCTGTGGGTGGCAGAGGGGCCTGAACAATTCACTCTCATGGAAAATCATAGACCAGTTTGGGTTGGAAGGGGCCTAAAAGCCAAACTTGTTCCATTCTCTGCCATGGGCAGGGACACCTTCCACGGCCACACCCGTCCAGCCTGGCCTTGGATGCTTCCAGACAGGGAAGTGTTCCTCCTAATACTTGAGGTAATTCTCTCCTGTTTTAGCTTAAAATCATTCCCCCTTGTCCTATCACTGTCTCTCTTTGCAAAAAGTCACTGTCCATCTTTTCCAGCTTGGAGACATCTCCAGTGGGAATGGCTGAAGCTCAGCCACAGGACTCCAGCCTGGTTCTCTTGGACACATCACTGCTCCTCACTCCATATTACCCTACTTCCACCCACCAATGTTGCCTCCTGTGTCTGACGTTCACCAAAGGCAAAGAGAGTCCAGCTTGACCATCTGAAAGGTACCTGGGGAGAGATACCCCCGGGCCCTGGAGAAAGATTCTCCCTTTAAGGAGAAAGGCAATACCCTCTGTGCAGGGATCTGTGCTTGTTTTGTCATGGGACACATTACCCTGAACCCAAAAGAGGAAGGAAAAAGGGGGGTTGGGGGAGCTTTTGCCTTTCTGGTGGGAACACTGTTTGAAGTAACTTTGTTTCCCTTGGGGAAAGGCACCAAAATAACAGAGGAAGGGGGTGTAGTGGGGGGATGGAGCTAAAAAGGCTGTGTAATCTGCCTGGGAAAAAACGTGCTCCCAACAATGCTTGTGAGCCTGGTGGCGGCAGCGTGGCTGCCCGTGCCCAAGGGGACATGGCTCCTGGGGACACACATGGCTCCAGGGGACATGACTCCAGGGGACATGGCTCCTGGGGACACACATGGCTCCAGGGGACATGACTCCAGGGGACATGACTCCAGGGGACATGGCTCCTGGGGACACACACAGCTCCTGGGGACACGGCTCCAGGGAACGTTGCTCCTGGGGGTTTGTTCTGTTCCCCTCTGTATTTTATTACCCTCAGAGCTGTGTTGGACAGGTGGAGAGAAGCTGTTATGGGCACTCAGACTGCCTATGTTCTGAGTGAAACCCATTTCCCTTTTCAACTTTAATTCCTACTGCAAATCAGTTTATTAAATATCTTCCCAAGTCCTTCTTGCAATGAGTAACGACAGCAATGCAAAAAAGCACAAGCCCATGTGAGTTCAGGACATGATACTCTCTCTGGTCTGGGGAGTCCTTCATGAGTTTAGGCTGGAAGATATTCCACAAACTTGCCAGCTCG
>VYXD01015081.1:80120-178766 GCA_013397195.1 Hylia prasina | reverse complement strand
TTTTTTTTTTTTTTTTTTTTTTTTTTCTGAGGGAAAAGAGAATTGGAAGAATTTTAGTAATTACAGATTTTTCTCCAGCAGCTTCTCTTCCACAAGTGAATGACTTGCATCCTTAATAAGTGAAGAACACAGGGCACATGTCACCACATCTACCGAGGTGTATGTGTAAGTTCCATTCCATATCCAACAAGTCTTGTTGTTACACAGGACAGTAGCCATGGGACTAGACTGTGGGGGTCATCCTGGACCAGTCTCCAGTTGTCTCCCAGCACTGTCTTCTGGGCTCTTGCAAACTGACTTGTAATGACCCAAATTAGGTTTTTTTCTGGGGATTAATTTAGGATTCAGTATTCTGCCACAAGGCTTTGGACAAATGGCCTATTAGATTTTTGCTTTCTGCCTTTGATGAAGTCTTTAAGTAGCTGTTTCTAGTTTGTTTCCTTAAAAAAAGCACATAAAATCTCTACCCTGTTGCTTGATTTCACAAATGTTTTCACCAGCTCTTGGCTAGTGCTCCCCTTCCCTCTCAGCCATAGCCTTGGCTCCCTACCCATGCAGGTGTTGCTGTTTTGAGCAGCAAATAAGCTGTGTGTCAGCACCCAAAGGGGGAAATGTATTCTGCTTTTAAGAGGTGCTGGGGGGCAGGAGAGACAGAGGCTTTGGAGATGGTAAAGATGCAGGAATCCCTTGGAGTGATTTGGCCCTGGGCTGTTACAGCCTGTGGCAGGAGGCTCCCCCTGCTCCCAGGGGGCCTCTCTTCCCATGCCCACCTCCCTGCTCCTCTTCCTTCCATGAGCCTTCCCATTCCCTGGCATTTCATTCTCTTGCAAAGCATTGTCCCTCACAGGTGGGGAGGTGACAGTGCTGGCAGTGACAAGTGACATGGGAGAAGGCAAGGACAGTGTCTGGACACTGCCGTGTCACATTTGCTGTGTTCCCTGCCCTGTCTCGTGCCCTGCTGGATTCCACCCTCCTGCTGGACCCCTGTCCCACTGTCCCACTGTCCTGGCTGTCTGTGCACTTGGCCCTGAGGCAGGAGGGCTCCCAGGCAGCTGCTTGTGTCCCTGAGCATGGACACTTCCCTCTCACATGCAAAGCAGAGAGACTGGTGTTGGACTGGGAACAGATCAGGAATGGCTGGGGCACATCCCTGTCTGTGCCTTGCTGTGCCAGCCCAGCACCACCCTCCCAGCTAAGGTGCTCTGATAAAAATTCAGAGTGATTTGGGTGCAGACAGGGGGTGGGGACCACATCTGCATCCCAAGCTGTCCTTGTGTTGCCCTGTGGAGGTGAAGAGAGCTGGAGCTGTGCCCTTTTTCTTTCCTGGCCAGGTCACTGAGTTAGATTCCCCATTGGTGGAGGGAGAGGGAAGGGACCGGAATCTCCCTCCTGTGCTTGGGAAGCAGCAGAGGCTACTTGGCCATGGTGCTCTCTCACAGCTCTGCTGGCACATCCCTGGCTCTGGCATGTCCCCAGTGCTGGCGTGTTTCTGCCTCTGGCTGTCACCATTGCCCTGAGGCCCCCCCAGCACACAGTGCTGTGCTCTGATAAAGAGTTAAGGCACTCTTGGAGGCGGTTCTGTGAGAACATTTCTCAGAGGGCAGTGCACTTTTATTCAAAATAATTTTCCATTCCATTTATATCTATATCATAGGAGGTGGCCGTGGGGTCTGAATTTTCCATCACCCCAGACCTCATTTCCCTGCCTGAGCCTGATCCCTGCTCAGCTTCCCCAAGAATAACAGGGAAAAGTTCAGTAGGAGCAAGAGCTGCAGGGCTGAGCTCCCACTGCTGCGGGCACCCAATTAGGCGCCCTTTGTTAATAGAAGACATTATATATACAGAACATATACATTCATATGCAGATATTATACACATCGTATGGGACAGAATATACACATTTATATGTATATGGGGAAGTCCTGGGAAGAAATGTACTTGGAAAGGGATTTCCAATCAAATAGGGCAGGATTGGAGCTGTGAGCACGTGCTGCAGTCTAGTCTGGGTTCTATCATCACCTGTTTTCATAGCTTTATATTTGAATTTCAGTAGCAAGGTGACAAAGACATAAAACAAAATTATCAAGGGCAAAAAAAGGGAAAAACTCTAATGGGCAGAGTATGGACAGAGAACCTCATTGCACATATTGATCGGACATTATATGTGCTTCTGAGTGACATCACTTGATAATGGAGATATTAGGGTTTGCTACTTGGACAGTGGTGATATTATCCTTTCTGCTAAAAATGTTTTGATTTTAAAATGAAATTCTTATTAAAATATTTTTATTATGTTCAGAGACCTGTTCAAGCTCGCCTGAAACACTTCCAGGGATGGGACTTCTGGACACCAGAGTGTGATATCTCCTCTTAATCCAGCTGCTGCTTTCCCCGGACAGGGCACACCTAACCCCAATAAATGCACTGAGGTTCTTCACTTGGCAGACCAGGGACACAGTGGTTCCCCACAGGAGACCCCAGGGATGTGTTCCTGTTGCCATGGTTTGTGGGTTTTCTTCCAAGGACTGCACTGTCCAGCAGTGCCAACTCCCTTATCACAGGTGGAGGCAGCAAATGTGTGTCAGAAACACAAGTTTATAAAAATGCCAGCTTAAGCAGATGAGCTTCCATACAGCTCATGGAGGAAGGGCAGAATCTCATGGAAACCCTGGATGGATTTGCTGCCTCATCATTCTCAGCTGATGGAGTTTTCATTATGAATGGCCGTGTCCAGTGTGCACCTCTGAAAGCACTGGAGATGATTTCCAGTTCCTTATAGGCTTGCAGTGTTAGGAAGTCTCAGTTACCTGTTTTTCCCATTTCCCTCCCACATAGCTTCCTCCTGCCTCCTCCCAAAGGGCTCCAGGCACTGGAAGCTCATGTGAACAGCACTAGGTCCCAGGGACCAGCATGGGACAGAAAGATCCTTCCCTCAACATCTATTCAGTCAGGCACATGTCATCCATGGGATATTTTACAACTCTGCTTTCCCAGCAGGTGTTACAGAGTTCACATCACTGAACTTGGACCCGTCACACTCAGCTTTTGGTTGCACGCCCTGTGAACAGCCATGTCCCACCTCCTTGGCTCTGTTAGAATCCTCCTCCCTTTGCTGCCAAGGAAGGAATTGCTCCAGCACTGGCTCTGCATGAAACATGCCGTTTCTTGTTTAATTAATGAATTATTTGACATAATTTTTAGCTTCTGCACCTGCCTACTTCTCTGTTCAGCACACATGTACTGCAATGTCAGGGCTATGGATCCTCTCAGGTACCAAAGCTGCCAGTCAGATACAGAAACCCCCCACACAGATGGTGCCCGAGGCTGCTTCGGAGGTGCTGAAACAAAGACTGAGAGAAAAAGAAACCAAAAGGAATGACTGTGGAAAACTAATGGGCAAAAGCAGGGGAAGGCAAAAAGCCAACAGATGCCTGGATGTGATGCTCTACACCCCGCTGTGACGGGAGCTCTCCTCTCCACGGGAACACTTGTCTCTCTGGGTCTGGCAGCTCCTGATGGCCATTCCTCTGCTTAAATCAAATGCTGAGAAACGCATTTGCCATCCCCACAATTCCATCACGAAAACACCTGCTGGACTGTGGCTGAAAGGGACAAACCTGACAGAGTCCGTCCTGTGGTTAGCAGTGTGACCATGGGAAGGGACACTGCCTAACCCTGCACCTGACAAGCTGCAAACTCCTGAATTTTGAGTTGAGCCTGCTGCCAGGATGCCAGCATCCTCATAGCCCTGCACATCTCAACATCCCCACAAACCTCAGAGAGCTGAGCAGCTTTGCCATGGAAACAGGAGCTGACGAGCTGGGATGGCTGGATCCATACCAGAGACCCAGTGACTCCCAAATGAGCTTTATGATGAGCTGGATGAGTGATAATGACTGCTGACAACATTTCAGTGTCAGCTCACATCCAGATTCTTATTTACACCCTCAAAGGACCCCCAACACAGAATTTAAGCTGAACCAGAAACTGCTAATTTTGTAAATTCCTCCCCAGGCTGCTAAAGACATTTATACTGATACTTGCAAAGCTGTCTCAGTCTTCTCTCACTCCATAACAAGTTTTTTCCATGACAGAGGTTCTCTGAGCTGGTCACTGCCAACAGACACAGCCCCACAACTCAGGTCATCACAGACTGATTTGGGTTGGGAGGGACCTGAAAGATCCTCTCATTCCACTGCCTGCCATGGGCAGAGACACCTCCCCCTAGAGGAGGTGCAACTCATATCACTCCACTGCTGCACAGGTGCCACCACAAATCATCCTGTACTTCCTGAACAAGACTTTGGGGATGGCTGTGGGTGCATCCTTGCAGCTGGCTGCTTCTTAAGCCCCTTGGTTCTGAGGGTTCTGACCTGGCTGCAGCCGCTTGTAGACTGCACCTCACAGGTGCTGAAGTGATGGGAAGTCAGAAGGAATGTTGCCATTCTTGCCAGAGTTCTATGTTTCATAATTTTCAGTAACTCCACAAGATTCATGAAGTGGAAACAAAACCAAGTGTGTTGCTGAGTGCAGAGGGGTTGAAGAACACAAGGACTTGTAAAGCTGATGGTGCCTGTAACCGTGAATAACCTCAGGTCTGCTTTGGGTTTGAATCCATCCCCAGAGGACATGGTTTTTCCACTGTCAGGTGCCTGACTGGATGTCAGCCCAGGTATGTGTGAAGGTGTTCTCTGAGCAACACTTGCTTCCCCCAGAAAGATCCTCACATCTGCAGCTCCAGGTGCAGCTCAGCACAAGGAGTTGAGCAAATCACAGGTAATGTTGTCACCCCAATCTGCAATAACAGAAGGGGGGAGCACCCCAATCCCACAGAGCTGCAGTGTTTTGTTTTCCTAACTCAAACCAGCTCAAACTGTCCACTCTTTATCTTCTGGGGTAGAGAAAGTAGTCCTGGATATCTCCTTCCTTCTTGACACGCAGGTTGTCGAGTTGGCAGAGAAATACTAAACACTTCTCTAACTTCCTAAATGTCAAGAAAATATTTACAGGGCCCACTTGTGCTGAGCTGAGCTGCCAGCCCCAAAGGCAAACCTGCACCCTCACCTGGTGCTGCCTGGCATGCTCAGGGCAATCCATTTTATTAAACATTTGTGGTTTTCCTGCTGAAAAACCCAGTGGAAGATTAATGCCAAAAAATTACTCCTCTGGGGCTGAAACTGTCAGGGAACCAAGACACAGGGAAGGATGGAGCCTGCCTGTCTATTCCTTCCCTAGTGTTTTACAGCCAGAGAGATCAGCCCCAGCCTGGCCAAGACTGCAGCAGGGTTTGGGCTAATGCTGACCATGCTCTGGGGGCGCAAGAAAATTTCACCAGCAAATAAATTCATATAAAACCTTTTCCCATATATGTTAGGTTTTTTCTGTTTCTGTTTTTTTTTTTGTTTTGTTTTGTTTGTTTTTTTCTTTTAAACAGGATCACCATGGTGTCCAAATTTCCTCAGGCTGCAGTCACAGCTTTGCAATGCCTGCAGCTGCTGAAATCCTGTGCTAGGCATAGAAATGGGCTGGGCACAGAGCTCAGCTGCTGGGGGGCTCCCAGCAGGGCTGGAGCCAGGCCGTGGTGCAGGTGGGGCAGGCAGGCTGGCAGCAGGAGCGGGGACATCCCGGGGCTGGTGGAGCCATGTCCTGGCTGGACACTGCCCCGGCCTGGCTGTGCGTGGGCAGCAGTGCCTTGCCATAGTACCAGCCCTCAGTTATCTCCAGCTTCAACTATTACATGTTAATGAAGGTTTTCTAATGAGCTTTTTAAACAGTAATTAGAGGCCGGCACTGAAGAGGGAGATAAGTCTTGTGGGTATCTTGCTAAGAAAGAAAGGACTTGATAAGAAGGAAGTGAATGATTTTCTTCTGGCATCAATTCCAACGAGCAAGTATCCCCTTGATACCACACTGTTTAATCACGAGCAGGCTGAAAAAACACTTGACAGTGGCAGGCAATGAATGGGCCACTTTCCCAGCATTTTTCAAGGGAAGGCTGGAGGCTTTATGTCAGTACCTGAGATAGGAGATGATCCAGATAGTGCTAAAAGCTCATTTGATTTACATAAAATAATCATCAATGTTTCTTTTTTAAAAGCTTCACACAGACAGAAGAATTATCAGCTTTGTTTCCTGATGGATTCCCATCTCAGCTGTTCAAGGGGCCTGGGTGTTATTTAATTTCAGGTGTTGGGCTCAGTGACTGAAACACTGACCAGGAGCTTGGCATGTCCTGGCTGTGTTGGGCATGATGATGGGTTTGGCTTGAGCAGTTCTCCCTGGGCAGTTACAGCAAACAGATGAGCTGAGCAGCGACAATGGTGCAGGACAAGATGACTCACAGTCTTGGCTGAAAGCTGCCTGGTTATCTTCTGATGTTGTCAGAGAGTTAAATAAGCTCAAGCATTTTAATAGGCTTATTTTCTCACCATTCTACTGCCTCAGGTGATCCTTTGTGTTGCAACACAAAATACAGTATCATGGGATTATTAAAAAAAAGAAAGGACCATGCTCAAACCATCATTTTCTTCTGTCACCCTCTGCCAGTGCCAGTATCTGGTAGGGACGCTGGCACAGGGTGCACACGGCAAATGATGCAAAGGGGGTTGGCAAAGGGCAGAACTAACAGCCAGGAGGGATTCTTTTAAGGCTGGAGCATTACTCACACCCTGTAGCCAGGAGAGATAACTGTGCAGCAGGGCACAGGGGCTGAGCCTGGTGCCCACGTGGGCGTGGGAAGCACAGACAGGACACCTCAAGGGTGCAGCCCTGGAAGTAGGAGCATGTGGTCCTTCTATTGAAGGCAAAAGAAACCCTGCAAACCTGTGCTCTGCCCAGGCACACCCTGAGGACACATCCCATTTCTGAGAAGCCCTGAGCATGGGGTGTAAGGGACTGTGTTACCCAGGCTGGGCTTTGCTCCCACACTGCCTTGTCCCCTAGTCCTGATACAAACTGAGGTGGAATTTTTCTTCCACCACGACGAGGTGTGGAAAACTCTTTTCTGGGGGATTTAGAGCCGCCTTCTAATTTGCAGACTGGCTTCACTCATGGCACTTTGTACCTTCACTCCTGATGCTCTTGGCTCAGCTCCAGTCTCTCCTCCCTTGTCAGGGAATAGCAGGAATAACCCCTGGCAGCCAGCCCCTCTCCACAGCCCCCCACTTCAAGGTCTCCTCCTGTATGAGAGCATCTTCATTTCCCTGATCTGCCTGCAGATTTCCCTGCAGCTCCCATGTGTCTGTTTGGGACCAGAACTGGTCACTCTAATCACACAGGGATAAATAAGAGCAAAGATCCTTCCAGCCCAGGGAAGGGCTGGGAAGGACACTCACTGAGAACTGGTGATTAGGGTACAGCTTCATGGTACAGCAGAGCCAGCCTCAAAGCTCCCTTCTGCCAAGGAGGGACATTTCAGGAGCTTCACCTTCCCTGAACCCCTCCCTAGTGCTTGCTTACATCCTTGGACTAGTCCTGGCACAACCTCAGATCCCACAGGAGCCATTCCCCTTGCAGAAATGGAAATAGTCTCCCTTTTTCTGATATTTCAGAGCACTGAAGCAGCTCCCTGGCTGGTCAGAGGCACCTCTGGTGAGCAGGGGCTCAGCAGAGCACACCAGGGAAAGCAGAGGTGGAGCAGCAGCAATGAGTTAAAATGAGTCAGGTAATCCCATGAGATCATATCCTGCGAGATGGAAAGGACAGCAGGGCACAGGAGAATGAAGCCTCCCCAGCCTTCAAGAACAAACACGCTCAGCACATCAGGGGATACAGAGGCCATGTCACAACATTCCACAGCAAAAGCAGGGCCTCTGCCTCATGTTTGGTTTCTGCACTGTCATCCCAGAACAGACTCTGGCTGCAGCCATGCATCACCCAGGAACAGCAGCACTGCTTCCCCTCCTCTCCTCCCTCTGCCCACTTCAGGTACTCCAGGGCTGACTTGTGCTCACTCCTGTGCATCACTCCTTGACTCCCTCATTTCATTACATTTCTTGTTTTCATTTTCTGAAGGGACTCCTGTTCTTTGTGTGCAATTTTCCCTAATTCCTTTGTTTTGATGATTTCCAATTACAGGTAATCACCAAATTTCATTAGCAAATTGTATGTTTTGTGCCAAGACCATTAAAAATGTTGAACAACAAGGCCAATTTTTGATAAGCCAATCTAGCACAGTCGTCACAGCCTAGCATCTTCTCCCAATGTATTTAATATTCTCCTTTACTGCAGACCAGACAACTTAGATGTACCCTGTCTGCTTTGTCAAGAAGTTCAGGTTTTTTATCATACTCTGGCATCATTTACTTTCAGAAAATCTGTATCTCATCCATTTTCCATGTTCTTAATTATTCTCTATTTTAATCTTTATTCTGAAGCTTTGCATACTCACAGATTCAGACTAACAGATACCTATGGGCCAAGAACACCTTCTCCCTCCCAAATCCACAGGCCTTGTTTGCTGTTCCCCAGCAAAATGACCCAACCCCCAAGCTTTGACAGATTTATTACAAGCCCTTCTTCCATGACTTCAGTTTTGTGTGAGCCCTTTCTCATTCCTGGAGGAGAAGCTAGCTGTTCCTACCTGTTTCCATGCTCAAAGCTCCTTGCCTGTTGATTCCTTGTTGGTTGTGGAACTTCCCATTCCCAGACACTTGTCATCCTCCTCTCTCCCCTTTGGTCAGTGTTCCCAATGCCACCAAAAACATGGGGCAAGTTCTCATGTTGGTTTTTTGGAACTATACACAGATTATCTTAAGTCTCTGCCCCATCCTCAGCACAGACCAGCCCCACTTCTCCTTTCCTGCTTCCCCTTTCATTTGTATGTCTGGATAGTTTCCAAGAGTTGAGCAACCCATTCTTTGCTATTTTCTTCAATAACCTTGGCAAGGTTGGATTTTGCCATACTTTCAGACTTGCCTGCTTCACAAAAATTGCAAAAATTCCTTTTTAGTACTGTTTCTTTCTCTGTTGCCTGTGGACTCCCAGACCTCCCTCGGCAGCATCTTCTCTTCCCAGCCACTGTCCCCAGAGCCTGTTCCTTGTCCCTGCAGACCTTCTGGCCCGGCCTTACCGGCACAGGAAGCAGGCAGGGCTTGCTGTCGGCAGGAGGGAGCTGCTGCTGACTCACAGCCTTCCTGGCTGCAAGGCCATGGCCATCCTGTTTGTGTGGAGCCAGGGGAGCGGGAGCATTTGCAGGAGAGGTTTAATCCCACCTCGGAGCTGGCAGGTAGGCACAGCTGTCCTGCACAGGGAATGGTGAGCCTCGAAACCTGCTCAAAGTGCCCCATCCCACAGCTGGCTATCAGAGGATCTGCTTGGATGGGTGCTTGTGTCTATCCTGTGCAGCTCCATGGGCCAGGGCAGATTCCTGGAATCTCACAGAACTTGATAACCATCACTATTATTTTTAGGTCTTTCCTTTCAGCCTCTCTCCAAAGCAGGCTGAGGCTGTGTGAGCTATGCAGCATGGAGTGCCTGCAATGCAAACCCACAAATATCCACAAAATTGGAGGAAAGAGGTAGGCGGGAGGAGGGAAACCCTAGGAACTTGCCCTGGGAAACAGCTCTATGCCAGATTTCCTCACTGCAGGAAGAGTGCCCCGGTCACCACAAAAGGCTTTCCAAGCCTGCCAGAGGGTCCTGCCCACATCCTGGCTCATGGATGCCCTGGGTCCCCCCAGGCAAGGAGCAAATCCCCTAGGAGCAGGACTCCAAACCTGTACTTCTGCAAAAAGTCACTCCTCTGGAGCACCTTTCGTGCACAGCTCTCCCCTCCGGTTGGAGGAGACACAGGAGCCTCGGTTGCACGCTCCAGCCACAGGCTCGTGGTGCACCAGGCTTGGGCTTTTGCTACTTGAGGAGGCTTTTACCAGACAGTAGCAAATGAAAGTGCTTCAAAAGAGGACTAGAAACATTGCAGCTCTTGGAATGGCTCCAGCCTTGGTTGGGAAGTTGAGACATGCCTTGGAGGGGATGAGAGTCTGCTTGGAAGATAATCAGAGATTTTGAATCTCTTCTACTTCCTCCTGTTTACAAAGTCAGGGAAACCAGAAAGTTGGTTCTCCACCTCCACCCCACACAACAGCCTCTGCTCATGGCAGGACTGAGGAACACCTTGATGGGAAGCTCCAGACAGCCCTCAGAAGTGACTGTGGAGGAAGCAGGGTTGGGCTGCAGGGGAGTTTCCAAAGCTCTACTGTGGCCAAGAGCAGGACAGTGATGTGCAGTGCTGGAGAGACCTCTCTTCCTAAGGGCTTGTGCCCACCACAGGGCACACATCCCATGGGCATGCATTATACTGGGGCAATGGAGCCCTTGGACCATGAGGAAAGACCACTCTGACATCTTTTGCACAGCCAGAGCTGCCCATGGTGTGCTCAGAGATGGCCCATGGGTGGGCAGCTGCTTGGCGCACTCCCCCCTCAGCTTCACACTGGGCTCTGTCACAGCACAGTGACCTGCCCATGTCTGCCACCTCTCAGAGCTCCTGCAGTGCTCTATAGGCACAGCCACACTGGCTGAAAGGGCCCATCCACAGCAACAAGTCCCATACCCATGAACCACTGGCTGTGCATCCTGGCTGTTCTGCATGGCTGCACTACAGTTCAAAGAATCACAGAATGTCCTGAGCTGGAAGGGACCCACCAGGATCGCCCAGTCCAGCCCCTGTCCCTGCACAGACACCCCAACAATCCCACCCTGGGCATCCCTGGCAGTGCTGTCCAAAGGCTCCTGGAGCTCTGGCAGCCTCGAGGCCGTGCCCATTCCCTGGGGAGCCTGGGCAGTGCCAGCACCCTCTGGGGGAAGAATCTTTACCTGATCTCCAGCCTAATGTCCCCCTGATTCAGCTCCAGCCATTCCCCTAGGTCTGAAGCTGCAGACTGTGGTGAGGTCCCCTCTCAGAATTCTCCTCTTCCCTCTGAACAAGCCAAGTAATCCCAGCTGCTTCTTCTATGGCTTCCCCTGTGATCCGGCAGCACTGGAGGGATATTCCCAAGGGAGAGAATTTAACAGCCAGAGTTAATAGCTTAATAGCTCCATGCACACCTGGGGGACATCCCTCCCTCTCCATACATCTCCCTTCCCTACCTTGACTGAATAAGAAACCCCAAACATGTTTCACAATCTCAAACTCCTGCAACTCCTGACAAATGGAGTAAATCTAATGTAGAACTTTCACACCCAGCAACAGAGGAATTAAACATCAGCGGGATGCAGGTGGCTATGCCTGCTCTGTGCTTCATGACCAGAGCAACACCTTTCTCTGCAAAATGCTGGGGGATCCCAGTAAGAGCTCTTGGGTGGAGAAATCCAAGCAAAACCCCCAGAGCAGTTTAGGGACCTGGAATGTTTGCACAGATTCTGCTCCCTAATGACATTTTTTTTTCTGGTTGAACCTCACACTGCATCTTGTAGACAGCAAAATCCCTCAACTCACAAAGTCCCAGGGCCTTTGGGCTACGTCCATGTTGGACAGAAAAACAGAATCAGGTTCCTCAGGAGAAATCAGACCCAAGCTCAGGGAATAACTGGAGCTTGATGATGTATTATTAATATGTGATGTTTACATAAAGCAGTAAAAGTCACACACTGACTAAATAACTTGGTCTGAGGGCAGCCAAGAGATACACACAGCCTCCCTGGCACCTTGCAGGGCCCAGAGCCATCACTTTAACTTCACAGGCTTGAGTTTCCCTGTTTCTACCAGCAGCTGTAGGACCCTGGTTATGTTCCAGAGGCATGGAGAGACATCATTACCAGTGGCAAGAAAGTGGCTTGAGAGCCTCCAAGGGCTTGAGCAACACCAGAGGTTACTGCATGCAGTCTGAGCTGCATTAGCCAGACAAGCACTCAGCCAAGAGGGAAAGTTCAGTCCCTGCTGCCAGCACTTGGCAGACTGAGCAAGCACTGGCTGAGGCTGTTCAGCCCAGCTGTGCTGCCTTGGACCTCCCCCAGCTCCCACAAACACAACTGTGAATGGAGGGAGAGAGGCTTCAAGTGCAGCAGATTCCCCTGGCACTGCCATGGGAAGCTTCCAGCTCTCTTCACTGCTCCTATTAAAAACTCTTTTTCAGCCAGGAGGCTCTTCCAGCACCAGTGCACAGAGACCCATGGCAAGGCAGGAACATGAGTGCACAGGCTGGAAAAGGCTTGGACACTCATCTTCCCATCCAAGGAATCACAACATACTCCCTTTACCCAGAGATGCAGATAACCAGTTGTGTTGCTCCCGTAAATCTGGGGCTGCCCTGTGCCTGTCCCATTCCCAGGCGGTGCTGTGCTCTCCAAGGGGTGAGTAAGGACTCAGACATGCAAATCCACAGGCAAGCATGTGCATGTTGCAACATGGAGGAGGCTGCTCAGCCCAGGAACTTGGCTCCTCCTGTGAACAGCTACAGGGAACAGGCTCATGAAAAACCTAAGTCTCCAAATATTTTATTTTGATCCATGAGCCTGGCAAGATCTCCTGTGAACATCCACTTGGTTGGGACTACATGGGCCTCAGAGGAAGAAGGGAGAGTGGTAGGAAGTCAGAGACAGACTTGAGCTTGGGCTTGGGTTTGGGAGGACTTTCACTCTTTCTAAATAAACATAGAAGCCTTGATGTTTAAGGACAAAGCTTTTCTACTTGTGGTTCTTGGTTTGTGTGTTTGAGCAAAGGTTAAGAAAGAGGACATCTGCCAGCCTGACTGAAGAGTTGGGGATCAGTAACAAGGTGAATGCATCCCACTTGGCACAGATCAGAGCAGGGCAAGAGGTACCAGCTGGTAAGATGGGATGGAGCAAGACACATCCAATTTTGGCTACAAAACTTCAGAGAACCGTAGAATGCCCCATCCCTGGAAGTGTTAAGGCCAGACTTGGGTGGGGCTTGGAGGAACCTGGGAGAGTGCAAGGTGTCCCTGACCATGGCAGGGGATAGAATATGAGCTTTAAAGTCCCTTCCAAAGCAAACAAGTCTGTAATTCTGTGATTCTTTGAGTGATAACTGGAGAGACATTGCTCAGCTCAGCACCCAGAACATCACCTCTGTGGGACATGGATCCAAGACAGGCTTGTTTGCTCAGGTACCAGTCTGGGCATGACACTGGTGGCTGCTGTTGGTGACCATTGGGACAGCCCATGGTACCTGCAGTGCCCTGCAATAACTCTGCTGAGCCCAGCATATTTGAATCCAGGCTGTCAGCACAGGCACACAAAAATGGGAACTGGATGTTCATACATCCAGGGGTTGGATGAACCAGAAATGGGATGTAAGAAAAGGGAATGCAGCAGGCCAGAGTCTCTTTCCAGGGAAAATCCAGAAAAGTCCATGGATGTAAAGAGCCAAGAAGAGCTGAGACAGTAGGAACATGAAATCTGCCAACTGCCCTTCTTCCCTGAGATTTGAAATCCAAAGGAGGTCCCAGTAGGATTAAGAGGCGAGCTCACACCAGGGTAACAATGGCTGCACCTGTCCGCTGCAGTGGCCACATTGCAAACCAATGAAGTCACAGCTCCAGAGAGGCATAGAACGAGCCCATAACATGGAAAATGCTGCCACTGGCATCCCAGTACCCTCCAGCTGGGTGCATTTTGTGATTATTGGCCTTACAGAAGGAAGCCCGGGCTGAGGAAATAAGCTCCTTTATTCCATGTCTCCATAAGAAATGCTGGCTATTTCTGCTGAATTAAGCTGCTTTCCTCCCTGCCCAGAGTGGAGTGAAGCCCAGAGACATGTCCAGAGTTCAAGCCTCAGCTATGGCTCCATGGAATGGATTATTTATTTCTGTAGGTGAAGACTAGATACATCACTGATACAGAGACAATTGGATGAGCCTCAAACCCTCTCTCTATTCTTCTTTCGTCACTTTTTAGGTGTACAGGATAGCAGCAACAGGTGAATGGTTTCATTAGTTGGGAAACCTTCTTGGCAGACACACTCATCAGGGTGGACTCAAGTGACCTCTCATTCCTTACTCTATGGTGGACATTTCTGTATCTGTATCATATCTGGAAGAAAAATCTTCGTTCTGTCAGCCTTGGAGTTTGTACATTTACATTCTCCCAAATCCAACGAGAAGCAAGGAAAAGCTTGAAGAGGTAAGGGGATGGACAACGATTCCACTGTAGCATGACCACACTATCATCTCTCCAGCTAAACCTTCCATCTCCACCCAGGCTGCTCAGTGGCTTCTGCTCACAAGAACCTCTGGGTCTTGTTTTCCCTGCATGGTCACCTGTTGGAGAGCCACATCTTGTCTAATGACTCAGCTCTGAGTTGCTCAAAATGATGTTTCCCTATCTGACCCCACCAAAGTTTCATAGAAGCAGAGTCTGGTTTGGGTTAGAAGGAACCGTAAACTCATCCCATTCCATGCCCTGCTGTCAGCATGTACACCTTCCACTATCCCAAGGTCCTGCAAATCCTGTCCAACCTGGCCTTGGACACTTCCAGGGATCCAGGGGCAGCCCCACAGTTTCTCTGTGCACCCTGTGCCAGGGCCTCACCACCCTCGCAGGAAAGGATTTCTTCCTAACATTTCTTTCAGTCATTTCAGGAAACTCCAGGCCATGTTCAAACCAGACTCTGGTTCAAAAGAGAAAAGTGAAAGTACAGATGTTAGAACTTTAGCAATCAAGATCTCCAGCCATGCTGGGACTTGATGGCAGTGTCCATTATAGCAGCTCTCCCTGTCCCTATTTCTGTCCCTGTCCCCGTGGATGTGGCTGTTGCTGCTGCAGTGGGGATCAGTACTTTCAGTTAATATGGCTGGGATTTTGTGGAGCCGAGCACTCAAACCTCACAAATCTTCAAACCACTTCCAGTCCCTGATCCAGGTGAGTTGCTGGAAATGTCCATGGGAGGCAGCGTTGCAGCCATGCTGTGCTGGGAGAAGGGGCCAGGCAGTGCTGCCGCAGGCCTGGCAGTGAGTGCTGTCCCTGGCAGGAAGCCGTTTGTCTGCAAGGCAAGGAAACAAGGAGGTTTTGGAGACGGCAATCCCATGCAGCTTCTCACTGATTTTCCCAGCTACTGATCCAAGAATGCCTGTGTTTACTTCCAGCCTTCCTCTCTGCTTTGCTGCCAAGCAGCCTTGCTGACCGGACACAAAGTGCTCCACCAGGAAACGCACTGGGCTGGATCAGATAAAAAGGCCATTGCACAGAGACACTCTGGTGGCATTAACCCTGCTCTACCTGGTCCCAGGACTGTGGCAGCACAGCCAGCCCCGCTTATTTCCTGGTCTCTGCTACTATGATAAAAGTTGTTGTCCCTGGGGCTGATTCCAGCTGCTGTCACACTCCTCAGTGTGACAGCAGCTGGAATCCTGCCTGTGGGGCACTAAGAGGCTTGCAGGGAGGGAGGGTGGACCTCCCATGTGTGGCTCTGGGTTCAGATCTGTGTGCTGGCTGCAGTGCCTCTGTCACAGCAGGGTGACAGCGGGACATGGGAGATGGTGCTGTGCCTGTGGGAACCGCCACACTGACTTCACCAGGGTCTTTGGTCACTAGTCTGAGAATGCTTTCAAGGAGCAAATGAGGTGGGATTGCCCCACGGGTCACAGTGGCTCACGAGAAACAGGCCGTGGATTAATGGGCTCTGGCTCAGCAGCTCCTCTGCCAAAAGCAGAGGCAGTGCTGCCTCCTTGGGATGTCTGGGAACGGTGGCACACTGGGCATGGCTGTGGGCACCCACTGCCAGGACTCTCCCCTAAAGGCATCACCCTTAGGGGCACCAGGAGAGGAAGAAGTCTTGGAGCACCAGGCCTGCCCTGGGAACAGCTTCTCCTCTCAGCCTGGCTGTGTCCTGTCCCCATTTCCTGGTTCCAAAGCCATCACTCCCCCAGGTCCACGTGCTCTCTGTGGCACAGGCAGCCACCGTCCATGAGGGCACCACCACCTGTGGGATCTTGGACTCCACTTGGCTGGAGAGGGGAGGCTGGGAAGCAAATAGCAATTTTTTAAAAAAATGCATTTAACTGTCAGAAAGTGTTTCTTCTGCAATTCTCTGCAGAAGATCATAGGAACATAGGATCATTAAGGCTGAAAAAGGCCCCAGAGATCATGAGTCCAAACACTAACCCAGTACTGCCAAGACCCATGTGCCCAAGTGCCACATCCACATATTTTTTGAACACTTCCAGGGATGTTGGCTCCACCCTGCCCTGGGCAGCCTGTTCCAATGCCTGACAATTCTTTCTGTGAAGAAACTTTTCCTGATATCTGATCTAAACCACCCCTAGTTCAACTTGAGGTATTTCCTCTTGTCTCATTGCTTTTTATTTGGGAGAAGGCACTGACTCCATTTGGCTACAACCTCCTGTCAGGGAATTGTAGACAGGTGGGTGAGAAATAACCCTGTGAGTAAGTTTACACTGAAGTGACTGTCTAATAGAGCTTGGAAAGAAATCTCTGAGCAATCCCTTCTCCCCACCTAATCTACCATCTTTATTTAGTTATCCCAAATGTTCCCGTATTTTTTATATATATATATATACATATATATATATGTATGTATGTATGTATACTTTCTTAACCTGCAATTATTGTGTTTCCTTTTCCCTGCTGAGGCATTCTTCTCCCTGGTCCCAGCATGGTGGTGATCAGAAGGCAAATGAAGGGGAAAGAACCTCTGGTCTTCCTCAGCTCCATTCCCAAACCAAGCTCTATCTGTAGTGAAAAACTCCAATGTTTCCATTATGTGAGAACACAATCCTGAATTCCCAGTAAATAATTTGGTGGAGTCACAGCTGGCTGAGCAGGGAGTGACAAGCAGCCACCAATAACTCATTCTGGCCATGTCTGCCCACATTCACATGTGCTTTGCCTTCCCTGTGTTTCAAGTGGGATAAGAAGTATTTTCCAGTGCCCTCCCCTTACATAGGCCCCTATTGCTGTACTGACTGGCTGGGGCAGCAATTCACTTCAGCCTGCTCTTAACTTTTACAAGGACCAACCATTGCATTAAGGCCAATGCATCCAAAACATAAATCCGGCCCAGGCTTGAGGACTGGAGCAGGAGAAGGGCCATCACCAGTGTTTGATTGCCAAAATCAAGGGCTGAGCTGCAGCCCCAGTCACCCTTCCTGTCTCCTTGGCTTAAAGTAAGCTGTACACAGGCTCTGCAGGTTCACCCGATCCCAGTGAGCAGCAGAATTACATATGCAGCAGAACATCTGCACACCAACATCTGTCCAGGCAGAGGTAGGAGGCTCCCATTTTTTGAAGAATACTTGAAAAAAAAAATCTATATAACAGCTTTGCCGTAGTTTAGTCTGACTGCTAATCCTGCTCTGCTAATCCCTCCCAGTGCCCCTGCACACCAGCTTGGGTCTGCAGGGAAGGGATCCTGTGTTTGACATCCGTGTTATTGTGTCTTGCTCGGTCTCACGCTCGCTGGCCTGGGGCCAATAGCAGAAGGAGGTAACCTTGAGCAGGGCTGGACCCTGCTGTTCCCAGCCACTGAAGTGGGAGAGGGGCTGGAGCAGGAAATACAAGGAGGCAGCTTTTCCCTTTCTTTGGGTGGTGATCCCCTGGCAGCACACACATTCCTGACTCAGTGCCAGGGTGGACAGTGGGCAGCCCCAGGGGAGCCAACGCCAGGTCCTGAAGGCTCCGCTGTGGCCGGGAGGAAACTGCAGCTGCCTGTGAAGGGCAATACAAGGCTCTGACTCAGCTGGCAGCACCCACAGACCCAGCCATGGACACGTCCTCACAGAATCAGCCCTAGACTCCACAGGGAGCTGCTCAGCATCAGGTCTGCTCTAGGGTTGCAGATTTGCTTTTTCCCAGTCCCCTAATCTGCACTGAACCATGCTGTGCTGAGGCTGCAGCTCCAGCTGCAGGGACCAAAGCATCCAGCCCACACCTCACAGATGTGCGTTTCCTCTCCAAGCTCCCTCCCAGCCCTCCTGCTTGCTGCTCCACCATGCTCCTCCTCGTCAGCCTCACAGCTGGGGGATGATGAGGAGTTATGGGGACACAGAATCATGGAATCATCATGGAAAAAACATTAGAGATCAAGTCCAATTGCTCCCCCAGCACTGCCAAGCCCACTAACCCAAACTACCACATCCACCCTGGATGGTGACTCCACCAGTGACTCTGAGCAGCCCATTCCCGGGTTTGACAGCTCTTTCCATGCAGAATTTTTTTCCTAAGTACTGGTCAGAGGATGCTCTGGGAACAAATGTCTGGACTCAAATGGGGCAGGAGTTCTTTGAGAATCAAAAAAAGCAATGCCAAGGCCATGCATGATTTACAAATCTGTAGTAAGGTCTGTAGGTAGGGTTTAAGGTCTGTAATTTCTGATGGCTCTGCTGCAGCAAGACCATCTTCTGCCATACTGACCATCTTCTTGACCATATTCTGTGGAATTCTTGGGCAATAGTTTTAAACTGAAGGAGGGTTGATTTAGATTACTTATAAGGAAGAAAATTTTACAGTGAGGGTGGTGAGGCCCTGGCACAGGCTGGACAAAGAAGCTGTGGCTGCTCCATCTCTGGAATTGTCCAAGGACAGGTTGGATGGGGCTTAGGGCAATGTGGTCTAGTGTCTGTGGTAGGAGGGTTGGAACGAGATGAGTTTTAAAGGTCTCTTCCAACCCAAGCCAGTCTGGGATTTGATGATTCTCAAGACATGAGGTACAACCTGCTCCTGAGCAGGCACAGTGTCCACCTACCATGCTCCAGAGACAGATCAGCAAGAAGCTGCACAAGATTCCACCCTTTTTTAACAGGATTGGCTTCACTGAGATGGTCCTGACCGGCTTCAGGTCAGGCGTGCCTGGCTGTGCCAGCCAAGGTCATGGAAGCAGCAAACATCATGCATTCCTCACTTGGTACCACAGCACGAGGGAGGGAGCCTGGGCAGGGTAGGGATCCTGGGCAAGCTCTGTCTCCTGGCTCAGGGCTGCCCCTGGAAAATCAGCCTGCTCCAGTTGGCTCAGCTTGGGTCCACTCATTCTTGGGGAGAGAAAAGCTTGGGAATGGGGACCCAGGGTCCCAGCAGCAACAATCAGGGAAGGAAGCATCAGGCCCGAGACACTTGCAGATGAGACAGGAAGGGATTACACACATCCCACCACTCCAAACACGTGTCCCCCTTGAACAAAGCTGTTCCTGCCTCTGTGTGCAGCCGGGGCTGGGAATGGGCTCTCAGCTGCTCTGGGAACGCTGTAGATCACTTTCCCACTGTCAGCACCTGCTTAGAGTTTAGTTCCTACGACCTTCAGGGTAATGCTGTATCACAGTTTACTGCCCTGAGATGGAGATGATAAACCAGGGTGAAGCCAAGGAGCCCCATCCCTCCCCCCTGATCCCCCCTGATCCCTCCAGCCCCAGCAGATGCGGCCTCTCCAGGCGCCCAGGCCTCTCCCGCGAGCTGAGTCCCCTGAGGGCGGCCTGCGTGCACTCTCTCCCATCAAACTGCAGACCAGGCAGGAATAATATGGACACATATTTTTAGCAGCAGAAAATTATTTCTCTTACAGAAGGAATATTTCCATGCTGGGCTTTTTCCCTTCCCTTATCAAAGATTGTATATTTAGAGCGTGAGAACTCTACCTCGTACAAACAGCTGCTGCCAAGCCCCGTGCTCAGGCAGGGAGCCTCTCAGACCTGCCCCTTTTTGGGACCAAACCCCCCATCTTCTCTCGACAACTGAGAACTGCCAAAAGGAGATCTGAGTTTGGGATATTGTGTGAAAAGAAGGGGAAAAGGCACTCCAGAGAGTTATCAATTAGCACGTTTGTGAAGTTGTGGCTACAGAGCTGTAGGAATCACGAGGCAGGACCATGAGCCCTGACACGGTCACCAGCAGCAGCTCAGGTTTCACCACTTCCCCTCTGGCTGAAGGTGCACAAGGGATCCTAAGGGACAGCTGGAACAGTTGGGGACATCCTCAGGGCCATCTGGCTGCTAAAACACACTGCACTTGCCAGCAGAGTGTCTCACCCAAAGAGTGGCTTTACAGCCTGCCCTGAGCAGAGCCTGTGAATGAAAGGCTATGGGTGCTCAAAGCTCTTTCCTACCGTGGATGCACGTGCCAGGTTAAATGGAGTGGGGTGACAAAGCACAGCATCCTCTGTTTTCCCATCCCTCTGGTATGCTGGAGGCTGGGTAGCCCTGCCTTCCTGCCTGCCTCCCTACCTGCTTCCCTTCTTCTTCCCTGCCCGCTTCCCTGCCTGCTTGGCCCTGCTGGAAGGTGCATTCTGGCAAGGAAGGCACAGCCAGCCGGCAGCCCTGGACTGCAGCTACGGAGGCTTCTCATTCCTAGAGGGGAGGATGATTTCACAGCCCGACCATGGCAAACATCTCTGCAATTTTCGAAGTTTGTCATGGATGAGCCATTAGGCACCACTGGATCCACATGCCCTGCTCTGAGAGGGAGTGAGACAGAACAGTTCCTCATGGTTGATGGACTCAACTCCTTCCCGTGGCCCCTCTAAGGCAGATTTAACGCATTTCAAACAAAAATGCATCAAATGCTGTATTTCCACACTGAACATGGGGATTTCACGGTCTGGGTGACTTTCATGACATCAAGATTGATACGGACTCTTAATCATAGGTAACAGTTGCTGGATGCAGCCTCAGGATGAGGACTGGGCATCTTGGATGCCTGCCTGGATTTGCCCATCTCAGCCTGGCCCTGTTTATTTTATTCACATCTCTGCTTGGGCATCACTCTCCCAGTGAGAACAACATGTCAAAGTCATCAGGCTTCTTGCAAATCATGGCCCTGTGCCTTCCCAACTGCCCAGTGTAACTCCAACAGCAGCATGGGAATGGAAACAGATCCAGCACTAATCCTAATGGGCAGGGGCTGTGGTGTGGGGGCAAAACCTGCATCAAGCAGCACATGCAGTGACCCAGGCATGTTACAGTCATTTCAGACAAGGAGTGACATCCAGTAAAGACATCATCTGCCATCAAACACCCTGGGTCTTGTACCAGCCTGGGCATCTGCAGTGTAACACAGGATCTTATCATCACAGAATCCTTAAAGTTGGGAAAGCCAAACACACACACAACACTTAGTGGCTCTTCCCTAAAGAGAGGCTCTCAGGAGAGGCCAGGAAATGAGGGATGGACAGAGATGAGCACTGCTGGCTGCTGAAAGCCTGATGTTAAAGGACAAACTAGGAGACTGGAAAGCATTTACACATTTCTCATTAGCTGAATTTCAAAGAAAAGTGGCTTGGCAAGGACCAACAGGCTGAAACTCAAGCCCTCGGTTCATTCTGGAACAGGGATCTGGATGGTTTGGGCTCCCTTGAAGCACTGAGTGGCCAGGCTGAGCCAGTGGGTAGGGCTGTGTGGATGAGGGAGTGATGGCTGGAAGAGCAGCCCAGGGTCAGGCAGGGATTTCAGGAACCAAGGAATCCCAGCTACTCCTGCCTGAACACTTTCATCTGAAAAATGCTTCACATGGGGGTAGGGGAAGGAGAAGCAAGAAGTGATAGCCAAAAAATAGAAGGAAAAGCAGATGCATGTTTGGGACAGGGTTTGAATTGAAAACCCAGAGAGTGGGAGTGTTAAAATGAGATTTCCAGGCAGATGCCTTCTTTTCTGTGTGAGCAGAAACAAACCATCCCGTACTGGGAGATGCATGTCCACACACATCTCATCTTGGATATTTCCAAACCTGCTTACTGCCCAGTCCCTGTGTGGAGGGAGAGTCCATTCCACTGGCACTGCTCTTCCTTTGTTATCTTCTTATTGTGGTGTTATTACCTCAAGGACATTTTAGGTGCTTGGGAAGGCAGTCCCTGGGCATGTGCTCCAAGAGCCAGGAGGAGCAGCAAGTTTTTCCACAGGGGTCATGCCCCTGTGTTGCTGTGGTCACTGAGAGGCATGAACTCAGGCGCTCTGAAACACCCAGAATTAAGCCTGGATACTTCAGGTTAAGCCTGAAGGCTGGATGAAATAAAAGGAATGTTTTTGCTGCTCAACTCACCTGTGCACACAGAGCGGGTGTGAAAATTCCTGGTGTGAGGGTGAAGATGCTGACCCATCCTGCTCCCCCTGGCAGTGACCTTGTCCCCTGTAGGGCGGTGGCACTGAGAAGTGGCAGGGGCAGGCTGGGGGATGTGCTGAGGAAGCAGGATGAGGGCAGAGCTCCTGTCTGGCCAGCTGAGGCTCAGTGCTGCAGCTGCATCAGTTGCAACAGGAACCAGCTGGGCTGGATGGTGGGAGCACAGCAAGAAGGATTTCCAGGATGAGAGGCCGAGAGGGAAACAGGGTCTCTCATGAGATGGAAGAGCTGAGTCTGGGAGAGGTCTTCCCATGATAACCATCACTGAAGGGCTGGGGTTACCCTGTGGCAGAGGATGGGGAGGTGGAATGAGGGATCAAGTTCTCTCTGAAGAGTGTTCAGAAAGGATCAAGAGGGTGAAATCAAGGTGTTAAGACACAGTCCCTGTACAAACAGTGCCTGGCACTTTGGGGATGAGTACCTTCTGCCAGCCTGCAGGAGCCTCCAGGCAGCACACAAGGGAGAGAAAAGTTTGATTCAACATAAACCAGACAGGTGCGATCAGCAGCACCTTGCACTGTGCCTGGGTCTGAGGTTCATTTATGCTCCACTTAGTTGCTCTGCAAACAATGACCTTTCCTTGCTTGGGATCTGTTGTTTCACTTGTCCTGCCATGGCAGAAGTTTGATGGATGAATGTAAGGGTCATATCCAGCAGTTCACTCTGGATTTTCCCTGCTGCACAACTAGATCCTTGCTGACATGCAAGTTAGGAAAATTCCATGCAGTCTCCAGCACATGAGACCCCACAAGGCAGGCACCAAGGGACTATTCTCTTTCTGAAAGGATGAGAAACTCATTACCCCTGCAGATGGCCTGACTCTTCCAGGCCTCTTGCCTCCAATGCCAGCCCAGCAAAGGCCACAGGCTCTCTGAATTACAGCTACTTGGAGATTATGAAGTTACATAAAACATTTACGGTGGGTGCATTAATAACACAGTGGCTTGTATTTATGGCTGGTGCATGCCCACTGCAGAGCAGGAGTGACCCCCCCCCAGGCTTAGCTGGAGCCCATGTGCTGGTTTTTGGATGGCTTCCATCAGCATCAACAGCTGGGCTCTGCGGAGTGGCCAAGGGCCACTCAGATGTTGTGTTTGTACTCCAGCAGTGTCCTAGGTTAAAAATGTAGGATGTGCCCAAGGTATGTATTCTATCACCCTCTTCATGAGGTGTTGGAACCAGGTGGGGCAGTGTTTCCCTTATCTTCTGCTAATGGCCCATCAATACCTTGCCCCATGACTCATAGATAACTCCCCCTGGGTGTTATCTCTGTTTAATGGCCCATCAAGGACCCATTCCATGACTCACAGAATGACATCAGCCCATTGTGAGATGCTCTGCCCAGGGGAGGAGCCAAGCATTACCACCTGGATATAATCCAGGCTTTGGGACAGCACAGGCAGTCTTTCCCCCACTGGATTCACAGAGGACAAGAGCTACCAGACCTTTCTACAAGATCACTGCTTCGACAAGACCATTTCATCTGGACTGCTACTACCACCCTAACTAACAGGGTGTCAGGTTGTATTCTGACTGTCAGTGGTATTTTGTACTATTGAATTTATTTTATTTTATTTTACTTTATTTTACTTCTTTTCTTTTCCTCTTATTAATTTGTACTTCTGACTTGGAGTCTCTCACTGGTTCTGCTTTTCAAACCAGCACAAGCACCCACCCACTGGCTCCCTCCAGCACTGGGAGAATGAAGGGCTGCTCCCACCAGGATGGGGCTGCCATGTCTGTAGGAGGAAAGACCTCCAAGGACGGCTGTGGTTTCCCACCTCTGTCCTCCTACCTGCTGCATCCATCACCATCTGGCCTCCAGCACCTCTCATTGCAAAGGATCCCCTTTATGGGAGTAAATTAAAGGTGTGATTGGCAAGGAGAGACATTTCCGAAGGCAAGGAGCAGCCTGCCTGTCTGGGAGTGGGGAGAGGGTTGCAGCAGGATTCCCTAAGCACAGGGCAGGGTGTCTGCATAGCCCCCACTCCCCTCAGGAAGGAGGAACAACAACAGGAAGAGAGAAGAACTCACTCAGACAAAAGATAAACAGACCAGCGAGATAGTGAAGGCAAAAGTGGCTAATTAACCTCCAATTGCTTCGGAAAGGACTCCAAGTGGAGCACTTCCTCTGGAAGGAGAGCAGACAGGGCTGTCCCAGCACATCTGCTTCCACAGCCCTGCTCTGCTGCTGCACTGCAGCACCTGGGGTTGTTTTCCTCTCAGGAAGCCTGAGCTGTCCTGGGTGCAAAAGCAAGAGTCAGCAATCTGAAAAGGAGCAGTGCTTGCTCTTCCCTCAGACCAAACCTTGTTTGGGTTCAACAAGGACAAGCTGGAGCCTTTGGTGCCCCCCACCAGAGACCCCCTCCCTGCACTCCCACTGGCACCATGCAGAGCAGTGGCACAAGCTGTGTCCAGCTGAGCTCCCTCACAGCAGCAGCGCACTCTCAGCAAATCTCCTGTGCTGCAGCACTGCTAAACCCAGAACAGCCCAGTCCAGAATTCAGCCCTCGTCCTGCGGAGCGCGTTTCACACTCCACAAGATCGGGAGATTTACAGAAGGGGATGAAGCCCAGTTCCCTTGGGCCAAGGAAATAAATGAGGGAAAAGAATTAAAGTGATCGCTCAAACCCAAGGGCCAGTCAGGAACAATCTGGGCTCCTTGGAGCAGGAAATGACACTCACTGAGTTAGCATCTGGGTGCATGTCAGGACGGATTAGGAGCCTGTCAGGAGTTAGACATCAGCTTTACAGGGTGATTACATGCGATAGGGCTGCTGTGGGCTCTGGACACCAGAAGCCCTACTGCTGGCACTGCAGCCCCACCGCAGCTGCCATTCTCCTGCAACACACTCTTTCTTCTTTCTCCACTGAAGGTCCTCAAAAACCGACACCAGCTGAGATGTTGGATTTGTCTACACATCAGGGCAGGTTTTCAGGTGAAGCTCAGGGATGTGATCTCCTTACTTTGTCTACGATGTGCCAGGCTGCTTCTGCTCCACTCAGATCCAGCTGTGTCTGAGTGTTATGGGGTAATTGCCGTCCTGCAATACTCAAGGACAGGTTCTGGCACCAGCTCTAATGCCTTTAACACTTCTTGTTGGTCTAGACACACAAACACCCTTAGGTTTGGTGCTGTCCCAATATTTTTGGAGGAAGAGGGTTTACAAATAAACCCTTCACCCGCAGATAGGGTGTAGGGTTTCCTCACCTTTCACCATGTGAGATACAGGGCTTTAGGAAGGTAACAATGAGGCAGCCACGTGCACTGGGACCCCAACACAACAAGGACCTGAAGCTGCTGGAGTGAGTCCAGAGGAGGCCACAGAATTGCTCCAAGGGCTGGAGCCTCTCTGCTCTGGAGCCAGGCTGGGAGAGCTGGGGTGCTCACCTGGAGAAGAGAAGGGTCCAGGTGAGCTGGAGAGGGACTTGGTACAAGGGATGGAGGGACAAGACAAGGGAGAATGGCTTCCCACTGCCAGAGGGCAGGGATGGATAGGATATTGGGAAGGAATTGTTCCCTGGGAGGGTGGGCAGGCCCTGGCACAGGGTGCCCAGAGCAGCTGTGGCTGCCCCTGGATCCCTGGTAGTGTCCAAGGCCAGGTTGGACACTGGGGCTTGGAGCAATCTGGGATAGTGGGAGGTGTCCCTGCCCATGGCAGGGGTGGCACTGGATGAGCTTTAAGGTCCCTTCCAATCCAAAGCATCTGGGATTCTACTTTTACCATTCTGTACTGGATTTTATTTTCAACATCATAACATTTGTGTTGAGGGTTGGGTACTGTCTGCAAAAGGGGTACAATTTCTCACCCCTGATTTTCTTTGCAGTGGAAAGGAGTCTCAGAAAGTTCAACCAGCTGATCTCTACGGCTGTGGTCTCCCTTCAGGCTGTGTCACAGATGCTGCCCTTCCATTTTCTTTGTGGATTCCTGGAAACTCCCAAATTCTTGTCTGTAAACACATTTTGAGAGCAAGGAAGTTCACGTTATGGTAGCAGCCTAATGCTTTCAACTTCAATCCTGCTGGCTGAGCTTGTTGCTCACACTCGAGCAGTGCAACACAAGCCTAACAGCAGAAAAACCCGCCCAGAGAGATGGCAGCAAACCTCAGCAAATCCTGAAGAGTTGTGGTGGACTCAGAAATGTTTTATCACAGACTAAAATGCCTCTAAAACAAATATTTTTTCTGTATACTTTGTATGGGTAAGAACATATAGACTGATTTCAGTGCAGAATCAGACACCTGGACATTCTCACCAAGGTAAAGCAGCCTCTTTCTTACCTCTCGCCCAAATAGCTCAAAGTACTGAGTGGATCACAGAAGCTCTCCCAAAACCTGGTGGAGAGAGACAGGGACCTGTAGCACGTCACTCACATCCCCCTGTGCCTCAGAGCTCATGGAAGTTGTCTAATTGTGAGGAGTCCAAACTTTGGGGACATAAATGCCACCAAAAGGATCCTCAATGGCAGAGGCAGCCTCTGCACTTACTTCAAAAGGATCCCAATTGAACTCCAAGAAACATTTCGTGTAAACACCCACAGCCCTTTTTCTATTCAGATCAAACTCATATCAATCCTGTATCAATGCCACAGATGCCCTGAGGTCCTTTCTCACCTCTGCCGTTAAAGGATTCCAACTAATTTTCCTCTTTTAGTTGTTCAAGACTTTTGAGGAAAAATACAGTGAGGTCACCAGCAAAATAGCAAATGTTTTACACCTTTATGTGGGCTGAATTACTTTGCTGGGATGGAACACCCTCCTGGGATGGGACACCCTCCTGGTGGGGTGGGACACCCTGCTGGGATGACTGCAGCCTGGAGGAGCTGTGCTTGGCTGGTGGCAGCAGTGCCAGGAGCCTGCCATGGGCAACAGGAGCCCTTGTCTCACCCAGTTCACAGTGCTGAGGTACCTGGTGTGACACAACCGGAGTAACCCAAAGGGACAGTTTAGAGAAGGACAGTAAAGTGATAGATAATGGAAAAAATACCCAACTCTGGGGAAGTAACAAATGGGGAACTGGCTGTCCCACCTGGCAAACAAAGCTTGGACACTTACAGGGACTCTGGAGCACAATCTGCCTATAAAGGGGCTCTGACTGAATACCCTGAATGTTCTGATTTATATAAACACAGAAGCTATCAAAAGCTCATCAAATTTTAAATACTCTAAAACTATTTTAAAGCTTTCTGTGATAGTTTAAACTCTCCCCAGGGAACACCCATTGTCTGAGCCAACCTGCTCTCTCCTGTCCCACCCTGAAACCAGAGTGTCTCATTTGTCTCTCCCACTGAGGAGATCCTAGTCACAAACCCACTCTAAGCAATGCAGTGGCCAGCACATGACTTTAAAGATGTACTGAGGCCTCCTTGTCCTAGGGAGGGCTATTGTCCTGGGGTACACAAGTGCTTCTGCTGCAACATTATCCAGCACTAGATCACCTTCCATTTTAAAAAAAGCACTAAGAAAATAAGGAAGCATCCCACTATCTGTCATAAAACAATAATTGATTGCTCAATCAATGGATGAAGCTCGGGTAAATGACTTAGGTATGTGAAACTATGGAAGAGAAAAGTTTGGATGTGAACAGTCCCACTGGCTGACAACATTCTCACGCCTGAGCAGGGATGGGAATGAGGCTCAGCACAACTGCCATCACTGCTTTGCTTCCTCAACTTCACTTTCTTTTATTTGGAAAAACAACCACAAAATTAAAGCAAGCAAATAAAACAAACAAACCATCTTATCTTAGAAAAATCCCAACGTCACGCTGAAGGGAGATAAGAAATGGTGGAACAGTTATTTTCCTGCTGTTGATGAGAGCCGTAAGTGTTACATGGCAAGAAAAACAAACACTCCCTGTCGGATGGGAGAAAATGTTTCTTCTCAGTTGGAGAAAGAAAAACACAAAGCAGCTCAACTGCATCCCCAAAATTGTGCAATTTACTTTGCATATTTGGCAGCAAAAGTAGAAGAAGCAGTTTATAATCCAGGGTTTTCATGCAAATGACAGGTTCTTGGTTCTTGAAGGAGCACTTCATTTTGGTATGCTTTTTTAATTAACATTCTCACAGTACATTAGAATTAAAGGAAGACCACCAGCAGAAAACTCAATGAGTGAGCATTTTCAGGGCCTGGTGCCCCAGCAATCCCTGGACTGGCTGTAATTGAGGCACATCAGGGAGCCAGCAACTCCCTGGATGGTTTAGGGTTTATATGGATAACTGCAGCATTTTCTGTTCAGCAGATTTCCCCATATGCTTTGGCCAAGTAGTTCTCCCCTTCCCCGAGCAGCAGGAGACAAGGACCAGGCAGAAATCTACGCTCCATCTGAATGCTGTGGATGTGCAATACCTGAGGTTTGTTTTTCTTTAGCATTTCATTAGAAAGACGTGAATTGCTGTATGTTTTATTATTTTTAAATGTTAATCCAAATCGCAATAAGTTGGAAATTATCTATAAATCAACCTGAAAAGTTCCTTTTTCTGCTGCAAGAGTTGGTCCTGTGCTTCAAGATATGGAACAACTGATGTGAAACACATACAGAGAGACTGAAAAGGGCACTGCCTGCCTGCAAAAACAGTTCAGAATTGGTGAGAGCATCCCAAAGAAGGTAATTTTTCAGGAAGGAGCCATATGAGGCAGCTCCCCAGGCAGCAAAGGGAACCAACTCCGCTGGCTCCAGAAAGGAAGGGAAAAAAACCACGAGGGAAGTGAAACTGTGACAATTTTTAAGTCCTGGGGACAGAGTCCTATGACTGGGCACAGTCCTGTGTCACATGAAAGGTGTGGGAAAGTGCTGAAGCGTTGGTTACACTCACATTTCTGGCTTCAAAAATAGCCTGAGAATCAAACCATGACTTCAGAGCTGGGGCAGCTCCCAGGCGAACGCTGCCAGGAGGGGCCAAGCCCCCACACCTGGCCGGGGCACCGGGACCCTCCCTCCCTCCCCGCGGTACCACGGGACAGCCTGGATGCCTGGCTGCAACCAGACGGGAATTTAAGCTCAGAGTTAAAGGCTGGTGCAGTCCTGATGAGTGAGGCATTTTCCAATTACCTCATCCAGCCTATCCAACCCTGTGCCGGCTTTGTAAACTCAATGAAACCACACACAAATTACACTGACACTAAGAACAACATTGCACAGGCTGCCCTTTGCTGTGCTCTCCAGGTTTGTTCTGTTTACAACTCTGTTTACTGCCCTCATCTCCCCACATTACTCAGGATCCAACACGAGACGTAAACAGGCAAAAATTTGGCTATTGGTTATGAGGGCATGATTTTTTTTAATGAGTTCTGATGGGGATAATGAGAACAAACAAGATTTTTTTTCAGAATGGCCTTGGCTGCTGGAGTAGTATGTGCCCTGTCAGAGAACAGCCCAAGTGCCTTGGAGGGTGTTGTGTATCACTCTGTCCTGGTGCTCACAGCTCTCTGCCGTGGGACAGCAGATATTTTTAACCCACAGAACTCTTCTCCCTGCATGGCGGGAGTTCACCAATGTCCCACCTGGATGGAGCCCAGCAGAGCATCATGCAGAGCTGTGGGGAAGCAGGACCTTGCCAGGCACAGCCCTCGATCCTGGTGGCACCAGCTCCGTGATCCCTCTGCGTGGAGCTGGCAGCTCAGCCACCAGCATGGAAGGCAGCTTGTGCC
Organism: Hylia prasina; assembly: GCA_013397195.1. Lineage (NCBI taxonomy): Eukaryota > Metazoa > Chordata > Aves > Passeriformes > Sylviidae > Hylia > Hylia prasina. The sequence goes on along the minus strand of VYXD01015081.1, from coordinate 149,096 downwards.
AAACCAGAGCCATACCTGTGTCAGGCCAGGCACAGGCTGCCACAAACAGCAGTCATTCCCAAGGGAAAGATGAAAAATCTCCAAAAAACAAATATCACAAACACCTACCCAAACTAGCTGGGCTGCTCAGCCCTTGGCCTCACTGCCAGAATTATAGAATTACAGAATGGTTGGAAAGGACCTTAAAGATCATCTTGTTTGGCTCCCTGCCATGGGCAGGGACACCTTCCACTATCGCAGGCTGCTCCAAGCCTCATCCAGCCTGGCCTTGGACACTTCCAGGGATCCAGGGGCAACTACAGCTGCTCTGGGCACCCTGTGCCAGGGCCTGCCCACCTTCCAGAAAACAATTCCTTCCCAATATCCTATCCATCCCTGCCCTCTGGCAGTGGGAAGCCATTCCCTCTTTTCCTGTCCCTCCAGTCTCTGTTCCAGAGTCCCTCTCCAGATCCCCTGTGGGCACCACAGAGACACAAGGAACCTTGAGAAGCACGGGCTCAGTACTTCAGAGATGGAAGGAGCGAGCCCCCAAAGCACAGTGTGTATGTGGCCCTGCTCCCACATCCTGCATGTCACAGGAAGGGGAGGTACTCCACACACACCAGTGGGTGTAACACTGCAAACTGGGTGTCCCTGCAGCAGGGGAACGGCAGCTTTGGCACTTTTGTCACGGTGCCACCAGTTGCACAGACATCTGTACTCACAGTGCACTGCAAGTGGAGGGGCACTTAAAAGACAGTAAGGACATCCATAAACATATGCAAAAAATAACAAGGAGACTTCAAACCAGATGCATCCATCAGCTTCAGATACTGTCACACAGTTCAGCTCCCCCATGTTACAGCCAGATCATACTCCATGTCCCCAGGCTGCTTCCATGTGGGCAAAGTGACAATGACCCTTCAGAAAAGGGAACAGTGAAGCAGCTACTGGTTTCTTTTGGGCACAGTGATTCTCTGAAGGGGCTTTGCTCTCTGAAGGCCTGGGTCCATGTCAGTCCACATTACCGTTTGTGCCAGCTCAGGGTGTTCTTCCCCCAGCCCAGCACACCCCACTCCCATGTTTCTGCTGACACAGCAGTTTGTTGGCTGCTGTGGTAAAGCATTCCAGTGAATTGTTTGTGTTGCATGCAACGCTGCAAAAGGACAAAATGTTTGTCTTTTTTTTTTAAAGGCTTTTCTTTGCATGCCTTAAGTAGCTAATTACATTTTTCTCATTGCTTCAGCAGTGAGTGAGCACCTTCTCAGCACACACCACCTTCCACCACCTTGGTTTTGAAAAATAAGAGTCTTTCAAAGCTCCAAAGAAAGCATCAGCCTTTCCTGTTCAGAAAAGACCAGTATTAACTGAAAAGATGACTCCTGCTAGAGAAGAGGAGCACGGACAGCACTAGATGCTAGATGCCACTACCTGGGGACTGGAATAACAGTGGAATGGGAAAGGCATGGCAAGGACCGGGCTCTCTGTGGCCTTGGACCATCCATCCTTGTGACTTCTGGGGCCACTGTGGCTTCACAGATATTTTAAGCTGTAACTGAAAGCGGTAAGTGCTGGTGGGCCCTGTGACATGAGTTTGAAGCCAGACAGCTCAAGGCTGGCCACCAGCATGGACTCAGGTTCTGGAGGCCCACAGAGGTCAACAGCCTTTGGTTTCCCTCTTCCCTTCTGAAAGGGAAGAGCCTGAGGAAAGATTCATGTTCTGGTATGATCTGAAACACTGTGGGTCAGAGCCCTGGCTGGTGAGCACAGACACTGTCAGACAGTTCTCACACAGATTTCAGCAGTTCATCCTTTTAGGCTGCATCCTGTTGCTGCTGGTCACAGGCTGGGTGACATAAACAGGAACAAGTGTCCTTTCCAGACATACACTCCATCCCTTTGGGATGGAGGCTCCTGGAGCTCAGGGAGCTGGGTGCTGTTATTTTTCCTGGCATGGATGGCTCCACAGGTTGTGAGTTCCCTTATTCTGTCCCCTCCATTGCTGCCTCTTGCTTTCCCTGGACGTTCAAGCTTGGAATCAAGCACTGCCTGACGTGTGACACACGGCACTCAGGATGAGGAAGGGGAATGAACATTCGGTCACTCTTTTTCCAGTGACCTCATCATTATGGTTAAAAAGGGGGAACTCAGAGAAACTTTGTGGACTAATACGTAGAAATACCTATATTCCTTAGAAACAAAGTTTTGAAATGCCTGCGCAATGGCACACATCATTTACATGGACAGATGCCACGACTTTGCTAATCAGTTGTCTGTTCATGCGTGGATTCACATTCCTGGTGCATATTTGCACTTGCCACGGTAACTCCCTGCAGGAATCAGGCACACCTTGTTTGTACACCCTTACCCAGACAGTTGCATTTTTGGCACGACTGTGCAGTCCAGAGAGCATTTATGAATGAATTAAATCACATAACAGAATCAAATGCTTGGGGAAAGGACAGGCAAGAAGCAGCTGTGCTTTGTATCTCTCAGGATTAAAAATACAGAGGATTGGCATCTTCCAGTCTCTCCTCAGCACACTCTGTTCAGCATTTTCCCCTCTGGATGCTAAATGGAAGAGCTGTCAAAACAGTTACCCTGCAGCATGGGAATTAAACGGGAAAGTCTCTGCATGCGCTGATCTAAACTGGCCTAACTAATTCTAGTATCATAATTCTTAAAGCTACTATTGCCAGCATTACTTCCATATATCCAGCTTGTTCCAGCAGACTGAGACTCAGACTGCCTTCTCAGCCAGCAATCCTTCTCAGAGCCACTCGCTGAAATTACAGATTGCTTAATTTCAAAACCAATTAAATGTAATTAGAGGAATTTCTACAACCATTCCCTTTATGGGGTGCACAGGAATGATCTGTAATTTATCATCACTGGTGGTACTCCTGAAAAGGATGTGAAAGACTTTCTAAGAGGGGAAAAAAAATCCATCAAGACAAATTTGCTCCCTTTCCCCCCTTCTTTTATCTAGGGAAAGCACCTAACACAAACACTGGGTCTTCAGTTGAGCGCAGGGGAATTTGGAGTGCGTTTCCAGCTCTGTGTCAGACAAAGGCCTGGGGATCTTTTGGCCACTGCCATTGAAACTCTCTGTGGTGACACAGCAAAGGCAGTTGGAGAGCTGTCAGTGACACAGGATGAGCCCAGTTTGTGTCCCAGCTGGCTCAGTGGAAAGTAGCAGGTCTGGCCCTTGCCTGGCTGTGGCCAGCAGTGAGCCTGATGTGACCACAGGCAGCGGGTAGGATTTTTCACAAAATACCTCTGTCTTAAGAACTCAGGTCCACGTGTTTTCCCTTCCCAAGCACCACAGCTCACACTGAGCTCATCTGCATCCCCCAAACCTCACTGCCCCTGGGCTGCTCCCACAGCCCTGCTCCAGAGCCCTATTGGAATTCAAACTCAATGAATTCAGCACAAATACTCTGAATTTTCAAAAGCAATCAGAAAAGCTTTGTGATCCAGTGAGAGCTGACTTACACCCACTGTCCTAAGGCTGGCTGCCTTGCCTAATCTCACCCTTGTTTCAGAGGAAGGTGGCCCCTTCCCAAAGAGAGGCTGGAGCGGGCCGGTGCCAAGGATGGAGATCACATGTTGTTGTGATGGTGGTTCCCAGCTCCTCACCTGCAGAAAGGCATTTGAAAGGGAGAGAGCAAATAGCTGGCCAAGAGAGAGAAGGGCCTCCTGTGGTGGGTTTGGGGCAGCTCTTCCTGCTGCAGCATCAGAATTCCCACCTGCAAGCCTCTGGGAATGGTGCACTGGCCTATACTGGTGCAGCACTGGCCTATACTGGTGCAGCAGCACTTGGAGCTTCCCTGGGTGGGCAGGCATTGGTATTACTTGGGGACAAATGTCTGTGGATTATTTAACTCAAATGATCACATACACTTCACACAGTATTTTCCATCATTCCTCACATTAATCCCCTTGCTCTGCCATTTAGCGATTACTGGCAGACAGTTTCTGGGAGACAGATATTAAATTTTGGGGCTAAACCCAAGGTAAACTACATTAGCCCTGAAAAGAGATTTTTCTCTCCATCAGGTCAGATTCTTTTTCACACTGGTTTCACACAAAGCACAGCAGTGACCCATGCTATGGACTTGGTTGTTCCTTCAGCGAGAAGTGCTTAAATCCAGCATCTGTATACACAGGCAGTTCGGGGTTTCTGTGTAGCACAGAGTACTACTGCCACATGCCTGTGCTTTCATGCAGATTTTCCCTGAATGTTTTGCAGTCCTCTTTCCTATTTTGATAAAAGAAAGTTACTTTCAAAAGTAAAGGCTTATAATTTCTGGTGATCTAAACAGATGTGACTTGACAAAGGGGTCCATTGTAGGGCCATGTTAGTGCTTTATTTTTTAACGATGAAGGCTTTGGTTGTTTGTTATGGTGAGGAGCAGTTTCCCCTTCAGATAGCCCCTTGAGAAATTCATGAGAGAAAATCCAGACTGTGAAAAGTATGGCTTGAGAGGAATTTGAAACAACATGACAGGGGCAGCAAGTCATCGTGAAAATCCTATTAGAGAAAGCCTGGGCTCATGCCCACCTCCAGCCACTTGCCCCAGGTGAGCAGTCTGGCTATGTCTGCCACGACTGTCCCTAGCAATCAGAACCATCAGTCAGGCAAAGCTGTCTGTCTTTATGGAGACCCACAAAGCACGGCTGAATTTGCCCAGAGGAGGCTGGTCTGAGCTAGAGACAAAACAATTTGTGAAAGAAACCACAAGTCAAGGTAAGGAGGGAAGAACTGGCAGCAGAACCTGCTGCCATTGCGCAAGTCTGGCTTAATCAGACACAGATGAAGATGCAAACCACCCGTGAAGGCTTCAGAGAAGTTTACATTTCAGCTGGGTTTCACAGCTGGACAGGGATGGCTTCACATGCAAAGCTGATTTCTCCAGGGTGCAGCTCTGGAGAGGGGTAACCCCTGTAGTGCCTCTGAAAAGCTCCAGTTTTGACCCGGACTCAGTCTTGTTCCCCTTCCTCGCAGGCTTCTTTCCATGCACATGCCTAAGTGCTTTGCTCTACTGTGATTCAAATACAGTTCAATAAATTTTAGTTCTTATTTAAGACTTCATTTTTGAAGATCGCAGAATAGCTTGGGTTCATGTCGGAACAGTTTTAAGGCCTCCAGCATCAAAAATAATCTGTTGTAAATCTAAAAATACCAGCTTTTCAGGGAGGAGATGTGAGGTGCCAAGACATTTCATACACAGAGGCAATCTTGAGATTGGGCTTCAAGCTCCATTTGCATTTTTTCCACGGTTACCTAACGCTAGACCCAGTAATTTGAGCCGAATCACCTTGAGGGGTTTTATCTAATGGTCCCCCCCAAGCAGGGTCTCACAGCCCTTAGCAGAGCCCATGTTTCCCTGCCTGCTGCAGAGGTGATCCTAATGGCAGGATCTCCACCCAGAACACCACCCCAAACATTTTCATGGTGCCTTTCTGGAGCTGAGCCACAGCCATGGCTGGATCTGGCCCCACACGGTACACGGGGAGGAAGATAAGCATGAGCACAATGAATCCACAAAACTGCTGGAATGCAAGAAATTGGCCAGTTATCCAGCCCTGATTTTTAGCAGAGACCATACAAAGGGATCTTTATGGATGAGAAGATCACAGAAAAGGAGGGAGAGGCAACTTTCAGGGAAAACAAAAGTGTGGTGCACTATGAGTGAGTATTCATGACCATTCTCTGAAAGGTTTTTCCTAGCCCAGCTTATAAGTATTGACTCATTGTCAGGGTTATTTAGGAGAACTTGTTAAAATAGGGAAACAAACTATTAGTAGATAAAACTGACAATGCTTCTAAATCTGAGCACTCTATGTGGTGTACGGTCTGGTGTCCTTGCACACCATGGGGCCACAGAAAGGATGGAGGCAGGAGTGGTGGGCTCATCTCTGGGCATCAGCTGGCCCCCCTCACTGATATTCCTGTAGAACCACTGGCCATGGCATTCAGTGTCCATCAAACCTCAACACATGGATTTAGAGCACAGCAGGATGTGTCAAAATTGGTCAAAAGGGATAGAGAAGAGGAGGTGAAGCCCAGCACCTAGCAGAGATACAACGGCTCTGTGCAGACAGGCCCTCACACTGCTGCTGGGCTGAAAAAATTATCACAAAATACCCATTGAAGAATTCCTTTTCCTGCCTGATTTTGTAAACACAAGTTCAGCACAGGAGACTCCATGGGATAAGATGGTCTTGATGACTTCCAGCTGCATATACACTCTGCAGACTCACTTCCCAAACAGCCCATTATCACTGTGCAGGCAGTTCATTTATTTGCTGAGAATTCTCATTTAAAAAAACTAATCAGGCACGATTTATTTTCCTCTGATAAGGCACAGGAGGGTCTGGCTCCTGCTGGTTGTCAGGCTCCTTGTCTGGAGGTTAATGTCAAGCTGACACCAGAGCAGGGCTCTGACATGTCCCTCAGTCCCCATGTCCTGGGGGTCTGTCTCTGGAAGCTGGGGCTCTGACAGCAACGTTTTCACAGTATATGAGAAGGGTCAGCTCACTGCCTTGGTTTCTCCAGGAGTAAAAGTGAGATATTCCAGCCAAGCAGTCAAAAGGATGCAAAGTGGAAGTCCTCCACTGTCAGGAATTGTGAGGCCTTAACCAAATACATCATCACATCCCAGAGCACCTGAAGCTGCCACAGGAGGATTTTGGGACAGTAGATTAGGGCTTGTACAGACAACCTAAAGCTCTTCTCCCTGCACTGGCCCAATGATATCATTCTGGGGAAGCAGTACCAGGACATGAGCAGGGCAGGACGTCATCACTGGCAGATGTATCTTCCCCAGGGCTCCAAAATCTCTGTCAGCAAACAGAAAAGAACTGGAAGGGAAAGAAAAAGAAAAAGAAAAAGAAAAAGAAAAAGAAAAAGAAAAAGAAAAAGAAAAAGAAAAAGAAAAAGAAAAAGAAAAAGAAAAAGAAAAAGAAAAAGAAAAAGAAAAAGAAAAAGAAAAAGAAAAAGAAGGAAAAAAACCCCAAAACCCTAAAAGAAAGCCTGTATTTGAAATATGCTTTGTTTTCTTTTAAAAAATCCAGGATCCCATCCAGCTTGAAAGAGGAGGTGAGCACTGAAAAAAGCTCTTTATTTTTTGTATTAGTTCAAAAAGAAAATACTTTAAAAAAATTTATTCCTCTGAGGTTCTGATACCACCTCTAGCCCCCACTTCTAGCAGGCTGGGAGCAGGTCACAGGTAGTGTTCTCATCCCTGGCCCACAGCCCCTCTCCTTAATCCTTTCCAGCCTGCACGGGGATCCTCCTCCCCCACATCCCCTCCTGCAGCATCCTCCATTCATCATTTCTGTCCTGGCACAGTGGCCCCCACACCCTCTCCTGGGGGCCTCCTCCCTCTGCCTCAGGGGTTTGAGCCTTGTGTCCCCTCAGTCTCTGAAAACAGAAATATCAGTCTCACAGAGAGTTTGGGGTGAACCAGGGACTTTGTGGGGTAATGACATCCCCTGACCAACAGCAAAGACATGAGAATGGAGTCCAGGGGCCTGGAGCAACAATGGCCTAGTGGAAGGCGTTCCTGCCTATGGCAGGGGGTGGAACTGGATGATGTTTAAGGTCCCTTCCCATTGTATGGCACTGGGTAGTTGGTTCACCTTGTGTTGTACTGAGTGTCTTGTTGTATGTATCCACACAGGAGTGTCTGTTGTATCTTGCCCTGAACCTTTGCATCCCCTGATCCCACCTGACATTACCTGTCACTTCACCCCTCCCAGGGTCAGTCCCCATGGGCCAATAAACCCCCTCCCCTCCCCCTTCCTTCACCTAGGGCTTAAATCTACCCTTTGCAGAGGCTCGGTCTCTTATTCTTCCTGCGCTCCGTGGAGTAGGTTCTGCAGTAAAACTGTGTGACTGTGTCCCCGAGGAGTAAGAGCGCCTTTTGTCTTTCATCTTGGTCCTCGCCCCGATTTCCCCCCGAGGTTTATTGCTAGCCAGGCTGAATCCTCAGGGGAGTGGGAATTGGGGCACCTTACAAACCAAACCAGTCTGAGATTCTATGAAAGAGCAGCCAAGAACTCTCCTCAGTCCTGCTAGGGTCTGAAGACTCTCAAATGAAGTACTGCTCTTTACAAGCCATCAATGATCCCCAAAAATGCCTGAGAGGTTAATTCCCACCATGGCTGGTGCTCTCTGCCCACAGCACAGACGGGATGGTTTATAATGGTCTCTCACTGAAGCTGCCATCCTGCAGTCAGGGCTGTGCCTGCTACCAGCCAAGGGCTCTCTGCTGCTGTTCCTGAAGACACAAACTCACCCCCCATTTTCTCCTGGCTGCACTGGCTGTGCAGTTTGAAGCATGAAAGGCTGACTGCCAAGTGTTATAGTGTGAAGCCATTTTCCATTTAAAGCTCTTGTTTTCATGGCTTATAAGTTCCCATTCCCCGCCTCCATTCCTTTGGGTTGGGATCTGTCATGCCTTTTCTTAACCCAGGGGAAAATTTCTTTAGGAAAGTTTGATGGTGTAAGTAGCAGCAATTTCTCATATGGCTTTTGTCATTGAAGATAACACACATTCACAGAAAGTTGCTGCCTCTACGAGGGAGGCAATAGAAAGGAGAACTTCTGCCCCTAGCCCGGCATAAGCCCAATTCCACATGTCCCAGGGTTTTCCAAGAGTAAATCCAGCAGCAATTCCTGTACTTGGACAAGGACAAACACCCACCCAAACATGAGCATTAATTGCAGCCCACAGGGCTGGTTTGCACATGGCTGAGCATGAGGATGTGAGCAGCAGCAGCTCACCGAGACATTTTCTGGGTGCAGGCGAAAATTCCAAACCTGCGAGGCACCAATTCCTACACAGGCCCAGGGAAATGCCTGGGGGGTGGTGGTGGAGGGTGAGGGGAGTGTTGTGGATGAAAAGCTCCACATTCCTCAGCCACACACACTGGGACCCAGAACCCCCCTGCCCTGGGCTGATCCCAGCAGGGAAGGGGATTGTCAGGTGATACCACACCTGCAGAGCTACCCCAGCCCTGGGGTCCAGCACGGGAAAGATGAAGAACTGTTGGAGTGAGTCCAGAGGAGGCCACAGGGATGCTCCAAGGGCTGGAGCCCCTCTGCTCTGGAGCCAGGCCGGGAAAGCTGGGGCTGTTCAGCATGGAGAAGACTCCACGGAGGACTCAGAGCCCCTTCCTAAAGCAGTGAGTGCCTAAAGGAGTGCCTAAAGTAGCTCCAGGAGAGCTGGAGAGGGACAAGCAATGGAGGGACAGGACACAGGGAATGGCTTCCCATTGCCAGAGGGCAGGGATGGATGGGATATGGGGAAGGAATTGTTCCCTGGGAGGGTGGGCAGGCCCTGGCACAGGGTGCCCAGAGCAGCTGTGGCTGCCCCTGGATCCCTGGCAGTGTCTCAGGCCAGGTTGGACACTGGGGCTTGGAGCAGCCTGGGACAGTGGGAGGTGTCCCTGCCCATGGCAGGGGTGGCACTGGATGGACTTTAAGGCCTCTGATGACCCAAGCCAGCCTGTGAGTCTATAATTCATAACCAGAGCCCCCTCTGTTTGCCATCCTGATACAAACTCCCTGTGCACTCCAACCCTGCTCCGTGCCAGCTCCCATGCAGCAGAAGACATAAAGTAACTTTGCTTTTGGATTAAACAAACATACAAGTAAACTAACTAACAAGAACAAAGAATGTAGCTGCAGAAATGAATGTGTTATGATTGAAATTTCAAATGAACAAATATCAAAGGTGTAAGATGAGTCCCACTCTGTCCCACCTGCATCCCATGACTCACACTTCCCTGTGTGCTTCCCAGGCTGAAGTGAGGCAGAAAGGGGTTTCATCAACATCCATGGAAAATACAGTTTTGAACGTCCCAATTTTGTTTGGTTTAAATCTTAGCCATAATATTTATATTAACGCTATTTATTCTAATTTATTTTCACTTAAACATATGCACAAGAGTAAAATAAAATCATGTTAGGCTATTTTGAAAACAAAAGCCACAGAGCAGATAAGGAAGATAGATGACATGTTCCTGTGGAGAGATGGCTGGGGGTCACTGGGCACTGACACAAGAAACAGAAATTTGTTTCTACACCAAGGAACAATAAAAAGGCCTTTAAACATTTTGACAAGGAGTTGTGAAGGCAGAGTCGGGGGTGATCTCCACAGGAAGGAATGATTCCTCACTCTTCCACCTAAGCACAAAAAAAATCACACAAAAGAAACATAAAAACCCACAACCCTGTCTCGGTTCTGTAGGAAAAAGTCTTTTTCATGATCTGAAACAGCATGTTGCTTTTTTAGATCCTTTAATTTATTAAAAACAAACCAAACACAGCATCTCCCCACAGATTTTAAGGTTAATCACATCAGTCCTCGTTCTGCTGTCACACCTCAAAGTGCCATTAAATCCCCAGTGGTGGGAGGATGCACCATGCTGGTACTTGGGCTGTCCCAATGATTAATCACAGAATTTCTCAGTGAGCCAGTACCCAGGAACAGCCAGCCCCAAACTCTCTCCTTCTGGAGCTGAAAGGGCCAATCTCAGATGAAGCAGACAAAAAGAAATGCCAAAGGCTGCTTACAGCAAGAACTTAAACCTTACAGGGGACTTCTGGGACTCCAAGGGGAAATACAACCCGGCCTCACAGCACTATCAGGCCAGGTAAAGCAGGGAATGACTGGGAAAAATGGGCCAATCTGGGACAGTTTCTCTTCTGGTCCAGTCATATTGTGACATTCCACTGCCTCTTATTGTCACAGAAGCACTTTTGTGTTCTCACCTTCTCAGGAAGCTCAGGACTCTGCAGCTTGCTGGCTACACCTGTCTCCTCATACTCTCCCTTTGGACTTCACCCTTGTGCTTACAGAATAAATTCCACAGGGAATTTATCTGCCTTTTTGCCCTGTGCTTGTGCTTCACTCTCCATATTGCTACTACCCTGCTACCAGCAGTGTTCCCCAGGAATGCAGGACTGACTCCATCAGCCCCTGCAGGCTGGGGTAGGCCCCTCATTTGCTGGGTGCTCACTGGTTTCCTAGGGATAACATGGAAATAAAGCAAAAGTAACTCAATGATACACTCAACTGGCGTCATCCAGGCAGACCCAGCACAGGCTGGAGCCTCATGCTGAAGAGATCAGATGGTGATGGCCACATTGCTGAGCCAAATGTTCCTTATTTAAACCAATTCCAGTTACAGGTCACAGACAGGAAATCCAGTCCCAGTGCTGCTGGGAGCAGACTGCTCCCACAGCCTGATGGTGCTCTTCACTGAAGAACTTCTGTGACCTCCTGGCTCCAGCTCCTCCCATGGAGAGGCAAGGTGAGAGCAAGAGAAGAGCAGGAACAGCTCAGCTCAGGGCTGTTCCCAGTCTTGGGAGCTCCACTTCCAGTCTCAGCTGCTGGACTACTGGGATTCAGGGAAAGGCTGAGCTTTCATGGGAAAAGAAAACAATTCTGTCTTTTTTTCCTGGTTGCCTACAAATGAAAGACTGCTTAGTACTAAAAGTAAAAGACAAAGTTGCTTTGCCTCAGCTCAGTATTAGATTTTAAATTCTCATCAGTTTTTGTTTTACCTCCCCATTTTTAACTGTTTGGTGTTAACTACACAAAACCTTTCTGACATGGTTCTTGTGACCAGAGCAGAGTGCATTATGTATTAGAGGAAACAAAAGGCCCAGTTAAAGATTTGTAGCCACTCCAGATAAAAGAAGAATGATATTTAATTAGAATGGCTCTTCTCCAGATCATGTCCAAACCACATCAAATACATACAAATACTGACTGCAGGAAATTAAAATTGGAGATTTAAAATCATTAATAAATCAAGGAATTCTCACGCTTCACTTTGTCCCTTGACCCTCAAGGTCTTCTTTCCTGATCCACTTTCCTAAAAGAAACAGAAAGTGAGTTGATCTGCCAAATCAGGCCCTGTCCTCACTTCTGCATGCCTGCACAGCCCAGCAGCAACAGGCTCCCTCTCCTCATCACTGCTGCTTTGGATGGGCAGTACCACAGGCTTTCTCCAGGCAGGAGCAGTTGAATCAGCGTTACCCAAAAAAGCTTTGGCTCACAAGTCAGCTCCCCTCCCCTTGCTGGCAATTTGGGTGAACGGTGCCTCTCCTACCCTTGCAGGACATCCCAGGCTGCTCACAGCTCTCTGGAGAGCCATGCTGAACAAGACCATTGATTCCTCTTGGGGCATCTCTGCAGGGAAGTGGTGGAATCGCTGTCCCTGGCAGTGTTCAAAAAATGTGTAGATGTGGCACTTGGGGACACGGTTTAGTGCTGGGCTTGGCTGTGCTGGGGGAACAATTGGACTTGATCTCAGAACTCTTTTCCTATAGAAATGATTCTAGGAAAATATTCAGAGATAAAAATCAGTGCAGAATTAGGAGACTGCAGTAAACAAGAACAAACTAAATAACTCTGGATTGTCAATTATTCATCTAATGCCAGTCACATCAGAAAAGTCACACTCCAGCTGTACTGTGACAGTAGAGGGAGGGACATGGCAATTCCACCCTGGAGAGCCAAAGAATGAAGGTGGGGAGCATGCTGAGTGAAAGGATACCAGAATCAAGCAGCTTGGGGCAATAATTTCATGTTTCATATCAATACCCATACTGCTTATCTTTGCTGAGCACAAACCAGAGGTGCTGGGCCGGCTGATGAGCCTCGACTGGCTCCAACACAATAGAGCAGGCACTGCTGCCCTTCCAAGAGGAGATAAACTGTCAAGTGAATTGGAGATTAACTATCCAGATGTAAATTAATTCATTGCTATGCAACTGATAGGGCTCAGGCCTGGTTTAGTGCAGGATGAAGTCAGGTTTGGAGAGCTCTCTCAATGGCCAAAGAATTTATAACCTGTATTCATGGCCCTCTGTAAAGGGCCACCTGACAATGCCAGTGCTGGCAGCATTGTTCCTTTTGAAGGGCTTCACCACTCCACCCCCACTCCTCTGCCCCCACTTTACTCCCTTCCTCCCTGGATCCCCCACAACCCTCTCCACACCCTTCCCTCCTCCCGATCACACAGGAAGAAAGCTAGGGGGAGGTGACCTCCACAGCCGAATTTGCTATTCATGTTCCCGTTCCCCCTCACAAATCCTTAACTTCTCTCTTTTTAATCTTTTTTCTCTTGAGAAAGAAAAGATCAAAGGGCTTGGGGGCTGATGCTTTCTGAACTAGGCATTTCTTGCCATGGGAAAACAGCGATGGGGAAGGGCTACATAAAGATGCTTGGGACTGGGGGAGAGCCCAGGAGATGGGACTTTCCTCCATGGAAGTATTTTCTGGAAGCTTTCACAAAGCAGCCCTGGAAGGAGAATACAGCTCTCCAGCATCAGTCCCAGACTGTGGGGCTGCAATAAGAGCATGTTTTATTTCAGGTCACATATGAATTGTGTTAATGTCTTCCAGGAGTGAGGAGGGAGGTCGCGAGTGTGTCCTGGGCTGGATGGCCCACGGGCACCACCAGCATGTTCCTCCAGTAGTCACTAGAGCACAGGACCAGTGTGGAACTTATCTGAAGGCCACTCATTTCTCCTGTGGCTCCTCAGGAATGCATTAGAAGGAGAAAAAGATACACTCACATGACTGCTCCAAGAACAGGGAAAAAACTACTGACCTGAGTGGGTCCATGGTCCCAAAAAGACAAATGATTCTGCTCCATATTTCCACATGATTCATCAGGGTATGGAGGAGAGTTTCCATGCTCACAGAGGAGTAATGCAAAATAACCATATTTCCCCACCTGACGATGAGCATTTATCTCAAGGACTTTGAGGTCCCCAAGTATCTTACCAGGGAATATGGATTTTTCCCTGATTCAGTAATCCAGTTTGACACTGGCTGGCTGTCTCCTGCCAAGGAAGATGAGTCACAAAGCAGAACCCACACACAAATAACAGACTTGTACCAAAGCACTGATATCAAATATTTCAGGGAAAAAATGCTCTTGGCCTAAAGGTTTGTGTGAGTTTCCAGCTGGACATGGAACTTCAAAGCAGAGGCTTGAATCCCTAAGGAGGGAATCAGGCTCCTGAGAAACCTTTAATCATTGTCACTTGAACAAGCAACACACAAACAATCTCCTGTTTGGAAGTCTCCTTCTCCTGGGAAGTAGCTGGTTGACACTCATGATTTGGAAAAAGTTACCTAGGCTTGAAGGGCTGATCTGAATGACATTTTTTGCTCTAAGCCTGAATTCAAGGCTTACTGGCACGGAAGTGGGAATCTGCAAAGACTATTCAACTGCACAGGTTCAGCCCACCATCTCCTTTTCTCACAGCTATCCCTCTTTTCCCACTCATCTATGCTGTAACACCTCCTAGACCCTTCAGAGGGAGACTGGGCCACCAGGGCCTGGTTTTTCTCTGACTTCTGCTCCAGTCCCTGCTTTACATTTGGCTTCTCCAAGAGCTCTTATGGCCTTAAGAGTCCCCCCATGAGCCACTGTCTTTTTCCAGCAGGTCCTGGCACCTTGTATTCCACAACAAAAAAAATCATCCTTATCCAAAGCTTATTCCCTCTTTAATTTTCAGACTTCTCATCTCACCAGGAAATGCTTCTCCAGAGCCTTCAACCTCACCATAGAATCACAGAATCCCCTAAGTTGGAAGGGCATCACCAGGATCATCCAGTGCAGCCCCTGTCCTTGCACAGACCCCCCAACAATCCCACCCTGGGCATCCCTGGCAGTGCTGTCCCAAGGCTCCTGGAGCTCTGGCAGCCTCGGGGCCGTGCCCATTGCCTGGGGAGCCTGGGCAGTGCCAGCACCTCTGGGGGAAGAACCATTTCCTGATCTCCACCCTAAACCACTTCTGACACCAGCACCAAGCAGCTCAGGCACAACTGTCTCACTGTCCCTCCAGTTCTGGGATGCACAGGACAGGGCAGGATTAGAGGTTTGCTCCATGCACTTAATATTAAATTATTTTAGGAACAGCCTTACCTGTATGGCACTGCTCCCAGCTTATTTCTTGGCCAGTTTACCCCCAGACCCATGGGCCTGAGCCCATGTCGGGAGTCTGTCTCTGGGCCCTAATGACCACATGTGCACTCTCCCTTCTCATTCAGCAACTCCTGACTCAGCTCTCTAACATGAGATTAAAATCTGCTCCATGTGTTGCATTGTAGGTCCTGTGAGGGTTTCACAGATACACACCATGAACACCCTGCAGCACCCCCAGCACTGTGACTAGTGACAGGTCTTACAGCAACCCTAACAATTCACATGGCTTCTCTGCCTTCCAAGCTGAGCTCCTGACACAGACTTCAAGAATGTTTTTCCTGTGTAGGTTCAACAAATGCCTGAAAGCCACTGGCAAGCCAAGGGGAACAGCTGCCTCCCTTCAGAGCTGAACTACTTTCACCACCACCCCCAAAACCAAGCACAGGAGCGTTCTCATTACTAGAGAGGATAAGTGTTTGTGTTGAAAGAAAAATGTACATTGCTTTAAGAAATGCCAGATTAGCACAAGCGACCCACAACCAGAAAGGCAAAAATTCTCCAGTGGAGATTTAAAGGCAGTTGAATGTCTCAGCAAATTAGCTCTGAGGGTCTCCTGATGACAAAGCTCTTTTTGCACTTGGGCTATGCTCCCTATAAAACAGTTGTTGTTCCAAAGCGTTTCTGATTAATTTTGCTCTACTGCTGAGGAAAAAATGCAAAATGTCACCATCATAAAACCGCCACACACGTCTGGTCCCTCCAATCACACAGAGCTGTCAGGGGACAAACGTCTCCCTCGTGCTCCCAGCTTTGCCTGTGTGCTGCAAACCAGTTCTTGGCATTTCTGTTGAGTCCTGGGTGGCTGCTGAGCAAGAGTAACAATCCTGTGGCACTCAGAGGAGGTTCTGTGACACAGCCCCAGAGAGGTGAGACAGCCAGGTGTGGTGTGACAGTACAGCAAAACCAGCAGCAAAAATTCTGCCCCAGAACCACAGGCAGGGCAGGGAGGTGACACGGAGCCTCACCCAGTGCAGCCCAGGGAGTCAGGGCACATGTCTACCAAAAAATTAAGCAAAGACTGCCTTGTCCTGGCTGGCTTTGAGCTGGATGGGTGGTGCCTGCCAGTGCCTCGGACACATCGGTCACATGCTGTTCCCTTCCAGCTGGCACTGACCATGACACCAGTGGACAGCACACACTGCACCCGCAGCCTGACTACAGCCAGGGACAGTGCCAAGGATCACTCCTCTCCAGCTGTCACCCCAGGCAACCTGCACCCAGGCCTCTGAGGAGGGAAAACTCCTTTTTACACAGGTCTGAGCCATCATGAGCACCTGTGTAGGTGCCAAGTCCTCCTGGTTTTCCTTTCTCTAGTCAGTAAGGACTCTGTTTTTTCCCAAGTGCACTCAGATAGAAACTCAGCAGCTCAGAAGTGCTTTCCATGGAATATTACAGACCTAAAGTACCCAAAGAGTGGGCAGCAGGTCAGGGGAAATGATTCTGCCCCCCTGCTCTGGTGAGACCCCACCTGCAGAATTACCTCCAGCACCGGGGTCCCAGCAGAAAGGACCTGGTCCTGCTGGAGTGAGTCCAGAGTAGGCCACAGAATTGCTCCAAGGGCTGGAGCCCCTCTGCTCTGGAGCCAGGCTGGGAGAGCTGGGGGTGCTCACCTGGAGAGGAAAGGGTCCAGGGAGAACTCAGAGCCTGTTCCAGGGCCTAAAGGGGCTCCAGGAGAGCTGGAGAGGGACTGGGAAGGGAACAAAGGATGGAGGGACAGGACACAGGGAATGGCTTCCCACTGCCAGAGGGCAGGGCTGGATGGGATATTGGGCAGGAATTGTTCCCTGGGAGGGTGGGCAGGCCCTGGCACAGGGTGCCCAGAGCAGCTGTGGCTGCCCCTGGATCCCTGGCAGTGTCTCAGGCCAGGTTGGACACTGGGGCATGGAGCAGCCTGGGGTAGTGGGAGGTGTTCCTGCCCATGGCAGGGGGGGCACTGGATGAGCTTTAAGGTCCCTTCCAACCCAAACCAGTCACAGGATTCTGTGATTATCAACCTGTCGTGAGGTCAGTACTAAAAGCACCTTGTGCACACACCAGGAAACACCACTCCCCTCAGACACAGTTACATGCACAATGTAGAAACATGGGATGCACAGAAACAGAACCTTGGTAGCACTGACTGCAATGGAGGCTCTTTGGGA
The DNA here is from genome assembly GCA_013397195.1 of Hylia prasina. NCBI lineage: Eukaryota > Metazoa > Chordata > Aves > Passeriformes > Sylviidae > Hylia > Hylia prasina. The sequence goes on along the minus strand of VYXD01015081.1, from coordinate 131,952 downwards.
ACAGCACTCCATGTCTCTGTAAGCTGAAAAGTGATAGTTGTTCCCTTTATTAAAATACTCCCTATAAGGAGAAAAGCAGGACCAAGGCTCCAAAGAGAAGCACGGAGCCTCGTTCCCTTTCTAAAAATGAATCCTGATGAATACATGACCTTCTTGTGACTCCCTTCTTCCTAACAAACTGGCTTCACAGAAAGAATGTGAATATACATTTGAAGCATATACTAGCAGAAACAGCATTGGGAAGATGTAAACCTCAGAACCTGCACCAGAAACCAGCATTTATCAGTTGTTTTCATCCAGACAGCAATAAATTGATTGATAAATTCAAGCACAAGAAAGATATGGACCTGCTGGAACCAGTCCACAGGAGGCCTTGGAGGTGTTCTGAGGGCTGGAAACTCTGTTATGGAGACAGGCTGGGAGACCTGGGGGTGCTCAGCCTGGAGTAGGCTCTGAGGTGACCTTATTGAGGTATTTCAGTGTCTAAAGGGCACTTGTAAAATAGAGAATTTTTACACTGGCAGACAGCAACAGAACAAGGGGGACACTGTTAAACTGAAACAGGAGAGATTTGTGTTTGATATTAAAAAGAATTTCTTCCCTGTGAGCATGGTGAGGCCCTGGCACAGGGTGCCCAGGGAAGCTGTGGCTGCCCCTGGATCCCTGGAAGTGTTCAAGGCCAGGCTGGATGGGACTTGGAGCAACCTGAGATAGTGGGATGTGTCCCTGCCCATGACAGGAGGTGGGACTGGATGAGCTTTAAGGTCAGTTCCAACCCAAGCCAGTCTGGGATTCTGTGAATTCAACCTTCCAAACTCTTAAAATCTCTGAAAATCTGAGCAGCTTGATGAACTTTAATGAAGATGCAAATAAAGGTTTGGTGAGTGAGGCTGAATTATTCTCAGTTGCCCAGAGGAGACAGATGCATGAATCCCACTGAACTCAGTGGTAGCTGGGTTCCTCATGTCCAAGACACCACCAAAATATCCACATAAAGTAAAATTCCTCTTGGTAAGAGGTTTCTACATTCTTCACTCTCAGAGGAAGGCCCTAAAGAATATTTAGCAGGTCCCTGCAATGCCTGGGTGACCCTGCCTGCTGTGGGACAGCTTGAGGGTCCAGCCCAGAGGTGGCACTGCCAATGTGCCACCTGGAGTGCTCTTCTGGATCTGCCCAGCTGAGCTTCACTAGCATCCCCAGTGCAGGCAGAAGTCCTCACACTGTGCCCATCCAGGGGAGCAGGCAACAAGGAGACAGGGCGTGGAGGTGTGGAGCTGCTCTCAACACATCAACCCCAGCTCCCGGTGGAGTGGGCACCTCACAACTTCAGGCCTGCTCAGTGTCCCTGGTGCCCTGAGCATGCCCTGACCTGTGGAGAACACCTCCTCTGGCTTTTCCTCCTCAATCCTATCTCATCTTTCCCTCCTCACTACCTGTTAGGTGATGTGTTTACAGCAGCTTCCATCACCACTGCATCCAAGGAAGACAGAAAGCTCCCAAAGGCTGAATTTCCTTCCCAACTTTGTCATTTTGCTTTTGCATTTCAGTTATTTTCCTGACAACAAGGTGGGGAGGCTGAAGCTAGCTGGAGCAGGCCATGAGCAAGGAGCAGAGCTGCTGTTACTGCACACATTTGCTGTTCTCCAACAGCAGCTCAGAAAGGCACAGACTCACAGCTCTTGTCCCAGTGTGCTCTCAGTCTGCCTTACCCACGAGGAAGTAGTTTCCCGTAAAAGCCCAGGTGCCTGTGGAAGAGCCTGACAGAATCTTATTCCCTCTTTAAATTTCAAACCCCATTAACTTCTCCCTCTTCTAACTGCCCTAGTGGGGGAGGACTTGGGAACTAAGCTCTGGAGCAGAGGAGCAGGTGCTGGGGCAGCCCTGGGCAGTGTCCCCATGCCCTGACAGCTCTGCAGTGTGGGCCCTGCTGTAGTGGCTGCTCTGGTGAGCCTGGACGGAGAACAGTGGCTTTCCGCAGCCACAGAGAATTTCCTGGAAGAGCAGCATGATAAGCGCAGTCCTGGATGGCGCCTCACTGCAGGACTCCTTCTCCTTGGCTGGAACTCTTCCATCCCAACAGCAAGTTCAGAAAATAACGTAATGAAAACAGGCTTCTTTTTCACACTTCCCCCCCCCATTGCTCATTTTACTTTACTGAGCTACTGCATACAGAGCCGAATCTTTATTTTGGCTTCTGTCCTTTTGCAATATCATTACCCGTGCGCAGAGGAAAAGCCCTCTGGAGATTACCAATCCAAACAGGCCCTTGTTTTATCTACAACTATTTGAGTACATCACCTCAGATAACCCCACGGCCAATGGTGTGCCAAATTCAAACTGCAGCCATGGGAACTTTAAATACAGAGAAGATTTTCCAGCTTCCCTCAGAAGGGAAGGTGCTGAGTGTCTCGCTCTGCTCGAGCTGATGGGGTCGGGGAGTCCGGCTGTGCCTACGGGGGCCTGGCCAAGGGGCCTTGGTGGCACTGCTGTGCCACAGATTCACCTCTGCCCGGGAAGCTGTACATGACTGACCCCTGCCACACATACAGTCACCGTCTCCTCCTCTTCTCAGGGAGAGCCCTGGAACAGCTGGAAAGACAAACAGCTGCACTTGGGCCAGCAGCCTCATCTGTAAAGCTGTGTTTGGATTCCTCTGGACAGGGGAGTTTTTCATCTTCATTAGCTGCTGTTCACAGCCACATCTGCCATTATTCACTGGTCAGAGCCTCCTGCTCTCTACTGCTGCTTATGAATCCAAATAAATAAATTAGTTTGGTAATTTGAATGAAATTCAGAAGAATTTGGCAGCCAGTGTTTCACAGACAAGAAGTACATGTGTGTGCCTCACTCTGCAAGTCCTTGGAAAAAGGAGCTCAGAGAATTTAGACATCGGAATCAGGGATGAGAATTTTTCACAGCAGCACCTAATTTGCTTTTCTTGTCTCGAGATCAATACTTCCTCATGCATGCATTAATACGAAGGAGGAGAACCACAGAATCCCAGACTGGTTTAGGTTGGAAGGGACCTTAAATCTCATCACATTCCACCCTCTGCCATGGGCAGGGACACCTTCCACTATCCCAGGTTGCTCCAAGCCTTGTTCAGCCTGGCCTGAGACCCTTCCAGGGATCATGGGGCAGCCACAGCTCCTCTGGGCAACCTGTGCCCGGGCCTCCCCATCCCCACAGAGAAAAATTTCATCCTAATATCCCACCTAACCCTGCCCTCCTTCAGTTTAAGGCCATTTCCTGTTGTTCTAACACTACATGGCCTTGTGAAAAGTCTCCATCCAGGGAATGATGTTGGAGACAGGAATGCGATGAGAACACACCGAGATCATGCAGCAACAGCCAAAGCCCTCTTATAGGGGCTTCAAATTTCCCGCACTTACACACGTGATTGGCTGAGGGTCCTAACCCCGCCCAGCTCACTGGCCAATGATATGGGCGCATTCATGGTTCAAAANCTAACCCTGCCCTCCTTCAGTTTAAGGCCATTTCCTGTTGTTCTAACACTACATGGCCTTGTGAAAAGTCTCCATCCAGGGAATGATGTTGGAGACAGGAATGCGATGAGAACACACCGAGATCATGCAGCAACAGCCAAAGCCCTCTTATAGGGGCTTCAAATTTCCCGCACTTACACACGTGATTGGCTAAGGGTCCTAACCCCGCCCAGCTCACTGGCCAATGATATGGGCGCATTCATGGTTCAAAAGGATTGGCTGAGGTCCCCTGTTTGAACCTGAATCGGACCTATCATTATCGTGTCTAGGGGCTTGTTTACTGCTGTTCTCTGTGGCGGAGTTGGTGTCCGTTGGGCCAACCTATCTGTGCAGCTATAGACCAGCTGAGGCTGTCACAGGAATGAATCCTAGAGCTGAATGCAAGCACAGAGGAAAAAATTCTGAGCTCTAGGAACAGCACAGGAATTTGGTCTTGACAGTCTCTGGATCAGTTTCTGACACTGCCACAGTGAACACATGCCCACATTATTTCTCATGGAGAACCAACCCTGCAAGGAGGGCACAGCCCTGTGACCCCTGGGGGTGAGTCTGTTTCTCCTCACTGATGTTGTTGTGTCTGTGGGATGAGGCACTGACCCTGCGGGCCAGGCTGAGGACAGCAGCTCATTTCAACTCTCCCAGCCACCACCACTCACTTTGTGGGGCTTGCCAGGCTTCTCGGGACCAGTCAGGCTTCCAGGGGCACCCAGGCTTGCCAGGACACCCAGGCTTCCTGGGGTCCAGCACGGAAACACAGAGCTTTAAATAAATATCTTTGCAGAGGCAGTGTCCCATATGGTGGGAGGGAGGATGAAACCCAAGGAATTGCTTTGGCCTCTGGAGTAGCCCTGATGCTCTGGAGCAAGCCTGGGTCTGGGATCTGGGTCTGGTACCCTGCTGGCAGAGAGGCTGATCACACCCACCTGGGGCAGTTTTTGGCTGTATGCAACAATACATTCACATACATTATCCAGAGACCTTTGCATTTCAAGGCTGTTGTTATTTTGATCTTCACAACCTCTGGAAAAAATGAGTTCAATTAAGTCTCATCATTAGGAATTTGCATAAGGTCACTTCAAGGCTTCATGCACTTCCTCTGGTTCAGATCTCAGTGCTCTTGGTGTTTCTCCTCCTCACTTATAACCCCATTGCTGCAGGGCATTCCAAGTGAATAATCCACCACCAGTTTCCTCTCTTCAGCAACAAGCATCTATTTTTTCATTCAGGCTAAATGAAGCTTCAACTGCTCTGTACAGCAGCAGCCCAGTTAAAGGTACATCATCACTTGCAGAGAGGGTAACTTTCCCCTCAGTTAAAAAAAAGGAAAAAAACCAGAATTAGTTTAATAAGAAAACATATTAATTTGGACTCCATTAGTGGGAGGAAAGAATTAGTTGCATTTGGCAGCACAAGTGCAAGGAATGAACCAATTCTTACATATTCTCTGGGAAATTAATTTGCAAAGCATGAAGAGCCCTTTTCACTTGGAATAATGGAGAAACACCCTTGGAAGCTGTGAGCTGTCAGCCATGGCAGAGCTGTGGTAAGGGGCACATGAGCTCTGCACTGCTCCACACACTGGCGTGTCTGGACACAGGGATAAGCACCCTCCTAACTTTGAGCTGAAGCTCAAATTTCACCTAATCAGATTTTGAAATGCCAGGAGGGTTCAAACTGAATGGGTATCACCAGGGTAGGGCTGATCCCCCAATCCCAAGGCTGGGACTTATCTCCTGAGCCAGGAGCAGGCAGTGCTGGAGCGGGGGTGCTCCTGGCTCTGCAGGCACTGGCCATGTTGTCCCTGTTCAGCCAGAGCCGGGCACTGGAGGCTGGGGACGTGCTGGCAAGAGTCTGGGCTCACAGGGCTCCGGCCAGCACAAGCCTGTGCTGACCCCAGTGCAGACAGAGCGCTCCTGCTCCCTCCCCTCCCTGCACATCTGGGCAGCTGCAGAGCGAGCCAGACTGGGGAGCTGAGCTGGGATAAAATTAACCATCTGGCTTTGACGGGCCCGTTTCAACTGGGATCAGTTCCCTCATTCTGCAGCCCTGCAGTTAAATGAGCACTTGTGCTGGGACGAGAGAGGAGCTGGGGCACAGAGCAGAGGCCCGGCTCCATCCGGCTGCACTGGCTGCCTGCACCGACTTAAAACTCATGAAATCCTGGCAGAAACATCGCAGTCCCATTTCCAACAGACCCTCAGGGACCATCCAGTGTTCTTCTAGCTCTCCTTTGCAAATGGCTTGTAGAAGCTGGGCCCACCGAAACCATTCACACTCCTAATTGCACCCGTAAATATCACTGTACCATCACTGCACCCCGGGGACTGGTGAATCTTGGTGAATCTGGCACAGACACCGGCTTAAGTTTTCAAAGCCTTTCATATTTTTCCAAAAGGGTATTTGCAACATTAAAACACAATAATTCCTCAGACTAGTGGGGATCTTTCCACCTAACCTTTTCCCTTTATTTATTCCATGTCCTCTACTGACACAGCTATCTCTCTCCTGCTAAGCAACCAGCTCTGTAGGCATGGATGACACTTTGCAACTGAAAAAATAACTTGGCTGATGCAGCTTAGGTAGGAGAATCTGAGTGTGTGCATTCCTTCTGCGACTGGCCCCAGGAAAAGGACACCCTGCCACTTCCAAACCTGGGAGGTCTTTGAGAGCTTGGCAGCAGTCCCCTGGGAGGCCCGTCATTAGCCATTTCAAACTGGCTGTAGTGCAGTGCTGAATGGGAGCACGGGACAAAGCCCCGCCGACCTATCAGTCAGGAAAGGCTCCCGGGCCTGGCAGGGGCTGTTAACAGTAACAATGATGACAATATAGCTGGGATTTTCAGGGGTGGGGACTTCAAAGAAACCCTAAAGAGGTATTTTTCATTAAGGAGTAAGAAAGCAGCTGAGTATTGTTTTTGGCATTAAAGCTGAATATAAATGTTACTGCGATAAGTCACAGATCAGCGACAGCATAAATTGGCACCAATTTAAATATGCATGAGCTGCCTTTCTGTGTTTCTCCCATTCCATCGGGCCTGCAGAACCTGGGCAAGCCAGCAGCCCTTGGACCTTCCCTCACGGACCCTGGGATGCTCCAGTGCTTATGAACACCAAGGAGCAGCTAGCAAGCAAGCCCCTTAACAGTGACTGTGAGGTGCCACTGCTGTGACCACACATCGATACCACACTAGGGTGTCAGCTCAGGGCTCCAGCCTGAGACCTGGCCACCTGCAGCCTGCCCCCAGCTTCTCCCCCAGCTCAAACTGGGCGCAAGCCTGGGTCTCCCGGGGCAGGAATCAGGGACACTGTGGCTGCAGGCAGGAGCTCAGGAAGAGCTGTTGGTCCACAGGGACTTTTCCACATTTAAACTCCAAATCTGTGATTCTTTGGGGGTGAAAAGGAAGATGATCATAAAGAAAAGTATCAGAGAAAGACTACAAGATAGACTCCTCTGACAGCAAGTCCTTCTGCTAACAGTGAGGATTTACTGATTACTGTGCTGTTTCTGCATGGACCATGATGATGGCCTGAGAACAGGAGTGCACTAAGAGACTCGAGTTGTGCCAGGGAGTTTCAGATTAGATATCAGACAGAATGGTCAGGCATTGGAACAGGCTGCCCAGCCTAGAGGGATTTAAGAGCTGTGTGGATGTGGCACTTGGGGACATGGCGGTGCTAGGGGAATGGTTGGATTTTATGAACTTGGAGGACTTTTCCAACTTTAATTATTCTGTGATTCCATGATAAAACCACTATAAGCATATTCGGTCAGCAGCCATGGCCTGTCCTCACCAGCCTGGCTGAGGTGACCAAAAGGCTCCCCAGAGCCAGACCTCACACCATCCTCTCAGGTGACCCGTTGGCTTTGCCAGGCTGGGTTTAGGAGCCCTGTGCGGCTCAGGAGATCCATCCCACTGTAACCACCTGTGGTTTGTGTCCCTTTGAGTCAAGCCCAGGGCCAGCTTTCCCCCCAAGAGCCCAAGTCCAGAGGTATCATATCCAGCCATCAGGGAGAAAGTGCCCGCAGGGTTTGCAGCACAGATTGACTTTCACACCTCGCTGGCCACACAGAAGAAACCCAATCGAAACCGCGTAACTTTGCATAACCGATTATTTTCACTGGGGTAATCTGAGCCTGCCAGTAAATGCCAGTAAATGTGGCTGATCCCGGGAAGGCCCCGCTTGGGGGAGGAATGGCCCCACAGCCGCGGGCAGCCGGAGCTGGCCAGGCCGAGGGATGCTGGTCCTGGCTGTGGGTGGGTTTGGTCCTGGGAGCTGAGGCCCAACCCTTTGCCACAGGGCACTGTCTGCACGGAGGGAAGCACAAAAAACTTGAGTGCCCAACTCCTTCACACAGTTGGTGACTGGAGTGTGCAAAGCCACATTGAGGGAAGCAGGACAGCGAGGTAGGCCAGGGGGTCTGCTTGTCAGGACAGCTAGAGCTATCTAGCTTTACTTGATGTCTTCTTAACTTTCTTTTCCGCAGTGTTCCAGATATTTTGAGAGGCTTCAGCTCTCAGGCTGACTCCCCAGTGATCTATTATCCCTGCACATTGATCACTCCATGCTGTCACGTGACCTTATTTGTAGAGAACCATTTACCTCCTCTGACTCCTGTCACCAACTTCCTTCTCTCCAATCACCAGCTCATTTCTTCCTGCCAGGACCAAGCTCAGTGATCTCCCTTTCTTTAAAGTCCATGAAATTAGACAGTCAAATTAAAACCCCAACAGCTGGAGAGGTTACTGGTCCACGCACACCTCTGCAGGGTACCCAACCAGGACTGGGCTGCTGGAGGTGGAACAGTCCATACCATCAGTACACCTGAGATGTATCTTGTTCCTGAGATCCCCTGCGACTACAAGGCACTGATCCAGCTGTGGATGGGAACTCCCATTTCAGCCAGATCAGTCTCAACATCTGGCTGCCCATGTGCCCCCTCCCCAGGCGTAAGCTGCAAAAGTGAGGGGTGACCAAGCAGGCAGGGGACAAGGGCTGTGGGACCACCCTCCTGGCTGCAGGACACCTTTAACCGCAGCATTTTAACATGCAGTAAGAAAAATAAACCAGCCTGTGGTCATCTCAGATATCAGCCTCTCTCCCATTTCACTAAAATGCCTCAGCAGGGGCAGCTCTCCCGGAAACCATCAAAAGAAAAGCTGAGGTGGGAATGGGAATAGAAAAGCTTTTGGGCATGAGACAAAACCCAGCTTTCACCTGCCTCCTGTCCCAGCACCTCCATGAATAAAAGGGTGATCAACTCAGACTGTGTGTATTAAATTAGGACAAGTAAATCACCCAAATCCCCTTATTCAGAGAAGAGATAATGACTCACAAGGAGCATGCCCTGAATGTTGCATTTTCCACCTTTGCCAAAACTCTTGTGCTGCTATTTCTCCCTCTAAGCTTGCTCAGCAAGATCCTGCCTTAGGCTTAGCTGCATTTCATCACCATAGCTGCAAAATATCCTCTTCATCAAGACTGACACAACATATGAATTGAGAAACTCATTTAAAGGCTTTCTGTCTCTGTTTTCACCAGGATACTGCTGTGGCTGTCCCTGTTTCTGTGTTCCTGTTTATATGTAGTCCTTGAATGGGAGGATTTGCACAAACACAAAATGGTCTCTTCCATCCAGCCACTCACTCAGACCAGATGCACCTTGTGGGGACAAGGCCTTCCTTCCTGGAAAGGCCAAAGGACCCCACGGAAGTCGCTGACCATCATCACCAGCTAGAAATGCCTTTGCAGCAGTAGGTGCCAAAGGCAGTCCTGCACAACATCTCACCAGGACCCACAGACACACAGTTTTGGCACAGGCAGTGACCTCATCCAATTAATACCATGAATAACAGCCTGGGCTGGTTTATGCCATAGGAAGTGACACAGTTTAATGCCTAAAGGTCTTCAGATACATGCTGCTGAGCAATTACAGATTTGGCCAACTCTACACAGAAACCAAGTATGTGCAGCTCAGCCTGTGGTGCTTCCAAGGAAGGCTCCAAACATACCTGGAGATCCCACATTCCTCCTCTGAAGGAATAAAAGTCTGCTGCTGGCACTGCTGTGGACCTGGGATGGCTGCAGAGTTGTGCAGTCCCCACGAAGCATGTAGTAGGAGTTAGTGGCATTTGCAACCATGGGACAGTGATTTTCTGCAGGATTCTCAACAGGAAACATTGCCCTGATAATCACAGCACTGGAGCCCCTCTGCTCTAGAGCCAGGCTGGGAGAGCTGAGGGTGTCCAGCCTGGAGAAGGCTCCAGAGAGACCTCAGAGCCCCTTCCAGAGCCCAAAGGGGCTCCAGGAGAGCTGGAGAGAGACTGGGGACAAGGGATGGAGGGAGAGGACAAGGGGGAATGGCTTCTCACTGCCAGAGGGCAGGAATTGTTCCCTGGGAGGGTGGTGAGGCCCTGGCACAGCGTGCCTGTTATATCTGGTCATAAGTTGGAGATAGAAATCATGACTCGAGTCCTCTTGATGATAAGACAAGCCTGTTTTATTGTTCAGAACGTTCTTATATAGAGAGTTCAAAACTCCCAGATCTAGACCTGATTGGTCTGGGTCTTAATACCATCCAGCTCCCTGGCCAATGATACATCTGCATTTAGGGTTGGAAGGGATTGATTGAGGTCTCTGTTTGAGTTTAAATCTATCCTATGATTGTTCACCTAGGGACTTGTTTATCAAACTAGGAGAGCCAAATTGGGTTTCTTATAGCCAGATTTCTCTTTGCAGCTACAGACTATTGGTACTGTGACAGGTGTCTAAAGCAGCTGTGGCTGCCCCTAGATCCCTGGAAGTGTCCAAGGCCAGGTTGGACAGGGCTTCGAGCAACCTGGGATAGTGGGAACTGTCCCTGCCCATGGCAGGGGGTGGCACTGGATAGTCTTTTAAGGTCCTTCCAACCCAAAGCATTCCATGATCTTTGTGCTGCTCCAGCGATTCCCCACCCCCACTCAAACACTGGGAGCTGGCTAAGGCACCGTCACCATGACATACAAACAAAGAACATTATAGGGGCACCAATGTCAAAAAGGAGGAGAAACTACACAGTACATAAAACATGGGAATTTTGACTTCTTGACACAGTCAGTACACTGAACTATGACCTCAGGAGGCACAGGGGACTGGAAACCAAAAGAACTTAAATTGGCTAAAAATCTCTTGTTTTCTCATGACATTTGAGAGAAACCATAGGGACAGTTTCCTCAGGACACATGGGAGTTAGAGCTGTGTCACTGCCTTCTCCAGAGAGTGCCTCGTTTTCCCTACAGTCACTCCATCACTGTCACTCGCTGACCCTTCATTACTTTCTCCCAGTGCACCAGCATCTCTGCTGGCCAATGCACTTCATAGTCTGTCCAAATCCATGAGAGGAAGAAAAAGCCTTGTACAGGCAGTATAAAAGGACATTTACTCTGTACTACATTGTGTCTTCTTTTCTATGCTAGTCTAAATACAAGTGCTGTTTTCACTGCCAATTGTTGTTTGCTTGTGCTGTTTCCACTGGCTAAAACCAGCATTCTTCCAGCTAGTGTTTCCCTCCAGGAAAAACCACACATTCATACCTTTCTTGTATTTAGCACAGGACAACAAAACTGGTTCCCAGGAATAAGGATGGCTTCCTCCAAAAGAAAACATTTGCTGTCAGCTGAGGTTTGACCTCTAATGGCTAATTTGGCATCATCATTTTAAGCACTGGCATACATAACACTGTGAAAAATTAACAGCTTCCCCCCTCCCCCCCCCGCTGAAGTTTAATTTCCGCCTGCAGCTTTGCAAGTGAAAATAAAAGAACCAAAATAAATACCCAAACCGAAACCTTGGGTACAGTCTCTTACATACATCCACAAAGAGAATCTCAAGACAAAGATCTGTAAGGGAAATTTCACTGGAAATCGAGCTTTTGCAGACAGTGAGAAAGAAAGTCTGCAACATGAGACCGTCTTCCTTGAAGAAACACAGCTGATCCCAGCTCCGACTGCCACTGGGCTGTGTAAAACATAAACTTCACGCTAACCCTATGAAAACAGTCAACACGAGAGAGAGAGACAACAGTCTGCTCTGAGCTGCTGAAAGGGGAAAAAAACCTCTCAGGCTGTCGTTCTCCCCTTGCTGTGACCTTCATGCTCCACTGAATTTCTGAAGATACTGAAATCTTGGCAGGGAAGTGTACAGTCTGTGGGAACCAGGCAGCGCCGGCCGGGCTCAGTGCTGAGAATTAGGCCCAGTCGAGCCCTTTTTTGGGGGACTCTGAGTTTTATGTGGCCAACAGCACAGAGCTAAGCCAACCCCAGGCTGGGAATTTTACAGAACTGGTGCTGCGTGCACTTGCGTATCACGTTGCAAAGTCATCATGGACAGAGTGCTGCCCCCCTGCCTGGCAACCATGGGCTTGCTCAGTGTCTACTGGAGTCTCCAGTGCCTAAAGTGGTTCCAGGAGAGCTGGAGAAGCACTTGAGACAAGGACCTGGAGTGACAGGACAAAAGGAATGGCTTCCCACTGCCAAAGGGCAGGGTTAGATGGGATATTGGGAAAAACTTCTTTCTTGTGTGTGTGGGGAGGCCCTGGCACAGGTCGCCCTGGCACAGGATGTGGCTGCCCCTGGATCCCTGGAAGTGTCCAGGGCCAGGTTGGACACTGGGGCTTAGAGCACCTGAGATAGTGGAAGGTGTCCCTGCCCATGGTAGGGGGGTTGGAACTGGATGAGCTTTAAGGTCCCTTCTGACCCAAAGCAGTCCCTGATCTTCATGCTGCTTTTGGGTGTCCCCATCCCCTGAGGGTAACAGTGACCGCTCACTACGAGCTCTCACTATCGTTTATAAACCATTAGAGGTTAGCAAATAAACATCTCAACCAGAGACTCAAAAGAAGCAGAATTTGCCATGACAAATTATCCCAGAGTCTGATGGTATTTAATGACTGCCGTGTAGAGCCACTCCACACAAAGAGCTCCATCCCTCTCAGCGAGGCGTGGTGCCAGGGCCAGGAGCGCTCACCACTCAGCCACTCAGCCACTCAGCCAGCCCTGGACAAATACCTCTGGAGGGCAATTTGCTCCCTCAACGGTGTCTGTCGAGGCAGAATAATACCAGCTGTGCTTCCTGGCTGGAGCCTCTGCAGCACAGGCTGCAGATTACATCGGAATTGCCAAGCCCAGGATAAACAAAAAGATTAAGAGGGCCTCACCCTTTGTGTTGAACAATCACACTCTGAAGCAAGAAATCACAGCCCACGTTGTGGGCAGGCACCCGGCTGAGCCTGGGTTTGGGTGACTGGGGAGGAGTAAGCAGCTCACTCAAACATCTGGGGAAACCACAGATGCTCTTAATCACAGGTTTTCCTGACCTGTAGGCGCTGACAAATTGCATCCTATGGATGAACCTTTTATTAAACCACAGAGGGTTTCCAAATGATATTCTCTTTCTCAGCATTCCCAAGTCATTGAAATCCAGCACATATGACCCTTCTTAATTCTTCATTTAAAGGGTGACACAGCGCTTTCCAAAGAGATTTCAGGGCTAAAAAGAAGTAAATGGGGATGTGGTGTTGCATTGGTGGAAGGCAACTCAAAAGCTGAACCAGGGGCTATGAGAACTGACATTTTCAAATTCTTTGATGATGTCTCAGCCCCACGGGAGCTGAAGATGCTTTTTGTCCTGAGTGACTCCCAAGGCCAACCCCTTGCTGTCTGCTGGGGCGGAAACATCTCATGAAATAACGCAGTTTAAATCTTACTGGCTTTTCTCTGCGCATGGGGAAGGACGACTGGTATTTAAAAATGAATGAAATGACTGTTGCTCAGGCCAGGAAAGGTGACCACAATGCAAAATTGCCCTGGTTCCACTTCCATGCCACACTGGAGCAGGAGATAGCTGCTCAGCTCACAAGTGAGTGAGAAAGATGATGCCTAGCAATTCTCATCATTGTCTGGACTGACAGAGCAACCCACATAAAAGGAAGAAAAAAGCCTGCTGATCAGATTGGTGTGACAGAGGCTCATGAGAGACATGCACATTTTCAATCTAGACGACAGCTTGAGGGATCTATATTACTAATTATCAACTAATATTGCCAGAGTTCCCAGGCTGGCTTCAAAGGTTCTCGCAAAGTGCCCCAAGTACAGAGTTTCCATCTCATCATAAGGCCTTTTTCTTTGTCCCTGCTAAATGGATTGCTCCATCCTAGGCTCCCTCTGCATAAATCAGCTTGCACATGATGAGAGTTGCAGTAATGAAATTTGCTACCTTAACCACAAAAACCCAGAAACATTTGCTGCAACTGTTAGAATGCTTTTGCAGCTAATTTAAAAAAAAATAAAATGGTGGTTTCCTCTCTCCCTTCCCCCTACTCCCCACCTACTCCTAATTCCATGCTAACACCTTTGTAAAGGCTGGCCTGAGTAGTTTGCAAACTGAAACAGCAGGGAAGGGGGGGAGGGGGGGCAGAAAAAAGTAGAAAAATGTATCAGATCTCCAGACAATGAAATTGAGCAGCTATCTCTCACATCCTGTAGTGCTCAGGCTGAGGTCATAAGTTAAACAGGACATCAGAGTAGGTGATGTAATTTGCTTATTTAGGATCAGAGCATTCAGTGAAGTGCAAGAGACAACCTATTTGAATGCAGATGATCCCCCCCCATCAGTGTGGGCTGTTCAGATGCACAAACTGCAGCTGGAGCCTGGGATTTTTTTCCCCCCCGCACATTTATTTTTTCAGGGGATATAATTGCAATAATTCTTCCTTGTAGGAAAGCCTTGAAATCTCACCTGGGATCAGCCTCCTGTTGCATTAGGTATTGTTCAAGCGAGGCCCCTGCCCCGGCCAGCTTAAAGACTAAAGGGTCAAGTCAAACAGAGGGTGGGAAAGGAAAGAGAGGCCTGGGGGAGGTGGGGATGGCACAGTGGCTCTGCAGGACCCGGGTCCCCCAGCCTGCTCCCCGCTTGTACCCGAGGGAAGCCTCAGACCCAGAATGAACTGAGCAGCAGCTACACTTTTAAGTAAAGCCCAGCACAGCTTTTCTGCCGATGTACAGGCCCTCCTGGCTCCAAACCCAGCTGCAGAGCCTCACACCAGTGAGGGTTTTACAGCAGTTAGAAACCTTTAACCAAAAGGTTCTTCCAGATTCCAGGAGGAATTTCTTGGTGAGCCCAGACAACACTGAACACAGTTGTCCCTTCAAGCCATAGCGGGAAACCCTTGTGGTATAAAGATGTAAAGCTAACATCTTGCAGTGTTTACCTCCTCAGTCTATCACCATCCAAGCCAGGATTTCTCCCTGTCAGCCGCACTGCTCACTCCAAGCTTGCCAGCCCTGCGACTCCACTGATCTGCTTATACACCAGTGTTCTTTCACTGACACAAGTTGGCTGGGCCAGACACCTCAGCCATGGGAAATGAAATGTCCTGGGCCCTTGGGCTCACCAAGCAGTCAGTGACAAGGCTCTTGCACGGTGGAGAGTCCAGAGGTGTAGCCCACACCAGCTTTGGGTGGGCCTTCAATCACATGGCATGGAAAATCAAGATGGCAAGTTACACGAGTCATCCAGGTAATGGATCCTGCCAAAACATGGCTGTTCTTAAGAGTTTCTTTAAGAGACTGGAATGACACAGAGACATGGAGTTCATGTCCTCCTGCTGGCCCAGTGTCACAGCAGGATGTCCCAAACAGGGACAGCACCAGGAAGGGTGACAGAGAGACACTGCTGTGAATGGATGGAACTGGGAGAGGAGCTGAATTTCACCCCGCTACAAAATGACCCAGTTGTCAGCTCTCTGTGCCCATGACTGGAGCCACTTTCTTTAGCAGGTTTGGGTGTTTTTTTCTTCTTTAACTGCTAGTTGTGTGTTAAAACCTCCTCCAAGCTGTGGAAAGCACAGCATCACTGATCTCCTGGGTGAGTCAGGCTGTGAGCTGACCCTTTAGGCTGCCCACAACAGCCCCCAACAATTCCACGGAGATCTTCCTAATTACTGTAAGGGTTCAGCGTGTTGAACTGATCGTGTCTGGACACCCAAGCATTATTTCACACTGTCCCCTTCCTGAAGGAAGCATTTCAGCTATCTGAAAAGAAGAAAAATGCAAGATATTCAAATGTGTGCAGAGGTGACAGGCATGTGACATTTGCATTTCAAATAGAAGGAATGGGTTTGTAACATTTTAAGGCTATGAAATGCAGAACTTCTATAGAATTTTTTTGCATGCCATCAAAAGATGGAATTAATCTTATTTTCACTCAGCCCCACTAAAACGTTTCTTGCCAAAGGCAGTACCAGACCCAGCTACAGCTACTGTACAGGGGTGGCTTCACCAGGATCATTACCAATCCTTACAAAGCAGCACTTGAGGAACGCATGGAATGAAAAGGTCATTCCTGCACCATCACTGATGCCTTTGGCAGCAGTCTCCTTCTTGGAGCCATTAACTGGAGTGACCAAGCTGAAGCCCAGCACAAGCTGAAGCCACAGAAATTCTGAGCAGCCCCTGGATGACACTCCCTGTGTACTTGCTGCTCTAGGTCAGACAGAGGTAGCCAGTATTGGCCGTTGTTTTAACAGAAGAAACAGGAGTAATTTGGCAGGGTTACAAAGCAAGCCCATTCTTTACATCTGCAAAAGAGACTCCGTCCATCCCTGCTGCGGGAGTTGACAGAGGAAACATATTTTTCAGCAGCTTTGGGTACAACACTGAATCTGGACCTATTTTTACCATGTGCTCTGCACTACATGCATTAATTGTTACAACAACATTTGCTACTATATTCACTCCAGTCATTTACAGAACAGAAGCCCAGGAGACAAAACAAGCCCCTGCTCCATGAGACAGAGGGAGCAGGCAGGATGCCACATTGCTCCCTGTGACACACAGCCAGAGCTGATGGCACAGATGACCCATCGAATCCTGGTAGCTCAGGCCCAGTTCCATGCAGGAGAGGGAGGAGAGGGGCCCAGCTCATGGATCTGTACTGCCCATCCTCCTCCTCTGCCTAGCATGGACACAGCAGCACCCACCATGTGCCCACACCCAGCATGTGCCCACCATGCTCCCCCACTGCAGGGCAGCCAAAACTCCCTGCCATCACTCTGTCAGCCCTCAGCAAAGCGCTCTGCAAGGAGGGGCAGAGCTCAGAGCAGTCTAGGAGCCCTGAAGTCTGTGACCCAGACCCAGAGCAGCACAGACAGGCTGGTAAGCAGAGCTCAGCAGTTTCAAGATATGGCCTCCATCTTAATTAAGCCAAAATAGGTTTGCAAAGAATGAGGATGTTTTAGGAAGGATGTACAAAAGAACTGCTAAGGTCTCTGTAGGCCATGGAGGCCTGGAGCACCTGCCTGCAAGCAGAAAATGCCATTGTTAATGTGGATTGTTAGTTTTCTGCAGTGCTGGAGGATGATCCCACTCCCTGTGCTGCCCACGGCTCCCCTTGCACACAACCCCGGGAAGTGCAGCTGGGAGAGCCGGGATTCTTCTCCAGAGCATCAGCAGCACATCAGCCAAACTTGTGCTGTCTGCAGAGACAGCTGAGCAAAATCAGCTCCAAAATGCCAAGGCCTTCAATGATGGTAAATACGATTCAGAACAGGGAGAAGTTTGACAAATCAGTATCTTCCCATGCTGAGGGGTATAAAACATGCAACTGTTCCACCACCACGAGTTACTGGGAAGGCATTTCTCCTGGAGGTAAGAGAACACTTAGTATATATTCCTAGCCAGATTGATTACCCCTATTTATATTGTAAACTAAGCCAGCATGTACTAAACCCATACAGTTAACCAGTTCCAGACCCTAGATCCTGGGTGAGGGGTCAGTTTTCCATCATCTGCTACACAGTCTCATGCATTTATTAGAGAGCACAGAGTTTCCTGCAGCATAGTTTTGTGTGTGTGTCTGCTTGTTTTCGTGGTATTTCAACAACCATCAGGAGGAACACTGCTGTTTTATGGGATGTCAGGGAATTGGAGAATCCACGAGGTTTTTTAAAGGTATGTTTAAAACAGCCAAGAAGCCAGCGTGCCACTATAAATATATATATGTATAACAACTGCAATCTGTTCTGGGACAATAAAACCACAGGACTGAAGGCAGTATCCCAAAGCTGAAAATATCCATTTATCCTGCAGTAAGATGAACCCCTGTTCTGTGGATCCAACCTGCAGGAAGTTTTGTCAGTCTCCTCTCACAGCCCAGCTGGACAACTCTCATTTGCTCTCTAAGTTACAGATCCAGTTTCAACATCTGACAGCAGATATAAACTGAGGTGCAGGACACGGTCTTTGGTGTGTCTGCTCCTACACCATTTGTGCAATTCCACTGGGCCAGGAGACCCCAGATCTCCACCATGAGTATTGAGGCAGACCCATTGGCTTGTTTATCCCTAGGAAAAAGCTAATTTTCTAACCAACTTGCTTCTTTTTCTCTCTTTAAACACTGATAAGGTGAGAGATGTTGAAGTTCCCTATTGGTTTATATTGCAGTTTGGGAAGGCATACGTTTCAGCGTGTTGCTGTAACAAATACAAGAGTGAAATTGGAAGAGATGGTGATTTGAGCTAACACAATTAATATTTATTCTTAACAGCAATCCACAGATATTCAGTGCCAAACACAATTTGGAGTCATCAACTAGCATGGACATGAATTAACCTAATAGCTTCTGAAAAAAAAAAAGAAGTCCTATGGAAAAAATCCTCCTATTAAAGTAATTAAGTGTTAACAGAATCACAGAGCCATAATTAAACATGGTTTGTAATTAAAACAGCATGTGTCCTAGACAGAGAACACAACAACAAAGAGAGTCTAACCATGACACCTGATGCAAAAACACATGCCAAATACCAAAAATCAGAAAAACAGGCGAGTTTCTAGCAAAGCTGCAGATGCAGAGCCTCTGATCCTCTGACTGAGCCCTCAGCACTGTGGCGGATGTGACTGCACTCAGAACTCCTCACGGCTTTGCCAGGTGCTGCCAAAGTTCAAGCAGAACTCTTGGGAACCAAGAAGACACCGAGTGCAAGGCCCAGAACACTGAGGCAGCGCAGGGAGCGGTGAGCGAGTGGGACCCGGGGCTTGAGCCAGCCTTGTCCTACCTGGCAGCGGCTGAAGATGTCACTCAGGGACACCTGCACGTTGAAGTGCTTCAGCACCTGCAGCGCCTGTTCCTTCGCCTTCTCGGAGCAGTTCACAGAGAAGCACCTTCCTTCTCCCACCTGGGAGCGCAGCTGCAAACCAGAGACATCAGTGAGGTCGAGCATCAGGGCATGTGGGGCTGTTCTGATACTCTTCTCTTGGTCTGAATTCTGAATGATGCTTGGAGTTAGTATGTGTTTACACTCTGAATTCTGGTCTGAGCACCACAACTGGTAACCTAACAGCCACTACTGCAGGGTACAGGACTTGATTCTGACTCCTGAAGCACTGCATGATTTTATGTGTCTGAAACTTGATTTAAGCTGGAGAAAGGGAGGCTCAGGAGGGCCCTTCTCACTCTCTACAACTCCCTGACAGGAGGGTGCAGCCAGGGGAGTTGACCTCTTCTCCCTAACAAGTGACAGAACAAGAGGAAATGGCCTCAGGATGCTCCAAGGCAGGTTTATATTGGATTTCAGGAAACATTTCTTTGCAGAAAGGTGGTTAGGCATTGGAATAAGTTGTCTGGGGAGGTGTTGGAGTCATCTCTGGAAGTGTTTGAGAGTCATCTGGATGTGCCACTTGGAGACATGGTTTAGTGGGGACCACAGTGGTGGTGCTGGGTTAACAGCTGGATTTGATCACCCTAAAGATTTTTTCCAACCTTAACAATTTCATGATTCTATTTTATAGAATATACCCAAGTCCCATCAACTCACAATTTGGTGAGGCAGTGCTGACAGGGACAGCAAAAGGAAACTGAATTCAATCCCAGCTTTCTGATGAAACTTGGCCAGATCCCACAGAGTGTGCCAAAGCACAATGATGGAAACAATGTCCAGTGACCACTTCAACCCCTCTGATTCACACAAATGTTTCACTTGGATGTTGCCTTCTTCCTCTGCTCCTTTTGGGCTGGCTAGCAGCAGCAGAGGTTGAGGGCAACATACCTCTGGAGCCAGGATGGAAGAGGAGGTACAAGAGCCTTATGGTAGCCTTTGGGGAGAAGTCTCTTGGTTGTGTAGCAGCTGAGAGTGGCATGTTGGCAGGCAAGACAGGACAGGGCTTCTCAGGGTGTTGCGTAGATGTTTATTTGGAGGTCCCACCCCCAGAGGGGTCATGGCCCGCACCTGGGAAGACTCCAGAGAGGGATGCCAGGCCAGCCCCAGACCAGACAGACCAACAGACCTCCCAAGAGACCGGCCAGATAGAGCTGATCCCTTGTGTATCCACTTAAGAGTGTCCCCCCAGCAGGGGCAGGTCCAAGGCTTGGACCAATGGGATACTGCAGGTAGGAGGGGTTGGGCTAACCCATAAGGCATCCGAGGGCGAGGGGATGGGCAGGGGTTACACTGAATGACAATTTAGGGAAGGGTTACAACTCAGCAATGGACCATACATTTTGGGGCGAACAGAACATTTAGGAAATTAATCACCACACCTGGAGTTCCCTGATGGCCAAGAAATTTGAAGGGGTTGATGTGGGCGGTCCTTCAGTGTTTGTTTCACACTCTGCAGACAGGTCTGCATCTGGGAATGAGCACTGAGAAGTCCCAGACACATCTTCATGACCATGCTAAGGACTCACAGGAGTGGGATCAGCTACACACCATTAAAGGAACCTGGCAGAGCCATCTTGTCCCTGAGGAGGGCATCTAAAGGCAAGGCAACCGAGGGAACCAGACATTTTCCACTAGTATTGTACCTGGAAGCAGTTATTTTCCTTTTGCAATTCCTACACAGTACTTTGAAGTTTGAGCTCTGCCAGACAAGATGATGCTGGATGCTGAGTTCCCTATTCCATCAGATGTAGGCTCAAGGAACCTGTAGGGTGGCTGCACCTGCCTCATAGTGTCTCATTATGGGGGGAGTTTTATTCCACACTCAGGAATTTTCCATAGGAAATCAGCCACCCCTATTCTGCAAATATTCTGACTGGCTGCCTGAGTAGCTGGGAGATTTTGTATTGACAGTTTGTGACAAAGGAATCCCGTACCCTGGCTCATGTGAACAGAACTCTGGCTCATCCAGAACGGTTTCACTCTTCCAAATGGATTTTTGTGCAGTAAAAAATTGCAAAGGACCTGCAGCAGGATATCACAGCATTGCAAGCACTGACTTGGCAGGTTCAGCACTGCATTTTGAAGGGTGTCTTGTGAGCAGCTCTGAACAGCTGATGCTGAGGGCAAGGCTGGGCTTTGCTTTGGCTTTTCTGTTTATCTATAGCAACACAAAACCTCTCCAGCTTCCACCAGATCCATGCTTGGGGCCCTCCAATCTCTCCCTTCCAAGCCTGAAGAAATATCCCTGAGGGCTGCAACTCTCTCAGTGTGGAGCCAGCCAGAAAGCAATAATCTCTGGGATAAAAAGCATAGGAATTGTGCTGCCTTTCACCAGTGAGACCAGACAGAAACACACTGTTCTGGATTGTTTGGCTTGACTTCCACCCCTGCCCCCAATGGAGAGCAATTGCTCTCCCCACTGATGCAGGACTGAGAACAAGTACAAAAAAGCATTACACCCCGAGCCTTGGTGGTTGAGAACAGCAAACATCTGAAGATCCTAAATGTAGCTTTTAGTGGAGAAAACATGAAAAAGCCAAGCCAGCTGTTGCATTCATGTCTGACTTTTCGTCTTGTCTCCCCTGCACACCCCAGACCATGCAATGATCAGTGCCAGAAACACACCAGCAGCTCGTAACACTCACAGTCTGATATGGAAGTCCAGAGGTCAAAATGACTCTTCCTTCCTGTCGGGCAATCTGGAAAAAAGAGTAAAATCCAAATGAACAGAGGCTGACTTTACACTGAGTTCAAACTTTACTTGCAGTCACAGAAGAGAGAAGGTGAACTGGAGATATCAAGTGTTTCTCTCAGTGTTAGTCCACACCTGGCCAAGAGCTCCTGACAGCAACAGCAGCTCAAGGTCCCCTCCGTGCCAATCCCTGCTTTGTCTCCCCTGTGCTGGAACAAGCTACTGGTGCATCTGTACCACAGATGGCCTAGGGAACCATTCCACCTTGAAACAATCCTATCCAAAACCAATATTTTATTTTTTTCCCTTAACCCAGACTATTTCTATTTCCCCAGTCTGGGTCACAAAGAAGGAAACAGTTCTGCTGTACAGGGGAAAAAGTAAAAAAAACCTAAGCAGGTAATTCCAGAAAAAAAATGTACCATGAAATGTGTCTGCAAACTTCATACCCTTAACAAAAAATGCTCCTTAGAGAAGGAGGGTGTTATTGTCCTGGCAACCCAACACACAGGAATTATGCACCTTTCCAGAGTGCATCTCCCATACAGTCTCCCTCCTGACTTGTAACCCTGAGCTTTTGTCAGAGGTCTAGTCCTTCAAGTGGGAGGTCTGTGCTTCTGTGCTGAGTTACCAGGGAGCTCATCACCTGCCATGCTGACCTTCATGGTGCTGGGGACACTGCAGAGGGGTCGGTGCCAAAGGGAGACACTAAATCTGGAGCAAGGGTGGAAGTGTGACTGACCTTCCTTCACATGACTGAATGACACCCCTCCCTCCCACCCCTCATGCTCTTGGAAGGAGGGACAGACCTTCATGGCTGCAGCAATAGAAGGATTCCCAAGGATTCCCATGTGAACCAGGACTCAACTCTGATCCTGCTGACAAGAGATCAGTGCTTTGAGGTAGGCACGAGGTTATTTCTCTCCTCTAGCTTGGATTCTGTTGGAAGCCCTCATGTTTTTCACTGACTCCAGATGTGTATCGTGGAGGTCTCTCATCTGGTTCAGAGTGCAGCAGCTCTCCCGTGATCCTTCTCTACCCTTGGCAGGAAGACACATTTGGGATCAGAGTCCTCTTGCACTTCGCAGAGAGACACCAGCAAGCACAGTCAGGGAACACCAGACCAACCAACCACAACTTTTAAGCTCTGTCTTGGGTAGTCATCCTGTTAAGACTCACTGGGCCTATGGCAACAGGAAACAAGGGGGAGAAGGTTCTGAAGGCCCTGTGCAGGCAGCTAAACAACCTGTTTTTTCCTTTCTTTCTCTTCCTGAGCTTTCAGGTATCTGCTTCTCTCCTTTAGTTGTGAAGTCACTCTTTGGCTGAAAGTTCTACAATGAGAAAGTGATTGGCAACAACTTCTAAAGCCTCTTTCTACAGGCAAAATTACTGGATTTCTTTCAAAATCAGCCCTTTCTCTCTCAATAAAGGAAAAAACCTCTAAGAACAGGAGCCTTGAAGGGGTAGCACAGACATCCCATGCAGTCCTGCTGCTGAGCAGCCACCACAGCACCCTTGTGGCACATTAGTGAGGGAAGTCTGGTAAGGCAACAGCAAAAGGTCACCACAGAGATTTGACGGCAAGGGGAAAGGGATGTGAAATTCCTCTAGACCCATGTTTGCTTCAGGATAAGTCTGAGGATTTCACAGCTGGAAGACTCCATTCTGACTTTCTGCATCCAGGGTTAATTAGTTCAAGCTTGATAAATCCCCTTATCTAAATGGCTCTGCAGAGACAGGCAAAGAACATCAAATAAAAAGGAGAAAAGCAATAACTCTTCCAACATGTTTTTCTGCCTCTGGAACAGTGACTGGGAGAAGCACACAGAGCCAAAAAGCCATGTGATAGCACACATCTGACTGAGACCACAGAGGGTATGTGCTGGAGAAAAGGGCACAATTCTTTCTTTTCCTCCAAAAGCAACAAGGGAAGGCAGCACTGGGACCATGGGGGGATGTGTGGTCAGCGATGCAAACAAGAGGAAAAGAACACCCAGGGCAGCATTTTGGCATGGGTGTCAGGGACCTGTGCTCCAGCCCAAGTGCTGCAGAGAGGGCATTGGCCTTTGTTTCACCATCTATTACAAAGATAATATCAACTTCCTCTGGAAAAGGCTCAGACCTTCTGGATAGAAAGCACTCTCTAATCTGTTGGTATTACTGATTAGCCCTTAATGTGGCTGTCTGTTCAGTCAACTTCCATCCTGCAGAAATGAATGAGCCTACAGGAATTACTGTCAGGAGAGACCTTGAAGGGCAACGACTGAGAAGAGAGGGCAGAGGGAACGACTTTGTTTCCAAGCCAGCACCAGCAGCAGGATAATTCGTAACAACTTAAATTGTCCTGAACCGAAGCCAAAGAAGGTTCCAGAAAACAACAGCACGAGGCTGTGGATTTGTAAGTTAAACTTTGCCAGGTCTGTGCAAGACAGATGTTGGCAATGCCACGTGTCCTTGAAGAGCCAAACTGCAGTCCAGGAAAAGCTGCATTCCCCTTGCAGTGATCCTGAGCCTGGGTCAGCAAAGCCCTGCTTCAGATCAAAAGAGAGTGGACAGAAAGTGTCTGCCTAAGGACATGTGGTGGGAAAGCACCCAGACAACGATCTTCTAGAGAAGGGGATCACAAAACCCAGTCCAAACACAGAGCCCCACCCCTGTAATCCCAGGCTCTTTTAAGAGACAGTAAACCAAGAGCTTAACAGCTCTGAGCACCCTCAGTCCAGCCCTCCCAGTATTGCAACCCTAAACTTCTCTTCATCACTCCTGGAAAGTATAAATTGCACAGAATTATTACAGGGTTTTGTAACATGGCCTTAAGTGTCACACCAAAACCATCCACCCCATTTTGTTTCTCTGTGCAGACCCATTTGTATCAAGGTCTCCAGTGAAAGACCTTCTCCTCTCACTGACCAAACATCAAAAGCCAAGTCTTAATCTTAAAAGCAACACAGCTCTTCATCTGCCCTCTGTGAATTTAGCTCCCCACTAGACTAAAAAGACCAGCAAACCTGGAGAATGTCATCTACATCAAAAATATGGAAAAAGCCAGTCAAAGCTGAGACAAGATCCAAGATTAGATTCCCCCATTAGGTGAAGATCTACTCACTGCAGGATTAAAATCCCCTTTGTGTCACCTGGCTCCAAATCAGTCTAGGGCAATTTAGTTCTGGGTGCACAATGCTCTATCTGGCTCCTGAGATCCATCCAGCCTGGTCGTCCTCTGCAACTCACTGGTTCACCTGGAGGTTTGGAGGGTAGGTGTAACCTAGCAAGGGAACCTTCCACAGCATGGGAGACTCAGGAAGCCAGTTTTACCTGCCTTCTGGTTATTAGTATACTTCAAAAGATACCAGCTTTGCCTTAGCATCAGATTATCCTTAGAGATGATGATGATTTTGAAGACCAGAGCAAAGTCCATTAAAAAAATAAAGTAAACCAACCCAGAACTCCACTGACGCAGCTTTGAGATTCCACTGAGTCTCTTACTAGAAACCTAAGAGACAACTAACATTTTCTTAAAAACTTTTGCTCTGCCCCTGAGGTACACCATTGCAGGATCTACTGCAGTCACTCAGGCTGCTGGGTGATCCTGTAAGGTTAGTATGAGAAGGATCCCATTGCTTTGCCTGATTCTGCAAAACTGCAGAGAAAATAGGAACATCCACTTTTCCATCTCCTTCCAATTACCTGGAAAACTCAAAAGATAGGTTTAAGATTCTCTGCAAAGAGAAGTTTGCAGAGGACAAGATGGAATCATAGAATAGTTTGGTTTAGAAGTGATCTTTAAAATGTCATCTTGTTCCAGCTCTCCTGCAGTGAGCACGGACATCTTCAACTAGGTCAGGCTGCTCAGAGCCTCCATCCAACCTGACCTGGAATTTTCCAGGGATGGGGCATGAAAGACCTGGGTAAGAACACAACAGGCACAGGGCACAATTTTAAGTAAAGAAACTTGTATTAATTGCAAATAATATGTTGCTTATAGGAGTAAGTACAAAGGCAAAGGGNTTTCTCTGTGCAGACCCATTTGTATCAAGGTCTCCAGTGAAAGACCTTCTCCTCTCACTGACCAAACATCAAAAGCCAAGTCTTAATCTTAAAAGCAACACAGCTCTTCATCTGCCCTCTGTGAATTTAGCTCCCCACTAGACTAAAAAGACCAGCAAACCTGGAGAATGTCATCTACATCAAAAATATGGAAAAAGCCAGTCAAAGCTGAGACAAGATCCAAGATTAGATTCCCCCATTAGGTGAAGATCTACTCACTGCAGGATTAAAATCCCCTTTGTGTCACCTGGCTCCAAATCAGTCTAGGGCAATTTAGTTCTGGGTGCACAATGCTCTATCTGGCTCCTGAGATCCATCCAGCCTGGTCGTCCTCTGCAACTCACTGGTTCACCTGGAGGTTTGGAGGGTAGGTGTAACCTAGCAAGGGAACCTTCCACAGCATGGGAGACTCAGGAAGCCAGTTTTACCTGCCTTCTGGTTATTAGTATACTTCAAAAGATACCAGCTTTGCCTTAGCATCAGATTATCCTTAGAGATGATGATGATTTTGAAGACCAGAGCAAAGTCCATTAAAAAAATAAAGTAAACCAACCCAGAACTCCACTGACGCAGCTTTGAGATTCCACTGAGTCTCTTACTAGAAACCTAAGAGACAACTAACATTTTCTTAAAAACTTTTGCTCTGCCCCTGAGGTACACCATTGCAGGATCTACTGCAGTCACTCAGGCTGCTGGGTGATCCTGTAAGGTTAGTATGAGAAGGATCCCATTGCTTTGCCTGATTCTGCAAAACTGCAGAGAAAATAGGAACATCCACTTTTCCATCTCCTTCCAATTACCTGGAAAACTCAAAAGATAGGTTTAAGATTCTCTGCAAAGAGAAGTTTGCAGAGGACAAGATGGAATCATAGAATAGTTTGGTTTAGAAGTGATCTTTAAAATGTCATCTTGTTCCAGCTCTCCTGCAGTGAGCACGGACATCTTCAACTAGGTCAGGCTGCTCAGAGCCTCCATCCAACCTGACCTGGAATTTTCCAGGGATGGGGCATGAAAGACCTGGGTAAGAACACAACAGGCACAGGGCACAATTTTAAGTAAAGAAACTTGTATTAATTGCAAATAATATGTTGCTTATAGGAGTAAGTACAAAGGCAAAGGGTGGATCACCCAAAAATAGCACCTGCACACACAAAACCTGCTGCATCCCAGAGATGTAATTTCTATGTTCTTTATCCCATGGATTTCCTGGCACTGGAGTCAGAGTCCCTGGGGGGGAATGGCTGGATGCACACAACCCTTCTTCAGAGAGGCAACACAGCAGAGAGGCTTGGGCCAGTCTGGGCCACTGCCCAAAGTCCTACAAAGGCCCTGCCCGAGGTGCAGGACTGAGCACTGCTGCCAGGCATGGACGGACATGTTGGGGACAGCACGTGGTGGGTCCCACCAGCTCTGAGTGCACAGGCTGCAAATAATGTCCAGTAAATGAGCTTGTCCAGCACATCTGGAAGTAATTCCAACCCCAGCTGCAGACCTGCTGTGCCACACAGGTATGTGCACGTGCTACAGCAGGTAGGACAGCAAGGTAATATGGGAAAAACAGCATGGCCACCCCACTGAGTGAGAGGGCTTAATAAAACTACCCCCACTGCCCCTCTGAGAGGCTGCTGTTCATAGACAGGAGCTAAAATGCTTCTGTAAGGACAGCCTGAGTTGTTTGCCTTTCAAACGAGGACAGATTTAACCACAGACATTTTCAGTATGAATTATCACTGTTTTTCCATTTTTGAAAATTCTCTGTACCTGCACTTATGACAGGCAACTTTAATCTGTCATTTGTCCATAAATGACACCATTAAATCCCAGACTGCAAGCTGGTAGCATCTCACAGCAGATAAACAGAACCACAGAATCATAGATTCATTAAGGCTGGGAAAGACCTGCAGGTCATCAAGTCCAACCATTCACCCAGCACTGCTAACTCCACCACTAAATCTGGTCAGCCAGAGGGGATCCAGTGGATCCTACTGCCAGAGGCCCTGTTCTCATACCTCTGCAGATCTGGCACGATAAACTCACAACGACGAGTCCAAGATAAAATATTTAGTCAATAACAACAGCACAACACAAAGCAGAACACAGGAGAAGGGTTTCACATCCATGGGAATGGGGGTTGCCAAACCAATTCCTGCCACATGTGCTAGCCTTAACAAAAAAGTAAAGTACATGAAATGAAAACTGCCCGAGCACAGCTGAGGAAGTTCTCAGGCTTTTAAGCTTGATCCGATCCCAAATAACAGAGGGTGAAGGACCAGACCCATCTGTCCACCAATACTGGAGGCTACTTTAACGAAGAAAATGAATGAGAACAATAAGGAGGAAATGCCAGGTGTCGCAGGAGTTCTTGGCACAAGGAGAAGTGCAGTATGACCAATAAATCATTTGAGTGAAAAGACTTTAATGAAGAGCAAACACTAATGCTCTATACTCTTAGGTGTTCCTAGTGACACCAGTTTGAGACTGTGCTGGGACAACACCCAAACCATCTGTCTTGTACTCAGTGACCAGGATCCAAACCCTCTGCCGGCTTTGCAATAACATTCCCAAGTTTTTGGGCATAGGGTAGTCAACATTCAACTTTGATTCAATCAGGACCCGCCAGATATAAAACAGGGTGGGAGGAGTCTATTTTTATCTTTGATTATTCAAGCCCAGATCAAAGGCTCTGCAATACAGTAACACTCCAAGGGCTTTTGATAGTGAAAGGATGTTTGTCTGGTCACCATAGAGAAAGCAATGTCAAACATCCTGTCTGTGGCACGGTAAGGGATGGGGATGAGAAGTGGAGACGGGGCTCAGGGGGGAGGTACTGAGAACCAGTTTGTTTAAATAACTTGTGCAAGTTTGGCAGGGAGGAGATATTAATTATTTCTGCAGAAGTTAGAGTCTGACCCGGATTCAGGCCAAGCAGACATCTGAAGAGGAAACATCCTGCACACCAGGCCGGGTGATCCATGCCTGTTTGATAGCACACACTGTGTGGGCTGGATATCTCTCTTGACTCCCTCGAAGGCAGGGAGGCCCTCTGGGAGACCTGGACAATGAGAGGACAGGACAATCACCAACCAGATGAAGTTCAACAAGAGAAAATGCCAGATTCTGCATTTGGGATGGGGCAACCCTGGATATACAGACAGGTTGGGGGAATGAGATGCTGAAGAGCAGCACCACAGGAGAGGACGTGGGGGTCCTGGTTGACAGAAAATTGAACACGAGCCAGCAGTGCCCTGTGGCCAGGAGGGACATCTGTGTCCTGGAGGCATCAGGCCCAGCATCACAGGCCGGTCAAGGGAGGGGACTGTCCCGCTCTGCTCTGGGCTGGCTTCACCTTGAGCCCTAAGGGCAGTTTTGGGCACCACAATATAAGAAAGACATGAGGCCATTAGAGAGTGTTGAAAGGAGGGCAAAGGAGATGGTGAAGGGCCTTGAGGGGAAGCTGCATAAGTGGCTGAGGACACTTGGTCTGTTCAGCCTGGAGAAAAGGAGACTGAGGGGAGACTCATCACAGTCTACAGCCTCCTCCTGAGGGGAAGAGGAGGGACAGACACTGATCGCTTCTCGGTGGTCACCAGGGACAGGACCTGAGGGAATGGCCTGAAATTGTGTCAGGGTAGGGTTAGGTTGAATATCATGAAAAGGTACTTCCTCCAGAGGGTGCTGGGCACTTGCTGGCCCTGAGGCTGCCAGAGCTCCAGGAGCCTTTGGACAGCGTTGCCAGGGATGCCCAGAGTGGGATTGTTGGGGGGTGTGTGCACACCCCAACTGTTCTCAATGATCCTTGTGGGTCCTTTCCACCTCAGGAAATTCTGTGATTCTGTGATCTGCACTCCTGGGATACCAGAAATGTGTCTGAAATGAAGCAACATTTGTCTCTCATCTGGTGGGCAGCATTGTTATGGGAGCCCAGAGCAATACTCATGGTCCCCTCTTCCTTTCCCAAATATCACTGCAAGTTGTGGCTGATCACCTTTGAGTCACCTCACAAGGCCAGCCAGGACGTGGCCATTGATTAAGAACATTCTCCCTTCTGTATTGAACAGCCATCTTTGGATTATGGTTCTGCCCCACTGACCTGGACACACAGCAGACTAATACCTTCCCTGTAAGCCCAAACTGGAGTGCATCAGAAATATAAGTGAATGTTGGTTCCTTTCACTGACTTTTGTCTTGTTGCAAACATCCAGCCTCCCCAAAGACTCTTGGTCACCTCTTCGGGGGTTGGAGATGATCTTTAAGGTCCCTTCCAAGCCAAACCAAACCAATCTGTGATTCTATGATGTTTACCCTCCACTTGAGTTCTTCTCATTACTTAAGCTGCCCCAGCTGCCAATGACACGAAGAGACACATGTAAGAGTGAGATCATAGCAGTCTCTGCTCCCCTCCTCTCTCCTGAAGTGCAGAACCAGGGCCATACAGCACTGCAAGGACCAGTTGGTTCCAGCTGCCAGAGCTTGGGGTAACCCGAAGAACTGGGACTGAGCACAGGGATGGAGAGAAAGACCCGGGGGCAGCTCCTACAGCCAGAGCACCAATGCAGCTTCCTAGAAAGCCCCATCACATCCCCATAGAGATGGAAGCTGTGAACTCACCTCAGCAGCTTTCCTGTGGTCATCCCCATTGTCCAGCAGCCGGACATCCACGCCCAGGCAGCGCAGGTAGCGCCCCAGGCCCTGCAGCATGTTGTCACAGACCACGCTGAACTCCTGGGGGGAGATGGGGGCAGGGGGGCATGAGGGCTCTGTTCTGGGTCCTTGGCGTTCCTAGAGAAAGGCAGGAGATCCATAAGGAGCAGAAGGCTGATTCTCAGTACATTTGTTCATTCACCCACCACAGCACATCCAACTGCCTCCTTCCACCTGTGTCACCACTTCCCCATGCTCTGCAGCACCTCTAGATTCTCCTTCCCAACCCTTCCACATTGCCATCACCACCTGGGCAGGGGGCAGAACATGATGGGGCTAATTCTGAGTTCACCATTCTCTGTCTGACCAGCTGGCCACCCGATCCAGGGACCTGCACGCTTTCCCTGGAGAAGTGTCATCCTGGCTTCCAGCGCCCTGCACATTCATTCATCTTCAAGAAATCACAGAAACATAGTCATGGCTGCTGTTTCCCTAAATTAGTATGCAATTAATAAACATGTGCCAAAGCTATGACTGGGGACAGAGAAAGGGAGAAACAGGTAGACAAAGCAACCACGTCAACTCTGTTGTCTTTGGAAGGTTAAAAATAGGCAGTGTCTGAATTCGGTTCATTTTATTTCAAATGTCTGCTGCTGGGGGAGTTCCTGCACTTGGAGGACTTTGGCTTTGGGAGGGTCCCAGAAGTACAATGGATAAATTCATGGAGAAGGGAAGTTAATAAGGAACCTCCAATGTCCAGCTTTTGACTCCAGGAACTTGAATCAGCTGGGATGACTGAAAACCACTGCCAGCAGCCATGCAGGGAGCTAGCACTGCAGATCAGCTCTGCAGGAGCTGGCCTCAAGCTGGGAATGCTGTGGCACACCAGGCAGCTCCACCTGGGCGCTCCATGGGAACCAGCTTAGGTCCAGGAGCAACATTGGTGTGATGCTGCAGCTCCCAGTAGCTGGTCCCTGCACCTAGGCCTCTGCAGCACTGGGCAGACTGGGTTGTCACCAGCTCCTGCAGGATCCTGGTGGATGTAGCTGTAACACCAGAGCACCATGACAAGGGATGGAGCTGCTCCCTGAAACTGAGGCAGTTGGAGACGCTACCCCTGGCTGCTGCTGCTGTTCAAACAGATGTGCAGGAGCTGCTGCTGGCTCTCAGCCAGTGTTTATCCAGTGGCCAGCATTGTCAAATAGAGCTTTTTTTCTCATGTTTCATACCAGCAGAGAGCAAAAAGCTTATAAAAGAGAATAGTCATTAGCCTCATTTCAGATAGTGGACCAGGAAACACTGGGAAAGAGAGCTTGGAGTCCTGCAGGATGCAGTCAGAAGTCTGCTTTCTTTGGCCTCTCAGCCCAGGTTTTACCAACTGCCTCTTGGCTGATGAATCTCGCTGTACAGAACAGAAAGATGACCTGTGGGTTTCCAAGGTGATTGAAGCTTGAAGTGCTCACTTTTCCCACCTCTGCAGTAGCCACCCAGCTCTGTTGAAACACACAACATTGCCATGAACACAGTGCTTAGGGAGCAGCCCCGTGTTCTCCTGCCTGCTGAAGGCCAATGGGTGCTGCACATTTGGAGTGTGTGGTCCACACACGTGGACACAATCAGCAGTATCTAAGCCCAGCCATGGAAAGGGGCATTGACATCAGGAGCTCCACACACACTTGGGGCTCTTCAGGATACACAGATACACACGGTAAGTTTCCTCAGTAACAAAATGGGATTTGTGCCAAGGTTTCCCAAGGGGCTCAAACCAATTAATGGTTCCATTTTAAATGTAAAATTTTATTACTGAGAGGCACCAGTCACATTCCAAGATACTTAAGCAGAGCCACACAGCTCTGCTGGAGTTTTAAGGCTCTGCCACAGCACAAACTTCTGGGAGAGGCCTCTCATGGAATGTGGTGGTGGGCAGGGAGGCAGAGACAAGCCTTCAGCAGAAAGGCATTTTTGATGGATCATTTGCTTTTAACTTTGCAGACTTCTACTCCAGACACAATAAAGAAGTTATTCCCAGTGTGAAAGCAAGGTGTGGAAGCTCAGTAAAAAACAAAAGTAAGGGAGTAAGGGTTTTGAAACCACAGAATCCAAACCCAAAATGTGGAAGGAACATTTCCATGAGCAAGGCTCACTGGGTTTTGTGCACAGATCTGCACCCAAACTGTGCAAAGACAAGTGAACCTCAAAGTGCAAGGAAAGCTGGACCCCGGCAGACCAAGGAGAGAGCACAGTGTCCTGGGAGGGAGAGGTGAGGAGGATGTTTGCTGCAAGAGTCCTGAGAGGAGCCATGCACAGTGAATGGTGTGACTGAGAGCAGCAGCATGTGATTTGCAGGGGTCTTGAGCAACAAGCAGCTCTTTGAAGATGTTTACAAACCTGTCCAGAAGGTAATGGTGCTTCTTGTTTATTCAGCTGCTTCTTTGCCCTGGGTTTTTTGCTCTGTTTTCCCACCAGACTTTCTGTCAGGTCTGAACCCAGACCAAAGCTTTCAGGGTCCTTGCAGAGCCTCTCGTAGATCTCCAGCAAGCAGTAGGCATCTGAAGCTGAAGGGAAGAGAATGTGAGCCTCAGCTCGTATGAGGCTCATTCAAAAGTAAACCAGAGGCTTTCCTGAGGTAAGGAAGAGCCCCCACCTTTGTAAAAGCCACTGTGAGCAACTGTGAAGCTGCAACTCCCTCAGGTCATACCCTCAGCTCCAGATTCGACTCACTAAGAATCACAGATGAACCCACAGTCACAGGGGGTCAAGGCAGGAGCTCCTAAAGACAGGCTCTGCCATCTCAACTCTAACCCAGTAACTCAATGTAAACTGCAGTGGGGCTCTTCCAACCACCACCACGTAGCTCCAGCCAGCTCCTGTTCCTCACAGGAAGGAGCCTGCCCACAGCTCATCACACCTCATGACAGGAAGGGAACTTCCCCAGGAGATGCAATATCTGAGCAGGTACTGCCCAAGCTGTTTGCAATCACCTGCCCACACTCACTGCCCTTTGCTGCTGCTCCCTGCAACAGCAATGGGAGAAGTCTCCCAGCCAGTCTGACAAGTCCCAGTGATTACCTTTTGTGGGAACTGTGTCAGCTTCAAGGATAGTCGAATTTAACAAAGGGCTGGTTTGCATCAGCAGACTGTCCTTTGATGCACCAGGAAAAGATTTAGACCAGACTTCTGACTCTGGGGTAATCAGCAGTAAGCTCTATGGGACCCTGCAACAGTCCCAAGTCTGTGCTGCAGTTTCTGACACCACATCTGCCCATTTCAAACCCAGCTCTAACAAGCACCTCATTGCGACAAATGAACACAGCATTTGTTTCCCAGGAAGGCTGTGAAATGAGGCAGAAGGAAGTGGACTTTCCTCCTTTCAGTTACTGAGAGGAGTTTCCACTGAGGTGATGTTTCATCAGACAAAATCTGCAAAGCACAGGAATTCCTTCATAAGGGAAATAATGAATCACTGGACAGTTTAAACTTCAACCATTAAAGTAATTTCCTCAAAAGGACAAACAAAACATGTGCTGACTCCTCTGAACAGGAACTAATCTGCAAAGCCATTTTCTTCCTCTGCTACTTAATGACTTTCCTGGGGACAGAGCAGCCAAACACAGCCTGCCCTGGGCACCTCCAGCACCCAGCCAGGGCCAGACCTGCATAGAGGATCTGCTCCTCTCTTAGCGGCCGCTTCTCCCAGTTTGACAGCTGCTCTCTTTTATCCAGAGGCTTCCCCAGCACATGCTGCACCAGGAGGCTGAGTCCCTTCTCTGGCTGCCTGACCCCTTTCTCCTCGTGGCTGTGCTGAGGGGACACTCCATCGACCTTCTGGCTGTCCTTCTCCCACTGCAGCTGATGGAAACAAAAAGATAGAAACCACCTGGTTATGAAGCAGCTCCCAAACCACCTCCTGTTCCAGCTGGTAAGGCCAGGCACAGCCCTATCACATCCATCTTGTGCCTGGCATATTGAACCCCAGCCCTCAGACAAGGCTGGGATGGCACAAGATAAACACGGCGTCGGGATATTTGTTTAACAAACACACTTGCTGGAGAGAAATCTCTTCCATAGCCAAGGAAGAGGAAAAATGGCATTCCTGTACAGCCCTGCACCAGAGCAGCAGGACTAGGAGGAGGCCCCTTAGGGGTCTGCAGGATGTTCACCATGCTAGAGGCCGCTGGGCATCCACTCAATAAAGGACCAGCAGTGGCAGTTCAGCACCTTTCTCCTGCGAGTCCTGGTGGCAAAAGGCATTCCTGTGACACCCTGGGCAGCAGTCCTTCCTGCAGCTGCCATTTCTCAGCTTAAACTGAGGCCATGGCTGTTGGCAGCTATGTCACCCCCTGCAGCACTTGCCAAGTTAAGCAATCAATCCCAAAGATCTGCTTCACCTCAACCCACAGCCTCAAACACACTCTGTACATTTTACCCATTAAAATGGTTGTGTTGAACATTTTTGCAGACTGCTGAAAGCTCCTGTGTGCAAACCCAGGGATAGCTGTGCTTCAGCTAACCAGAAATTCCTGTGCTGAACCCACCAGCAGCCCTCCTAGGAACATCAGAGTTCTGTACAAATCATTAACTCCACTATATCTGCTTCAATAATGCATGGCCTTGGAGTAGCAGAATTTCTACAAGAACTTCCTCTTCCTAAGTGTAACTTGTGCTCAGAAACCTTGTTCTGGCTGAATGGAGAGTTCCAAGAGCTTTTCACAGCTTTTATAAAGGCTATGAAAAAGCTGCCGGTATCATAAGCTTTCACTTTTTAGTTGATGAAAACAAAATACTTCTGTCTTCCTTTACAGAATCCCAACACCTCAAACCCTCTGGAGGAAATGGTCTCTTTACTCATACAGCCATCTCCCTGCCAATCCAAGATGCAAACAGACAGTGCTGTGGATTTGGGACAGTTATGCACCAACACATGCAGGAGACACCATTTCCCACATCTCCATGTTTTATCCTTACTTGTTTGTCCACTGCAAGAAGATCCACTACACCTTGCATTTGCTTCTCCGTGTCTTTCAGAGCAGAACATGTGGCTACAAGGCTGCTGAGGTCTCCAGACATCCCATAACCTGCAGACAAAAAAAAAGCCTAAATCACACAGGTAGGAAAACTCAAATTATGGTTAATGCACTGCAGCTTCTTCTAGTTAGGAGTCAAAGCGCTAACTATTTATAAGCATTGGTGGGAAGACTATTCAACAGGGAGCAAGATTAGCTCCTATCTCTTCTGTTCCCAAGAGACACTCCTGCAGATCAAGAGAGAAGACAGGTGGATGAAAAATGCTGAGTTTAAGATCAACTTACTTAAAATCTGGGAAACATATTTATGAATTTGCCCTTGAAATCCAGTTTTAGCAGCTCCTGATAAAAGCCTCCAAAAACCAAGTATGGTAATTCCAAGATCTCTGGTGTCCATCACAGCAGCTCTGGGACAGGGACAGCACACCCAGACAGCTGCCTACAAGAATTACCTGAAACACTGAAGGTTGCGTGCCATTGGGGGATTACTACAGAGCTGGGACAATCACAAGTCTGAGAGTTCAAGTTAAATGAGGAATCTTGGATCTGACCTGAAATGGGGAGATATGATGGCATAAACCTGTGTCAGGGGAGAGTCAGGCTGGAGCTCAGGGAAAGGTTCTGCCCCCAGAGGTGCTGGGCACTGCCCAGGCTCCCCAGGGAATGGGCACCAGAGGCTGCCAGAGCTCCAGGAGCCTTTGGACAGCAGTGCCAGGGATGCCCAGGGTGGGGTTGTTGGGGTGTCTGTTCAGGGACAGGGGCTGGACTGGGTGATCCTGGTGGGTCTCTCCCAGCTCAGGATTTTCTGTGATTCTCTGATCCTGTATTTCTAGTCACTGCTTCCTGGCCTGGCAGTGGTGAACACTCAGGGCTACAAAAGCTGTTTCCATGGCAAGTGGATTTAGAGAATGACAAGAGGATCTAGGAATGACAAAGATGACTGTGTTCAAAGGCTGTGTGAAACCCCAAGGTGGGAAGGAGAGAGGGGTGTTACCTAGTTTAGTGATGGCTGCATCTGAGTAGAGCATCTGAATGAAATGGGAAAGCTTCTCCTTCTCCCCCTCAGCCTCAGCTTGCTCCAGGAGCCGTGGCAGGTCCAACAGGAACACCTCATCCTTCAGTGCAAGTTGCAGGAGGGCGACACGGGGCTTCCCCACCATGCCAAAAGAAGGCTTCCACTCCATGTCCACACCAACGACCTGCCCAGGCTGCAACACAGAAACTTTCTGCACCCAGAGCCTGCCTGTGCTTGAGAGGAGGGACAGTCTGTCCAGGACTTGAGCATTTCCTTCCCAGCACCTGCAGCTCTTTGTGCAAAATGCCACAGACACAGGGAACTCTCACAGCACCTGCATCACCCACAGGAACCTTCCCTGGCACAATACCTAATATCTTACCCAAATCAGACCAGCCTAAAGGAGCAGCTGTTCTTGGCTTGGGGAGGTAGGCAGTGGATGGCAGTGGCCACATCCAGCTCTGTGTCTCAGCCTGACATGGAGTTCCAGCTCCCTGACCCTGCCAGGCCAATCCCAGGTAACACTCACCTGCAGCACCTTCTCCCAGCACTGCAGTGTCTCCTCCCATGTCTGCAGAAAGTGAATATTTTCCCGTGGAATAGGAAGCTGGTAATAGTCCTTCTTCTGACTGGACTCATAATTATCTGCTTTGGTGACCTCTTCTGCCCTGCACAGAATCAGATGCAACTGTTTGAAGCCACGCAAAGCCAGGAGGAAATCCTGGACTGGAGCAAGAGGGCAAAGTTTTACACCCCTTATATCACCCTGACCCTCTCCTTCCCCATGACACTCAGCTCTTTCTCAGAGAAAAGAAACTAATCAAAAAGATTCAGCTCTCTTAGACAGATCACACATTTCTGGATAGTCTTTCCCATAGAGACTTGAAATTGTAGTTCAAATGTTCAATATGAAATGGTTCAATAGTTTGGGAAACTATTAGTAACCTTATGTTTGGGAGGCCATGTGCCCAATTTTGCAGCAGAGCAGCTCTCCCTGCACAAACACTCTTTACTGTGGGTGTGTGTGCATGGGGAAGTCAATATTTGTGTAAAAATATTTAATGAAGGTGTGCAGCCTCAGGTCTCCCCAGGGAATGGGCACAGCCACAGGAATATTCTCACCTGCAAAGCTCAGGAGCCCTGTGTGGTGTGACCAGAGACAGATGATGTCATTTATATGCTGGTGCCAGCTTGTTGTGTGCAGTGTGAACTCCCTCTGGGATCCTGTGGCTGTGTTACTCAACTGACAGGGCACCCAGACTGTTTTGTGGGGTTCCATGGCTCTGCTGACTTTATAGCAGCTACCACAGCAGATACCATGACTGGATGAGTAAACTGCAGTACAAAGGGGTTTATTCATCTGTCCCAGCTCCTCACACAAGGCAGAGCACACCCTCACCTTCCCTCCACAGCACAGGATTCTGACAGCACAGAGATGTAGTGATGGGTTTTATCTCTGGATGCACAGTCTGTGGCTCAGCCACACACCTGTGATCACCACTTTGTTTTTTGAGGGCTTATCCCTCATGGAAAAACCTTCTGGATCCCAACTGGCGGCTGCTGTGGCTTCAGGAGTGAGGAGGAGGGCCGCTCCAGCAGTGCTTTGGAGCGAGGCAAGAGTATGTCCAAGACAGATGAGTTTCCTGTGCTCCAAAAATGCTGTGGACTCCCTGGAGAAGTGTTTTTAGGGTGATTACATCTGTGTTGTATTTCCTGAGGTGACATAGCACCCAAACAACTGCAGATCTACATGAGGAGAAAGAGCAGATCCACCAAACCAGGACTCCTGAACATGAACTGTTCGAGGCCATCCG
The DNA here is from genome assembly GCA_013397195.1 of Hylia prasina. Lineage (NCBI taxonomy): Eukaryota > Metazoa > Chordata > Aves > Passeriformes > Sylviidae > Hylia > Hylia prasina. Next base: position 94,024 of record VYXD01015081.1, on the reverse strand, counting down.
TGAGACCTTCCCAAAATCATCAGCATTAAAAAAAATTAGTAAAAGTTCGACAGATCTGCAACCACCTCAGTAAAGGAGATAAATATTTGCACTGTTGATCTGGCAGAGGAAGTGTAAGAACCCCCAGAACCATGAAGCAATCTCACAGAGCTTCTGTGTATTCAGGATGAGTTTTAAATGCTCCTTTCACAGACATTTCCAGGCTTATGACAAACAAATGCAGCATGGGCAAGGCCACAGTGGGATCCAAGTACACAGAGGAAGCCTTTGCAAACTCCTGTCCCCAAGGATGCATCACAGCAAACCATTTTAAGCAAATATACAGTGTTTGTACAACAAGCAATCTGCATGGAAAAGACATCAAACAGGGGATTTACCTGTCCTGGATGTGCAGCTTCTGAAGCTCCTCAGCCACAGCCCGAGGCAGCATCTCGGGGGGCACCTGGCAGCACCGCGCCCACTGCGCCACCCCACGCGCGTCACAGTGACGGAGCAGCAACTGCACCAGGTGTCCTTGGAGCCACCGGTTGTCCCCAACTGTGCTCTGCAAGGGCAGGGGGGAGAAGGCAGACTGTCAGTGCAACTTCCATCGTGGGAGTTTCTCCCCCTCCCAGGAGGCACCCTCATTGTAAAAACCTTATTCTTTGTATCTAGTCTGAATGTCCCCTATTTTAGTTCAAAACCAGCAGCTCTTGTTCTGTTTCAACAGGTCCTGCTAAAAACTCTGCCCCCATCTTTTTTATTGGCCTCCTTTAAGTACTGAAAGGTCTCCTTGGAACCTTCTCCAGGCTGAGCATCCCCAGCTCTCCCAGCCTGTCTCCAGGGGAGAGGGGCTCCAGGGTCTGGAGCATCTTCTTAGGATAGACATTCCCTGTGTCTCCAGGGCAAATGGTGGTTTGGGTTCTCCTCCATCCTTGGAAGTATTTGCACAGATTGTTGGGATTGCCAGTCATCCATGGGTGGCAGGGAGGGCACATCAGCAAAGCTTTCCTAAGTGGTGTTCAGAGCCAGGAAAAGGCTGACATCACCCTCCAGCCCCTTGCCCCCAGTGCTGTGAGATGGGGGCTCCGGGACCCCCCAGCACCAGGCACAGGCGTGGGTGGAACCCAGACTGGAAGTGGTGTCACCCTGCACTGGAATTCAGCAGGGTGAAATGCGCTATGTGAGTCCCACATCCAGCTGGAGTGAACAATGATTGCATAAAGGAGTTCTTCCCTCTCTGTCTGTTCAAGACCTCTGTGAAGGTGAGAACTGGATCATTGCTTCAGGAAAAACGCACTCTCAGGTGTCACTGTGTCATTCCCTGTGTTCACACCTACAAACAGAGAGGGCACTTTAGGACATTCCCTGTTCCCAGCTGTTCCCTGGAAGAAGGGAAGTGCCTTGGCTCACTGCAGAGCTTGGGGGCACCAGCACAAACTCACCCTGCCTGTGGTTTAAACCCAAACCTCAGCTCTGGCCAGATCATGGCACAGTGCCCACCCAGGCAGGGGTGAGCAGCCACTTGCAAGGGGCAGTGACAGTCCCCACGGTGACAGCTGGATGCACCAGAGCTCTTCTGCCTCGTCCACCTCTGAGAGGTGCAGGTGTAAGAGGAAATACAAACATAGTAACACCAAGGGTCACACCAGCTCCATGGGGTGGGAACTGTCCCCCTTCCTCCCCAGCCAGCCTGTGTGTGCTGCAAACACCCCAGAGCCCCCACAGCCACATAGCAACTTCTCCTCTCTGACCTACTCTGGACCTGCCCTTGATGTTAATATTGTCGAGCTGAAACCCTATATGGTGGCCCAGGACCTGTAGCTCTAGGACTGGCACTATATACGAGAATTTCAGAGGAGTGAAATGCTCAGATCTGCACTGGAAGTCCATCCCCACCCTGCCCACGCCGCAGCCATCTGCCCTATGCTGCCCACCCGCACTGCTCAGGGGCCCGAGCCTGCTCCCAGGGAGGGCAGCACCTTGCTCCCTCTGCCCAGCATGTAGAAACAGCTCCCAGCTGGGTGGGAGGCTGTGGCCATGAGGCCTCATTCCTCACATTCCTTCATTAACTAAAAGGTGAGAATTTGTCTTCAAAGCAGTCACAGAGATCAGGAAACAAATGTGTTGATGGCCCCAAGGTAAAAAGGAAGGGAAACAGAAAGCCAAGGAGAAAATAGAACGACCCCCGCCCAGAGGTGCAGGAGGGGGCAGAGGCTCAGAACAGCTCAGAGGGATCTGGCACTCCAGGTAGCAGCAGCCTGCTCACAAAAACTGCTGCCTCAGCACACTCTGTCTGCACCCCGGAGACTCTGCCAAATGCCAAACCACAGCTCTTCTCATGGATATGTGGAGGAACAGTTTTAGTGCTGTTCCCAAGGGGTTGGGGGTACAGCAGGAGGCAGGGGAAGCAGGACAGGGGTCCAGCAGCTCCCCAGGGGCTCCCTTCCCACAGGAGGGAAGGGGCAGGGCAGGAAAAGGGCAGGAAAATGACAGGACATGTTCTCCTGCTCATGCTTCTTGCCATCTACATTTCCCCTGGCCATGCCAGTCCTGACCTTTGTGCTTCTTTTCTCCTCTCTGCCTTCTGTGACTGAGCTCAGCCAAGTTCTTCACTGAACACGTGAAGAGGGGCTGAGTTAAACCCTCCTGCACATCTGCCAAACCACTTCTCAGAGTCCTTCCCAAAAAGAACATATTTTTTACTAACATTGCAGAGCAATTCCCTCTTCTTGCTCCCTCTTGCTCCCTCTGTGTCCATCCTATTGTCTTCCTGTCTTTCTTCTAAAACACAAACTCTTTGGTATTGGAGCTCACTTCAGTTCATCCCGAGTCAATTCTTAATAAATTGCACTATGGCAGCTTAATTTCTGGAAATAATGAGGTGCAGATTTTTTAAATATTATTTTAATGATAACAGATTTCTTCTTTCAACCACAAAAAACAACTCAGTAAAGAAGGTTAATCTCTCCAGAGATATCCCATCTTGCATTCTGAAACAGAATATAGCTTTGTCTTTTTACTGAAAAAAAAAGAAAAAACCCAACATTGCTCTAAAGGGGAAAGACTTCCACCGCAACAGCTCTGCAAGAGGCAAGAATGTGGAAACTCTGGCCCCAGAAGATGTGGGCACAGATGCAGAGAGCAATGTTTCACCAGGGATGACATTTCATGTGCTTTGCTGTCAGTAAATGAACACTTCTCAAGAGGAAACTGGCACGGGTGTTCTGATCAACATCAGCGCCACCTCCAAGCAGGAAAAGATTCTACAGAGCATGAGGCTTGTTTACATCCCTCTTGGAATTCTAGACATATCATACATTCTTTAATCCGTAGGAGCACACAGAGAAACCCATGACACCACCAATAATCCATGATTAAAGCTTTCCACAGTGACGGCTGCAGATTTCCTACCCGTAAATCCTGTTTTCACTGCCAAGGCTTCACAAAGCTCACACCAACCACACAGGGCAAGCTCAGCAATGTCCTGACCTTAACCCATCAACCATTTCTCCATTGGTACCAATAATTTTAAAACCAAATATCCAATATCTCCCTTGGAAATCACCCTATCCAACCTAGATCAGTTTTATCTGTATGTGTTAAGCTGCATTTCAGTCCCAGCCAGTTCTGCCCTTTGCCTCTACATCTTTTCCCAAAGAGGGATGATATTCACACCACTGACACTGGCTATTTGCAGAGTCAGATTTTAATTTAACTTTTGAATGTCTTGGCCAATTTCCCCTGTTTTCAAGTGCTTCCAGAATCAACAAAACCCCCCTGGCTAGTGTAGAGAAAATGTCAAGGAGAATATTTTAGAGTCAGCAATTTTAAAAGGGGAAAAAGAACCCCAAACTTGAAAAGGACAAACCTCTGTCAGCAGTGGAGGGCACTGATAGCACTGCTGAATTCCCTGTGGTGTGCCAGATATAGACACCTGTGCTTAAACATTCCCTAACATGCCACTGTGGTACTGTTCCTAGCAATTTTATTCCATTTGTGCTCGAGGTTTCTGTTTCAAAGTTTCCATCATTTGTGCAGAATGGGGAGATGCTGCAGTGTCACCATCACATGTCACTGAAGGAAACTCCTTGAAGCATAAAGGTGGAGCTGGGACCCTCAGAGCCAGCTTAGACCAGGGCCACAGCCTGTTCCCTAAGGGGAGGGGAATCCTGCCTTCTGGGGAGCCTACAGAAATCCTGGAATCCCAGAATGGTTTGGCTTGGAAAGGATTTTAAAGCCCATCCAGTTCCACCCCCTACCATGGGCAGGGACACCTTTCACTATCCCAGGTTCCTCCAAGCCCTGTCCAACCTGGCCTGGGACACTTCCAGGAATGGGGCAGCCACAGCTTCTATGGGCACCCTGTGCCAGGGCCTCCCCACCCTCACAGCGAAGGATTCCTCCCTAATGTCTAATCTAACCCTGCCTTCCTTCAGCTTAAGGCCATTTCCCCTTGTCCTGTCACTGTCTGCCCATGTAAAGTCTCTCTCTCTCTTTCCCATAAACCCCCTTCAAGTCTCAATAGGCCACAATAATGTCTCCCTGGAGCTTCTCTTTGGGCTGGACACCCCCAGCTCTACCAGCCTGGCTTCAAAGCAGAGGGGCTCCAGACCATCTCTGTGGCCTCCTCTGGGCTCTCCAACAGGCCAATACCTTTGTGGCGCTGAGGACCCCAGAGCTGGACACTATGCTCCCCTGGGGTCTCACAAGGCCAGGGTGGAGGGGGGAAATCCTGTCCCTTGGATTAAAGAGGCCAACTTTCTCTCCACCCCGTTCTGAGCAACGTTTCCTGTGAAAGCAGCAGCCACTTGGCCATGGCCACCACCCACAGCCAGAGCCTGAGAACACCCTGAGAACATGCTGAAAACACTCTGAGAACACGCTGCTTTCTCATCACTTGAACTGCTCCCTCGCTCACAGGCACTGGGGACTCAGATGCACTAATTTATGAACTGGAGAAGAGCAAAATAGGCTCCATTGAGAGCCCAGCAGCCCGGCTTTCAGATAGCAATCAATGCGTCACTGCCAGAGCCACGCTCCCGAGCTCCCGAGCTCGGGAGCCCATTACCACATCAATGCCGGGGAAGTGGGCTTGATCCTTCTTCACAAAGCTCCGGCACTGCGGCTCCCTGGGGCATGTTCGCACTACCTCGCTCCTGCTTTGTGAATCAGGACACTCAGCTTTCCGGCCTCCCAATGCCTCTTCCAAAAGGCAATTCAAAGGAGTCTAACTTAGGATATCACTGGCAGGGATCAAGGCAAAGGCAACTTTTAAAGTCAACTTGTCTCTGTACTGGGGCTCCTCACAGGGAGATGATTGTTCCGGGTAACCTGGAGGAAGCTGCTGGTTTGTGGTGAGCAGCTGAACAATATTGTGTGACAGGATGCATCTGCTCCATGTTCCTGTGTGCCTCACACAGCCACAGCCAAGAGGCAGCCTGAAGAGTCACACCACACAGTTCCTCTGGTAAAGCTCACCCCCACAGGGGCTTTAAAGGTCCCTTCCAACCCAAACCTTGTTGGGATTTCAGGAGATGGTCACTGGGTTGGAGCATGTGGAAAGACTGAGGGAGCAGAGTTTGTTCAGCATAGGGAAGGCGTGGCTGAATATAGGGGAATATAATCCCTTCTTCAGTTTTATCAGGGGGGACCATAGACAAGACCGAGTCAGATCCTCCCAGAAATTCCAGCCAGGCCAAAAAGTAAAAAAATGCAACAGGCCCAGAGGGGCAGTGGAACCAGGCAGGGCATGGCAACACCTCATCCCACAAAGCTGGCCCTGCTCTGAGCAGGAGGGCAGAGATGAGCTCTCAGAGAAGAGCTAATTTCAAACTGAAATGAGGCTCTGATTGTGTGATTAGCAGTGCCCTGCATTCCCCAGGCTCCTCTCCACACAGACGGGTGGCTTCTTGCAGCAACTACTGCTTTCAAGTCCCAAGCACCTCCTGGGCAAAGAACACCCAAGATCTCATTTACCCAGAATACTGGATGGTCCTGATCATGCTCAACAACTACCACAGAGATCCAAATACATTTCCTGCACTGGGATTCCTTCCAAATTTTTGTCAGGCAGCCCCCAAGGGAAGTAATTAATTTTCAACAGATGAAGTCATCATGTCTCCAAAATCTGCTCCGGCTGCCACAGATGTGAGCAGGTACAGAGCGGAGGGAAAGAACCAATGAAGCTTTCAGAGGCAGACCTGGAGAGAATTTAAAAAAAAAAAAACTGAGCAGGAGGTTGAGACATTTCCTTCAGGACATTGTTGGACATCCTCCATGGGCCCTCACGCAGCTCACAGAGCCACAGAACAAATGAACTTGCTGCTGGCAGCAGCTCCACAGCACAGGGCATGGACACTTCCCTCCACAGAGATGAAAGGCTCCAAATGGGATGTTTCACTGAAGTGAATCTGGCCGCATCATCCCCAGATTTCACTTCGGTAGCTTCAGTAGTGGATAGCAATTATTTCTTGGCTGCACAAAGAACAAACCCAAACAGAAATGGAGGACCATGGAATGTCCTGAGCTGGAGGGGACCCACAAGAACCAGAGAGTCCAATTCCTAGCCCAACAATCCCACCCTGGGCATCCCTGGCAGCGCTGTCCAAAGGCTCTTGGAGCTCTGGCAGCCTTGGGGCCATGCCCATTCCCTGGGGAGCCTGGGCAGTGCCAGCACCCTCTGGGGGAAAAACCTTTCCCAGATATCCAACCAGAAACTACCCAACAGATATTTAACAGGTTTAGGAGGGAAGGTGCAATACTCTACAACGTCATTGCTCCCTTGTGCCCAAGGAACTGTCTGGCACAGAATCCCCCAGACACTTCAGGACAGGCTTCTTGTTAAAGAGGGCATGATGGTACACCTGTGAGATAGCAAAGCTCATCCTGACACTGGATCCCACTCCCCACAGATTGAAAAAGGTGTCCTAGAAAATCAGCTCCCCACAGCCCAACTGGCCACTGCTGCTGCACAGAAGGCTTCAGGGAAGGTTTCTTGTCCCATTGCTCCTGTCACTGCAGACTTCAGACAGATCCCCAGAGGAAGGCAGCCTGGGGCTGTGCTGGGACCAGTCAGCTGTGCCACTTGTCTTTTAGGGTGACTGATCAATTCCTGGTCTTGTTCAGCAGTGTCAGCATAGCCTGAGACTGTGGAGACTTTCCCAGATCATAACCTCTTATTTTAACCCACAATTAAATAATTTTCCTCAATTACACCCACAACTCCAGGTATGCTGATACACAAAATCACAACCCACTTGCAATACATGTTCTCCCCTGCACTTAGCTGGTCAGGGAATGGCACAGGTGTAGCTCTGCAATGGGCTTTAATGTCCAACTAACCCAATTAAAATAACCTTTGTTTGAAGAGAAAAGTAACTGACATCCATAAACCCCCCAAAATACAATTTCATAGCAAATAGACTAAGGTAGCTTTACCCTACTTGCTTTTTCAGATGTAATTTCTTTTTCCTTCTGTTTTGTGTGAAGTGTATCCTGAGAGTCTCTGCTTCCTCCCAAAATCCCTTTCTCACAACCCCTGCAGAGGAAGCTATTGAATTCCAACCTAACCCTGCCCCCAGAGCTGTTGAATATTATTCATCTCAGGGATCAGCAAAGGACCAAGGACTTGGTCTGAATACATAAGCCACAGATTTTTGATTTGCTTCCAGATTTCTCACACCTCAGTCCCACAATGGCAGGCTGCAGATATTTTCTGGGAGCACTCCAAGCACTTGGCAAGACTGAAGATGAATGAGGATGGAGAAATTGGCCAAACTCTTTCAGAGCAGAGCAGTGTGTTACTTATCACAGTAGATGCTTTGTCTAAGCCCAATGACACAGTGCATTGAAGACAAACTGGCAGCCCTTATCTTCCCAGTGTATTTTGAAGTAGCATTTATCTCCCTGCCTTTTGTCATTGTGTCACATACACACGAATGAAGTGTCACAGGGCCAATGGCAAATCCTGCTGTCCAGTTTTAAGGAAGTGGAGGCACCCATCGTGTACTGGGTGACCTGCACTGCTGCTGAGCCTCACTGAGCCTGGGCCTCCTGTGACCAAACATCATTTCTCTGGGCTTTCCAGCCTCAGAAGGTTTTTGCGATCCAGGCACTTCCATAAACGTTCCACAGAAGTCACCATCCCAGAACTCTACTCTGGTTTTTATCCTGGAGCACAGAAGCATGCACAAGGAAAATACAGCTCTGCTAAGCTCTGCAGCTGCCTGAAGGGTGCCTATCCAATCTGAGCATTCCAAATCCCAGTTTAGCAGCAGCATGTGACATTGACTTGTGCTACAGCATCTGTCTGCAGGAGTTCCACAGAGTGAGGAATTCCATGAGCTGCCAGAGCCAGGCCCACTGTGGGGAGAGGGACAGGGCCCTGCAGCTCCACAGGGCTGCCAGAGCTGCAGGTGTGTGAAGGAGTGAAACCACTGCCTCCGTGCTTCTGCTGGGACCTGAACTCACAGGGTGACACCCCATCCGCTGGTTGGGATGTGTGGGAGCCAAGGTCACTCCAATGCCTTCTCAATTGGTTTGGAGCCCTGGCATTAACCCTAACGAGCTAAACCAGTGTGCAATTAACCCACCAATAACTCCAGTAAGTGTTCCCATACTCAGTCACATACATCATGAGAATCCATAGACTCCATTTAGGAAAAAAGTCTCCTCTTTTTTATTTAGGAAAGCCTTCAAAGTAAAGAAGCAAAAATCGTGACAATGGAAATACTTCTTCGGGAGCACAAACCCTTCCCATCATTAGTTTATGGAAAAGAGATGCCCATGGGACAAACATGGGTTACCAGTGATTTCTGTTTTGCCATGCCCAAACCTCCCTGGTCCAGAGCCAAAGCAATAATCAGTATCTGTGCAAGATCTTTCCCAAAAGTAAAGCTTGGCAGTCAATTTTTCTCTCCTTTAATCTCTTTTGGTACAGTTCAGCCCCTGGTGGTTTTTGTTCTGAAGGAGAAATGCTTGAGAGGGTTGACTGAATGAACTCTGAAATTCACACCCTGGCAAATTGGACTGATTTGCTAAATCCATAATTACAACATTCCTCAGAGATATGCATTCTTTCAGAGTGAACAAGGGAAGATTAGTTTCCTGTTTCTTCCCATTTACATGACTTCTCCTTCAAGAGGAACTTTTTTGTTTCTAAACAATCCTCTGTTTATGTGGTTCTCTTCTTGGCAGGGAACTGGGGAACTAATCTTGCCTAAAAGTATAATACAGCTAAACTATCAATTGCTAGCAGCCTGATTATCTGTCTGCAAGGCAGCTGATTGGCACAGGCTTTAGAAGCCAATATCTATCAGTGAGCACTCAGACAGGGACTGATTGATTACAAAGGGTGTAAATAATCTGGGATGGTTATTGAATGGCTGGATCGTTTTACAGCTGGCTGTGTAAGAAGGGCAGAGAGGGTCTGTGTGTGTGTGAAAGCTGAACACGGACACTGGGCAAAGGGAGTCCCCACACCTGCACAGCCCCATGACACAGCAGCTCCTACGGGGCGAGGACATCGCGGGGCTCCTGCCATGGAGCTGCAGGTAAGAACTGGCTCCCACCTGCAAATAGAGTACATGCAGAGCCCTGTTGTTTGCTTTGGTGTTTATTAGTGAATCCATCCTCTCCTTCTGTGCTACCCATCTTCCCATGTGCCATCTTCCCCCCTGCCCTATTTGGCTGCACAGGGCAATGTCAGGGCTCTTGATAGGGTTCCCTTGGTCCTGGAGCAAAAGGAACATGAGGATTTGCCTGTTTGAAGTGAGCCTGTCCTCATTTTTACTCTGTGGGATACAAACAGGAGCTGGGGTTGTTCAGCTGGGAGAAGAGAAAGCTCTGGCCTTGTTGTGGCCCTTTGCTACCTGAAGGGAGCTTATTGAAAAGACAGTGACTTTATACAGAGACAGTGACAGGATGAGAGGGAACAGTTTTAAACTGACAGAAGGGAGATTTTTTTATTAGATTTTAGGGAGAAATTCTTCCCTGGGAGGGTGGTGAGGCCCTGGCACAGGGTGTCCAGAGAAGCTGTGGCTGCCCCTGGATCCCTGGAAGTGCCTAAGGCCAGGCTGGATGGGGCCTGGAGCAACCTGGGATAGTCCATGGCAAGGGGGTTGGAACAAGATGATTTTTAAAGTCCCTTCCAACTCAAATCAGTCTGGGATTCTGTGACTTTTACCCTATACTCGCTGCAGTTTGCAGTCACTAGCAGGTATCCTGGACACCACTCTTGATGTGATTTTAAGGACCTGCTATGTTTCACACATTCCTATAAGGTTTTGCATGATCATCATTGCTATATAATTTCCTACTCCTAGGATGCTTTTCCCACTTGGCAGAACTAAACCTCCCCAGCACACCCCAGTGGAGCTGAACAGCTCACTGATGCTCTTAACTCCTTAATCTATCCCTGACCTCTCAGCCTACAGCCATAAGCCAATTAGCTCTTCTTTATACCACACCAAATCTCCTTCTGATGAAGCTGTGCTGCCGAGTGAATGCCTGCTAGTGACAGAAATGTAATTACAGTGCTTAGCAGCACGTTGGCCCTGGCTGGTGGCAGGGAACAAAGGTCAGAATGCATCTCTAACACACCAAAACAATTTAAAGGAGATTTTTCCTCCCCAGTGTGTTCTCTCCAGTTTCCTCTCTTCACTCTCCAGTACTTAACTCGTTTGCACATTAAAGCTATTTGGCCATCAACTTTAAGACTGAGGTCCTGAGCTTTCCAAGGATTCCTTGCCAATCCCTCCCTGAAGCTGAATCAGATACCCAGCTCTGTCAGTGCCTGCCTGCTTGGCCCCGTAGATCCAGGGCCAAGATTACTGTAGATTCAGTAAATGGGTGATTTTCTAAAGTTATAACACATCTTATGTCACTCAGAGAAATTTTTGGCTGACTTTTAGAATTATTTTGGACATTTCTGACAATTTTGTAGATCAGAAAGAAAATGATGGCAGTTTGTCTTGGCTTCTTTGTACCTACTGTAATATTACACCAGAATTCATCAGCATCTTTGTGCTTAACCACAATTTATTTATCTAGCAATGGCTGGATTTGTTATAAATAAAACTGCTACAATTACAGTAGACACACCAGCCCTCTAGGTCTTACAGAGAATTAACACAGCCTAAGCCATGCAGAAAGTAGTTGGAAGTATTTACATTTAACTGAACGCGTCATCCTTTGACAGACTCTTCCTTAGCTGGGCAGGCACAGAACATGCTGCATGTTTGGCTTTTCCCATGTGCTTCTCCCCCAGCAGCTGGGGGTTTGTTCAATGCAAAGTTCCCATTTCTTTTAGCCCAGCAGTGCAAACCTGATTAGTACAGGTGTACATTTGCCTGCTCTCTCCTGAGAGCAGAACACAGCTGCAGAACTGAATCACAGGCATGGAATCAGAATATCCTGAGCTGGGAGAGAACCACAAGGATCATCGAGTCCAGCTCCTGGAATTACAGGATGCTGTTCCTGAGATGGTCGCAGACATGCCTGTTCTCTGCACCAGCCCCATCAGTCATCCTTTTGCTTTCCAGTAACTGGTGTTATTTCAGCTTCCAATCAATATATGACCCCATTGACAAACTGAACTGAAAAATGGAAGGAGATTGATACTTTGCCTCTCACTTTTCCTCCTACTACAAACTCCAGTTTGTTCATGGTTTAATATTCCCTTTCAACCATGCTGTGGCTGTGTGCTCTCCCCAAAGACCTCCAACAAGAATAGTAAATCCAAAGAAAATGGCACAGGGAAAAAGCAGAATGAGTGTCAAAGCACTGTCACCACCACTGAGCTCCAGCCAGTCCCTGAACAGGGGACAAAATGCAGGGAGAGGAATGGAAGGAGAAATGGGAGCTACAAGTGGACATTGGGGGAAGAAAGGCTGCCAGTTCTGACCTGAAACAAAGCAATTCCCCCTGACTTGGAAAGTCCTGACTTTCCAAGAGAGACAGCAGACCTGAAACCTGTCACTACTCCAGGTATAAACACCAGCTGTTCTGCAAAGGGGAAAAGGGAAAGAAAAATCAAACCTTCTCTTTTCTCCAGCAATGGCAGCTACTAGGGAGCTGCTTAAACATGTGGAAAGAAAAATGCAGTTCTTTGCAGATGGCTGAACTGGCAGACTGCAGGCATAACCAGACCAGGAGCAGCTCCGGCATATTCACACACACCTTCATACTGGGAGCTGCTGGGCTCCCAGTGGCTCAGCAGCTCAGCACAAGAACCACATGCAGAACACTGGTGGGACCATGAACATTTATTTCAGCTGATGATTCTTCCCAGAGACTTCTAAGGCCAGAAGGAACACAACAATCATCCACTGGCTTAATTTTCTGCTAAAGAAGTCCTTAAGTACTAGCAGGGGACTCCACACGTTGGCTGGTCAAACTCGTTTGGGTTTCCACCTTCCAGGAAAAGAGCCAGTCTGGGTTTGACGTCTGAGTGAGGAAATCCATCCCATTCCTGAATAAATGCTTCACTCCAACTAGAGGGAAAGAGATTTTGTATGCAGCCTTATGCTGAGAGACATGTCACTTATTAATCACCTCCAGAGCACTTTCCCATCTGCACAGCACACACTGCTTCATTCCCTAAGGATATTTAGTTCCTCACACTGCAGAGATTTGCTGTACTCAAAACAATTGAAAAGTTTCCCTAAATTCAGGGGTTCCAGGGAAGACCAGTGGATGTGGGTATTTACAAAGTAGTCTTTTTGACTCCTTGTCCTTATTCAAGACTCCCCAGAGCAGGAGTCCTGGCCAGGTGTTCTGGCCACAAAAAATATCTTTGAAAAAATAAATGGCATTCTGCCATATAAAATCCCCTTAAAAATTCCCACCTTGAGTGTAAGAGCTTTTACATTTTATTCCAGAGGTAGCTGTGTTTTAACTGAGGTCAAAATGGTTCTGTGCAGAAAGAATTTTGGCATAAGCCACTGCCATTTAGAAATTAATTGGTCAAATAAATAAGATTACATCAGCTCCTTACTGCAGTATAAGGTAATTTACACCTATTAAGTACCAGGAATTGTCAATGTTTTTCCAATGTATTGCACAGAAAGAAGGGCAGATTTCTGAATACTGTCTGTAAGCAGCATAACAACACTTGAGCTGTATGGAATTGGAGTTCTGCATTTCCTAGGAATTACCAGCATCTGACCCCTACTCACCCAGAGAAGGAGCTGGCACAGTGCTTGATTTTCATGGTGAGAAATTTTAAAATAAGTAAGTTATGTCACTATCCCAGCTGGAGGAGGACAGAGATCAGATGCAGGCTCTCCCTGTGCAGAACACAGGAAACAGCTGCCCCCGGTGCCCATCTCTGCATCCTCACAAATCCAGAAGAGACTGAGGAGCTGCAGGACAGGGGTCTGAGGAAAATGAGGGCACTTTTCTGGGAGGTGCATCCCTGCACCCTCCTCTCAAACCACACACCAAAGTCAGAGTGGTCCCAGCCAGTGGAAGATCAGAGAATTGTGGAATGATTAAGGTAGAAAATGCCCTCTGTTACAGGTTGACAGGGTTTGGTTTTTTGCTTGAGGGAGGGTGTGGGGTGTTACCCTGTCATGGCCTAAATTTCCTTTGGAAAGGTTGAACACCTATCAGAGGCCAGTCCTTGGCTGTTAGCAGGTAGTTTAACCACTGAGAAAACAGGATGCGACTTTTGGTTAATACCCTATAAAAGCTGAGAAGGCAGAGCAGCCGCCCTCTTTCTCTCCTGGCCGGTGACCAGGTAACACCTGGCGGTAGTTGCCATGAGGGGCCGGGCTGGGCCCCGGGAGCTGCTGCCCCTGCCGGGAGCGGCCCCGCCCGTGCTTGGGCCTGAATAACAGCGAGCAGTGGGGAAGGGAGGAAAAGCCCCGGCAGTGGGGAAGGGAGGAAAAGCCCTGGCAGCTGCCCGTGTTGCCGGCCAGGGC
>VYXD01015081.1:30075-79968 GCA_013397195.1 Hylia prasina | reverse complement strand
AGTTTTAAGATGCAGATGATTTTGGAAATAGGGAAGAAAGGAGATTTTGAGTTTTGAGATGAAGATAATTTTGGAAACAAGGAAAAAGCGAATCTTGGCTTTATAGTAGAGGAGGCGTCCACAGGAGGAGTTTCACTGCAGGAAAGGCTAAACACATGGAGATTTCTTGGTATAACTTCTTTGTATGTTTGAGATACCATTTTAGACTGATCTGGCACTCATCAGCCCAGCTGAGTCTAGAAGGGCCCAACTACAAGACCAACAGAACACGAGTGAGCAAACAGCGCTGAGAGTGGGGCAGCAGAACCATCCTACACCCAAGTTCTCTGTCAAACTGGGACATTTCAGGTCACCAAAATGCAGGTGTCTGGTGCTATTTCAGATGTCCTGGTGCTCCAGCTGCCTCCTGAGACATGTCCCTTGTCATGCTGCCAACCTCCTGCGTCTCAGACACAGTCTGACACCTAAGCCCTGCCAGAGGTGACACCTGCCACCAGAGTCACTCCCCTACCCTATCCCCCTGTCATTGTTATCACAGTTCCATGTGTGTTTACTTTTTGAAACTCCTTCCATGGGGAAACTCCTTCCATACTTTTTAGTGATTTTGTCCTACAGAATGCCCAGGGAAACACCTGCCCTCCACAGCCCCTCTTGCTGCTGGCCTGCAGTTGCTGGCAGGGCCACCCTGAACACATCTGAGCAGAGCCACAGACCAGCTGTGCTGGGCTTGCTCTGCCCAACTCGACCTTCTTTGTGCAGCTGCTGAAGCCAGGACAAACACAAAGTGCACAAAAACAGCACAAGGGCACACAGAAAGCAGACAGGAGCCTCATGCCCTGCCTCTTTTTCCCTGCCTATCTACCATCAATATCCTCCACACCTTCCCCTCTGCTTGTGAGGACAGGCACACCCTGTGTTCCAGCAGCCCAGGATCCCTTAGGAAGGGAATGAAGAGCAAGCACCTGGCACTGGGCACAGAGAGTCTGTTCCCCTCCCTCTGCCCTCCAGGCATCTCATCTTGGAGAAGGTGCTGCATGGGGCAGCTCTCCTGGCGGACCAGGCCTGCAACAGCCAGTGGGGATGAAGGCAGCCTTCTTAGGGTATGAAGAGGTTTGGATCCCTCTCCTTCCCCTCCTGCCTCCTCTGCCATCCCTGCCTGGACACTGGCTCAGCCACTGGGCACTGGCAGGCAGAGGGGGCAAAACCAGTTTGCTACAGGGCTGGAAACAGGTTTTATTGGCCCCACAATTAACTCCTGAGTTTCTGCTGTTTATAGGAGCAGTCAGGATTGCACCTGGGATTCACCCCACAGAGGAGGAACAGGAAAAATCTGTACTTCCACTGCCCAGGATGAACAAAAAAAAAAATCCCAGCCCCAAAATGTCATGGGCCCGCAATGGCAAACTCTGAGCAAGGACAGTCCCACCTTCACCAGAGTTTCTGGTATCTGTAATTCCTGATATCTTTACCTATATAATCACTACAGATAGTAATTTCAATATAATTTATGTCTTTTTTTATGGCTGCAGCAGAGAATTTGAAAAAAACTGAAATTGAAAAAAATCCCATGAAGACTTCCAACCTCTCTGAACTTCAAATTGAAAAAAGCATCCAAAAATGATCCAGTAATTCTGACTGATAGCTTGCCATTGTGGACTCCTTTGGGAGTTTTGGTTCCTATTCCTCCAAGTGACCAGAGGTCATATTGTGTCTGATTTTCTGCCTCCTGTCTTTAATAGTGCCTGACCAGGCAAAGCTTGGGAGATACAAACTTTCTGTGAGCCTCAGCTGAACACTGGGATGGGACACACAACACAAATGTCAGGGCCCCTCAGCTCCACAGGGAGCCTAAGGAATTTTTTTGCTCAAACATGTCAGGTCACAGGTGAAGCTCTAACCTTTTGTGAAGCTGTTGCCCAGAGCTGTGGCTGCCCCTGGATGCTGGAAGTGTCCAAGGCCAGGCTGGATGGGGCTTGGAGCAGCCTGGGCTAGTGGAAGGTGTCCCTGAGCATAGCAGGGGTGGGACTGGATGGACTTTTAGGTCCCTTCCAACCCAAACAAGTCTGGGATCCTGTGAGTCTATGAAGCTCTCAGTGAACTTTGAGCCATTCCCTCCTGTAAAGCCCAACCTTTCGAAACCAGTAAAGTCCTGGACAATGACAGTTTTTGCACTGAAAACTAAAACTTACTCAAAGATCCTTCCTTTATTCCCTCCTTTCCCTGCCAGCAGCAGCCACCAGCCTGCACAGGTTATTTCAGCTTCCTGCAGATGCACAGGTACAGATTCCCATCACTTTAAAGTGATGCCAGAGACAGGGATCTCTGATAGCACCAACTCAGGCTGATAACAGGCAAGTTGCAGCACCACTCAGCTGATAATTACACAGTTGTGAAAAACACACCAGTTGGCAACAAGCAGGAAATACTGAGTTTGGAATCCTTTGGAAAGCAAGACAACCCTCTGCCCCAGTGCAGCATGCGGCTCTGTGCTCTCAGGGCTTACCAGGGACCACACATGCACCACACAGAGACATCCTGAGCCTCCTGTCTCCAGAGTGAGATGCCACACTCCACCATCAACAGAGACCCCTTCCCTGCACACACCAAAGCACATCCTGATGTGAGAATCACGGAATCATGGAATCTCCTGAGTGGAAGAGACCCACAAGGATCATAGTGTCCAGCCCCTGGAGATGCATGGAAGAACCTAACAGTCTTCCTGCTTTGTTGGGGTGTGCAAACAGTGCCTGAGCACTCAGATCATCAGCTTGGCCTGTTACCACTCACACCCATGCTGACCCTTCAGATGGATTTTCAGAAATCCATAATGGCTGCAGAATCGACCTGAGAGGAGTCACAGAACAGGAGCAAACACTCACCATGGGGCTGCAATTCCAGAGGGAAATCATGGACACATAAATAACCACTACTGGTTTATCACCATAGAACTTTGTGCTGTTTCATTGTCACATTTGTATTTATTGTAGGATCAGGCCAAACCATAATTGCCTGAACTCTCTTGATGGTACACCAAGAAAAACCCACCCTGCTCCCCTTTCCTTATGCTGTTAAAATTACTTGTGTCCTGCAGCACAAGACAGAGAGGTCACAACATCAATCACCTGTTGAAAATGGTCAGAGCATGCACAGGGAATCTAACATTTATCCCAGTTTCCTCACACACCTTGCTAGCTGCTGAGGAACAGCCTCTCTTCCCCCTTTCTTGTCATTAATCAATGTAAATACTTGTAGTGTTCACTTACAAGTAAATGCAGGAAAGAAAGTACTTGATAATCTTACCTAAATCAGAGAACCACTGAGCCATGGAATATCCTAAGCAGGGACCCAGAAGGATCACTGAGCCCAGCTCCTGGCCCTGCACAGACACCCCAACAGTCCTCCCCTGTGCATCCCTGAGAGTGTTGTCCAAACATTCTAGTTTGGCTCCAGCCAAACAAAAGCATTTTCAAAGACATAAAAGGAATTAAAATACAAATGTTCTCCCTTGCCCTTCCCTGCATTTACAGTTTTGCTTCTAAAGTGTTGACAAAGTGCAGAACTGTGATAGTAGGACTACAACATCCAGAGCTGGATATGCTAAAACATCTTAAAATAACTTCCAAGCAAACAACCCTGTGAAAGAAGGAGAGGGAAATCCACACTCACCTGTATGTGGTCTCCCCAGTTCTCCTCAGTCATGGTTTTCTGAAAAGACAAAATCACTGCTGAGCCATCTTAGGACAGGGAGGATGTTCCATACAGTAAACCAGAAATGAACACCTCATTTTCCCCACTGACATCACCTGTGACCAAGGAATGCACCCTGGGACACACAGGACACCTCAGCTCCTCAGTGTCTCCAGCTGGGGCATGGCAGAACACAGCTTGGATGGGGGAATTCAGGGAACTCTTACACCACAGCACATGAAGCATAAAAATTCCTGTGCAGTTTTTCCCCAGACTGTTCATCTCTCCAGCCAGCCATGGGGAGCCATGCCGAGGGCTCCAGCCAAGGGAGGGATCTCAGGGGTCAGCTGCAAGGCTGAGCCTTCAGAATATAAAAATATAATTTTTCTCAACAGTCAAATCATGAAAAATCCTCTGGAATCATGAGGTCTGGGAAAAGAAACTGTTAAGTTAATATTCCCATTCTAATGCAGTTCAGAGCCAGACTTGGGGAGAGACTCAGAAGGGGACCTGCTCTCCACTCTGCCAAGAACTGAATGAGACCCACCATGAGTCTCACCCCAGAGCTGGCAGAGGAAACAAGGAGTGTCAGTGTCACTTTTATGGAAAGGTACAAGAGCAAACAGGGAGCAAGAGCCTCAAGGAAAACAGCTTTGAGATATCCAAGCATGTAATTTAAATATTAGTGAGATAAAGGAGCCATTTAACCAGAGCTCAGAGCAACTGAGAATGGTAAACAGGGAGCACCGAAGAGCTCTCAGAAGAAGGGACTGTGTCCAGAAACAGCTGCCAAGATACCTTAATGGAAGTAACTGACCAGCTTGGATACTTTAAATCAAGCAAATTCTCCAAAACACAGGAAGTGGAAGGCCAGAGAGAGCAGAATACCAGATCACGAATCCATTCCCTCGGATAAACAAATACACCTGGAGAAATGTTCTCTGCTCTCTCTCTGGATGACCATGCTCCCTACAGTGATGTCATCCAGCGTCAAAGCTCTGAGATGCAGAGGGCTGAAGTGCTGCATCCTCCCCAGCTCCTCTGGCAGTGGGTTTGGAAGGCAGCAAAGACAGATCAGAGCCCTCCCTGATGGATTGGGAGGGCTTGGGAGCAGAACTTGAAAAAAAACTTGATCATAAACTATTGATACATTTTGATTATCTCAATCAAGTTATTAAAAATGTAACAAAAATCATCATTCCACACACACAACACAGCACGTACCTCAACAAATCTCTTGTAAAAGAGGTAATTCAGGGTTCTCAAGTGCCGCTGATTTATGACATTAGGGCACAGAGCTGAATGAAGGAAAAAGACATTTAAGTACACAGCATTTCCTGGAAGTTTTACTGTCTAGACATTACACTTTTCCTTCCCCAGTATCAGACTGGGTTTGTAGAAGGCAGGATGCCCTCACACTTGGAACAATGAGGGACAGACTCACACATTGTCAGCTTATCTCAACTATAAACTGTTATTTACACTTTCATCCGTGATTAGCAATGCTAATTCTCGGGTCTGATATCTCTGCTTCCACCACCCCTGAGCGATAAGATCTACTCCCTGGTTCAATATGCTCCACAGCCAATGACTTCACACATTTAATTAGGCAGCATCCTCACACGGGCACTGGGCACCGCCTCAGTCTCCAAAGGCTGCATTCTTTTGGGTTTAATTGGACCTGTGTTGTTAATTCATTGAAGCAGTTGTGAACAGCTCACTCAGGATGTAAACTTGTGGCTGAAGTTTATCCGATAAAACACAGATCCATGAAAGAGGCTCCACATCCATACAAAGAGAGTGGGGAGTACTATTTTGCTGAGCTAGCAAGCCACAGTCGTTGTTATTATTTTTATTGCTGTCACCTTCATTAGATATGGCTCATTACAACTGCAAAACCCAAGATCTTCACACAGCACCTTGTTTTGAAATCCAGTGCAAGGAGAGATAAAGGCTGGAGATAAAAGACATGAAGTGGCATTAGCATAGGTATCTGTCAGTTCCTGCTGGATGCCGGGCTGCCTGTACAGGGAAAGGCCTCACCAAAGCCCTCCTTGGGCTTTTAGATGAGGCTAAAACCATCTCACTGAGAGCCAGAAGGAACAGGGCCAGCAGTCAAGAACCGTCACGAAATTCTCTGTAGCCTCCCTTGAATTAGCACCCACAGGGGGAAACTGATCCCTCATCCCTTTGTGTGCCCCACACAGGGCATGCCCAAGGACTAAACCCCAGGAGAACAGAGTGATCTCTGATACCAGAGCCTGGGATCAGAGGGGTGTGGATTGATGTCCCACTGGTTACAGCAGCTCCTCAGGGTGCCCTGAAGCATCACCTCAGAATGTGACCGTTTCCATCTCAAACAAAAACACTTAAAGCTGTTATTTGTAAGTTAATCTTCCACAGTGTGACAACAAATCCTTCCCCTCAAAGCATCTGAGGAAACAACTGCAATAATCACGCAGGATATTGCACCAGTAAATATGGTGATCTTTTCTCTCGATATTGTCACAATATCTGGAAGAAAAATCATCAGCTCATGGAAAGGAACATTCTCTAAAGAATATAAGAGCAACTTAAAAATTAGTAACACCACCATCTAACTTAATGTTTTCAAAGCTCTTCAAAAAGAACCAGGGCAGGTTTCCAGGCCACCCAAAAGATCCACTGTACAGCTTTTCCTTTGAGTTTCTAAAGGAAATATCCAATGCACAGGCTGTGGCAGAATTGGGGGACTTGAATGCTTGGCTTCTGTGTGGAAAATACAGAGGAACATGCATGGACTGGAAAGATGTTTGAAAGCACTGGTGACATATTATATTCTGATGCATCAAAGGAATTGAGTTTGAAGCTGGGTTTCTAAATTTTATTTTAAAAAATGGAGGAAAATGCATCAAAAACACACAGAGAGGTTGGAGAGAGAACAGATTGAGAGCAGCCCTGGGAGAAGGACCTGGGGGTGCTGTGGGTGAGAGCTGGACCTGCCCCAGCCCTGAACTCCTTGCCCTGGGCTGATCCCCAGCATGGGCAGCAGGGGAGGGGGGATTCTGCCCCTCTGCCCCTGTGCTCAGGTGAGACCCCACCTGCAGAGCTGCCCCAGCCCTGGGGTCCACTCCTGTTGGAATGGGTCCAGAGGAGGCCATGGAGCTGCTCCAAGGGCTGGAGCCCCTCTGCTCTGGAGCCAGGCTGCGAGAGGTGGGGGTGCTCACCTGGAGAAGGGAAGGCTCTGGGGAGAGCTCAGAGCCCCTGCCAGGGCCTGAAGGGGCTCCAGGAGAGCTGCAGAGGGACTGGGGACAAGGGATGGAGGGACAGGACACAGGGAATGGCTTCCCACTGCCAGAGGGCAGGGCTGGATGGGATATTGGGCAGGAATTGTTCCCTGGGAGGGTGGGCAGGTCCTGGCACAGGGTGCCCAGAGCAGCTGTGGCTGCTCCTGGATCCCTGGCAGTGCCCAAGGCCAGGCTGGACACTGGGGCTTGGAGCAGCCTGGGACAGTGGAAGGTGTCCCTGCCCATGGCAGGGGTGGGACTGGATGGGCTTTAATGTCCATTCCAACAAAACCAGTCTGGGATTTTGTGGAAAACATGAAGGTGAAGGAAGGGTAATTTGTTAAGAGAGACAATAGAATGGGAAGCTATGCTGGTATTTAACACCTCAGTTAAAACACTCCGGAGGAAGATCAGCATGGAAGTCAGGGGGAAAAAAAGGGGGATAACCTCCTGCTCTCCCTCCAAAGGCACTCCTGTCAAGTTGTACAAGTAATTCCCTTGTTTCTAATAGAGCATCTTCTGCCTGGTGAGCACTCCCAGGCCCCAGCTGGGGCTCTCACTGGTGACTGCCTGGACAGGGCTGGCAGGTCCTGGAGCCCTGAGGACGTGTGGCCAGCTGTGGCTCACCTGTGCAGATGTGGCCGTGCAGAGCCAGCTGTGGGGCTCACCTGTGCAGATGTGTGGCCAGCTGTGGCTCACCTGTGCAGATGTGGCCGTGCACAGCCCTCTCCTGCCCTCTGCTGCCCCGCAGCACGGCGCTCCCGGCAGCGCGGGGCCGGGCGGGGGCGGTCACACGGACGGAAATCCCACGTTAAACCAAACGGACAAGTGGGTGCTCAAGCGAGGAAAACATTCCTCCTGGTTCATGTTAAAAAACGTCTGGAAGCCCACGCCAAACACTCGTTCACAACCAAAGGTGCTCGTGTGTCACAGCCCCAGCACAGCCTCACCGGTACCGGGGCTCTCAGGGACCCCCTCTCTCCCCTCGGTCCCTCCACTCGAATCTCCCTTATTGGCACGGAGGCACTAAGCCCAACAGATGAGGCTGTCACACTTCTCTGAGCAGGATCCTTTCTACCTCAGACTTGGGAACTGTAAACGAAAAACATTACTTAGCTCTGTCTTGTGTCCTGGCTGTGCCAAACCACAGCAGAGAACAGACTCAACCATGCCAACCCTGGGAAGGGGCTGTTCCCTCACCTCTGAGATCTGTTTTGACTGAAACTTGCATTTGTAAAGTCGATCTCACAGGGTCTCCAAAGACTATTAAGTAATTAGCTTGGAAAAGCTACAGGCTCATTAAGCCAGAGCACACTGATCCAGGTGTGAGGAAAGACTCTATAAACCTCAATTTCCTCAATCACACACCACTTCTGCCCAACTTCTTCCTTCCCCAATAAGGGTAATTAAATGAAATCCACACACGGTTTATTGGGACACCTTTGGGACTCAAGAGAAAATCTCCCACTTCCCATGCCCTGTCTGTGAGATAACAGGAATACTGAAATACAGCTCTGAAAAAAGAACAGGACTAATCTAAGAGGATGGCTTTATTTTGTTTTTTCCCTGAGATGTGAGATCTTTTTTTTTAATTGAGCCACCTCCTATCTGGCTCTGAAATTTAGGGCTGACAGTTCCCAGGAGTGTTCCAGGTGTCAGCTGCTGATGGACACCTCAGCTGATGGACACCTCAGCTGTCAGTGAGATTTACTGAGAGTAGGCAAGAGTGAGCTCAGGCAGTGAAATCTCCAAGTCGATTTGGAACTGCAAGAACTGAGTCACACAAAAGTTTGCCTTCTCATACCCAGAAACCCCATCCTCCTCCAGCCCTTCTCACCAAAGCCACTTCCCTCCCTGCTGCTGCTCTCAGGCTCTCACAGCGAGTGGGAGTCACAGGGAGGAGGAGACCAAAAGCAGCCACAGCATCAGGTGAGCTCAGGTGAGGTGACACAAAGTGTGAGCTCTGCCTCACCACCAGAATCTGGGGGAGCTGCTCAGAACAAGAGAAATGAGGGTTTCTTTTAAGTGTATGCTTTGCCCAGCCTGCCTACTTTTGGTGTACTTTTCTCTCCCAGTTAGACTTTCTTTCACCTAAGAATGGAGAAAGAACACCCAGAAATTCAGCAAAAGGGAGGAGAGAGATGGGAAGACAAAGAAAGACACATTATTTCAGCTGCCAGCATTTCCCAATTCAGTTCCAGCATGCCCCACACTAAGGCAGCAATTCCTCTGCAGGTATTCATCCCCTTCCAAAGCACTTCAAAGGAGACTGACAGCAACAGTTCAGAAATGTGTGAATTCCTGCTCATAGTTACACGTGGTATGATGTAAAAAATAAACACCTACTGTGCTGTATGGGACTGTGGAAGTCACCCAGCACTGGCTTTAGCTGAAGTCCAAACCAGGTGCCCGCACCCCTCTCACACCAGCAGAGTTGAGCAGCCCTCTTGAGCAAGGACCTGCCGTGCACTGCAGACACTGCAGTTTGCATAGGAGAAAGGGCTGGAAGAACATTTGTCTGGCAGGAATGGGATCTGTATTTACCCCAAGGAGCCTCCTCACCAGGGAATGGCTGTGGAGGACCAGCAAGATCTGGCCATTATTATCAGCGGCTACAACATCTGGAAAGCATCACCAGGTCAAAGCACACTGCATCCCATGGAGTGCACCTGAGCCCAACACATGCTCCTCTCCTAGATTTTTCTTTTCTTTAATTCTTATTTCTCAGGATTTTGCATGTGAACAGTTATATCATTTCACCTCTACCATTTTATCATGCCCTGTGTGGAGCTTTCATAAGGAAAGGGGAACAACTCTTTTCTCTTTACAGATCACCAAAGAAAACACAGCTGACTGAATGCCCACACTGTCAAGGAAGGAAAACCACTGAAAACTAATGAACTTCTGGGAAGCTTTTAATTTCTAAATAAATCATTCCCATATGTCTCAGCTTTCACACGAACATGCTGGGTTTAATTACATCCACTTCTCCTCCAATGAGGGTTTGAAAAGTTTATCTTGTTGATTTTTGAACACCAGTCTGAAGATGGGAAGATTAATATGCAATAGTGTTGCTGACAGGTGTAACAAGCCACAATTTGTGGTTAGAAAACACTTTTCAGTCCAAGAAAAGAGAATTGCATACCTTGGGTTGATGATGGAAACCTCTGCAGGGTAAAAGCTAATGATGCACCTAAAAAGGTCTGGTGCAAGGCCCCAGAGAGAAGGAAAAATCAACAGTCCCCGCTAAGAACCAAAGCAAAGCAGATTTTGTTAGAGAGCTGCTGGTGAAGCTGCTTGGTGAAGTGATGGAAAATGTGCCACTTCTCTTGCAAGGCTGCAAGAGCCTTAAAATTCTCCCCACCAACTCTAGTTTATGCAAAGAATACAAAGGGCTGTGAGGCTCCTGCTTCCCAAGGGTTATCTCCTCCCAGCTGACGCACCCGCAGCTCAAGAAAACAGATCCCCAGTGAATAATGACTTGCCTCTTATGTGAGAGGAATGGAGTCGTAACTCAGAGCTGACCATGGTGTGTTTATGCAGAGCCATGCTGAGGTCAGGATTTATTTCAGATCATGGCAGAAGCAGTCTATTAGTCACCAGCACTTCATTCTTCGACAGCACAAAGTGATAATTCCCGTAATTTACCAGCTTTGTTTTTCAATATCATTAATTAAACCCTGAAATTCCCCAGGACAAATGACAGCAGAGATTCCTTGATGAACATGGAAGAAGACAAATTGACTTTGTTCTTTATTACAGAGAGAAAACTCCACAATATGTTGCAATATCCCATACCTGGGTCAACATTGAATCTCTCCAGGAGCCTGAAGACCAGCTTGCTGAGCACTCTGCGGTTAAATTTCTCAGGTTTGTACCTGGACAGGCCTTGATATGGTCTGTAACAACACCAGAAAGACACATCTGTGGCATCACCTAAAGGATGTTTCCCAAATAGCAGACATTTAACAACAGAGGGATTGGGGTTTGCGGGATGTTGGTAAGGACAGGCCCCTGCCTTTCCCAAGGTACAGTGAAAAGCCAACAGCACAACCACACAAATTTCAGTCAACTACTTGACGCAAGTCCAAAAGCTCATTTTAAAGAAAGTGAGCAACTCCTTTTCATCTTTTTCAGAGCCGACAGCAACTCTTGCAGCTACACTGTGACTCTGACTGTGCTGCTGGCTCTGAGTGACAGGAGTTATTCGAGTGAGAGGCAATTCAGAAATGAATAAGTTGATGAGCACAGGAAGGTTAACCACTTGCATCTCTTGTTTTTCTGCCACTTCATCACAGCATTATCTTCCTGCCAAACCTGTATAACCGATACTGAAAGTCACCCTTGTCTGCAGCAAAGTACAAGAGGCCGATTGCTCCAACCTCTGTGGGAAGCTTTGATACTGCTCTGCTGCTGGGGTGTCCTGCACAGGTTTCATCCTGGCAGAAATGGAGCATCTATCAATAGCAAGGATTCCTCTGTCCTACAGGTTGGGCTGTTGGAGAAGGCTCTGGCACAGCCACCAGAATTTTCCCTTTTTCAGCTCCAAAGTCAGTATACTGCACTCCCTTCTGCAGGGACACGATCACAGCCAGCCAGCCAGCCAGGGGACAGCCACACAGTGCTCTGGCAGCACCTTGGCCCCTGCTGTTCAGAAAGACAAGTGTTTATACCTTGTGATGTCTCTGATATTGAAGCTGGGGTCACACCACATGTCCAGGGTCTGCAACAGCTTCCTCTGGAGCTCGGGATATTCTGCCACATAATCTTCCACCAAGTTAGCTTTATCCTGGAGCAGTAGTGGAGTACACATCTAGGAGAAGGAATTACATTAAAGCACCGTGCGCTGCCTTTGATCCCCATGGAGCTTGAGAGTGAGTCCCAGCCCTGCCCAAGCCACCAGTGCTGCCTACAGGAGTGCTGTGACATTTTAACACAAATAGGAACAAAGCTTCAGTGCAGCAAACTACTGATCTCTCCCTCAGTGATGACTACAGCCAGGATTTGTTATAGCAGTGGCTGCAGCCAGATAAGAGGTGTAATGGGGGCTAACAAAACACTCCGTGCCTAACCATGACGTAAAGGTACATCAACAACACAACAGGGACTTCTTGGAAATGGAGTAAAGCCTCAGGTGAAAGGCAGCAGGACTTGGAAGGCCCTGATGGATCTCCTGCTAACAAAAGGTGGATCTGATGACAGAGGAGCCTGCAGAGGAAATGACTCACCTTCTCTACATCTTGATCTGGCTGTAATTTCAGCTTAATACTCAGTATGGCTGCCTAGAGAACATGAAAAAAGTTGTGTATTTAGAAGAACCCTACAGTGGATAAATGAGCATTATTCCAAAGTGAAGTAAAAATGCTGTTATACACATTTTTAATGTGTTAATTATTTCCGTTACGTTGTCAAGCACAAATCCTGCAAACATTTAGCCACATTCATTCCACAAATGTACAAGAACACTCCTGGCACAGCTGCATATCCTGAGTAGCAACAGCCCCCAGAGCAAAAATTAAAAGATCAAGTTGTTGGGCAGTGTAGCGGGCAGTCTGTAGTGAGCGCTGATCCAGAACGGTCGGGACAAATGGAGATGAGAGATCTCTAGAGCCCAGTCTTAGGATATAGCGTTTATTGTGGGGGCTCTGCTCGGAGTTGCCAGCTGCAACTGCTAAGCAGGCCCCAAGGAATGGGGGCAGGGAGAGAGAGAGCGAGAGGGGTTCGAGAGAGTAGGGAGAAGGGGAGGACAAAGACAAAGGAAAAGATGGCAGAGAGAGTGATGGCTAAGATAGCTAAGATGGCTAAGAAAAGCTAAAAAGATGGCACCATCTTCTCCGGTACCCCTTATCAAGGGGGCTTGAAAGTGGGTGGGGGAAAGAACTTTGGACCAATGGGATTACAAATACATCATACTTCAGGGGAAGGTTAGAAGTGCAAGATAAACTACATTTTGAGGAATGAAACAGAACATCTTATCTGACCCTTTGCTTTGTCTGTGGGTCAGAAAAGGGAGTTACTTT
The DNA here is from genome assembly GCA_013397195.1 of Hylia prasina. Taxonomy (NCBI): domain Eukaryota; kingdom Metazoa; phylum Chordata; class Aves; order Passeriformes; family Sylviidae; genus Hylia; species Hylia prasina. The sequence goes on along the minus strand of VYXD01015081.1, from coordinate 66,995 downwards.
CACCAGCTGCATCACTGCCCACCAGTTGCTCAGCAACCAAGGTCTGTCATCTCAAAGCTCGTTTTCATCTCAATCTGGCTCGCATCCCCCACTAAACAGTCATACCTATAGGGCCTTCTTATTTCATCTTCCCAACAGGGCAGAAAGCAAGTGAAGCACTTGGACAAAACCAGCTGGGATGGATATTTCCTATCAATGTCATGGTAGAAACACCTGACCCACCATACCTTTCGGAGCTAACTTTATCAGTCTCACTCTGCCTTTGAAGTTTTGTAAAACAGTTGCATTTTGTGAAAGCAACTCAAGATTTTAAACACCCTGAAAGCAAAAGGTTACAGTTTCCCTAATTTCTGAGTCACTCCACACCCCTGAAAGCTCCAGGGACACCACAGGCAGCGAGATGGGAAGAACTGTATTTTTCCCTTGCATGGGATCTCCAAATCTTTGATAAGCCAAAACCTGCCATGTTCGCAAACTGCCTCCAAATCAGGTTCTTCTGGAACCTGATGGGATGAACTGCAGGAACTCAAGCTCAGAAGAGCTGGTTCAGCTGTTCAGTCCCATCCCAGCTGGGGAGCAGAGGAATGGATGAAACTCTAACTGTGCACTGCTTGGGAGACACAGGCACAGATTAGGATTTACAGGAGGTAAGCGTCTCATTTCTCTAGTGTGTGAGAACACTTGGATCCCAAATACAGAATAAGCACTTAACGGATGGCTTTAATATAGTGCCTTGTGCCAGTAACTGGGGCTATCAAGGGCAAGGAGCCTTGGAGCACCTCTCCTTGGGAACCAGGAATAAGGAGATGGGCCACGGAGTGTCCTTCCAACACCTCTGCCAAGTCAGGCTGCATTTTCCCAAAGGGCTGTAAGCAGTACTGAAAAGACAGTTGTGACCCTGTCAGAGCATGTGTGCAGCACTGACCAAGGATGGGATGGAATCCACTGAGCTCTCAAATGCCTGTTTATTCAGATGAGGATAAAACCAGTTTGGTGGGGCTTGGAGGAAAAGCTCTTATCTTCCATAGATTTTCTTGTTTTTGGTGATTGATTTTGATTTGAGAGAAAGAGCAGGAAAATGACACATTTGTCAAAATGGAAGCATGTTAGAACGGTGCTATTGGAATATAGAATCATAAAATGGTTTGGGTTGGAAGGGGCCTTTAAAGCCCACTTAGTTGCAACTCCCTAGCAGTGAGCAGGGATATCTTCAGCTGGATCTCGTTGCTCAGAGCTGCTGTCCAGCCTGACTTGGAACATTTCCAGGGATGGTGCAGCCACAGCTACTCTAGGCAACCTGTGCCAGGGCCTCACCACCCTCACTGTAAAACACCCTCTCAAATCTAAATCTCCCCTCTATAAGTTTAAAAACATCAACTCTTCCTTCCACTCCAGGCCCTGCTAAAATGTTTGTCCTCATCTTACTTACAGACCCCTTAACACATAAACAAAATGCAGTACCAAATATGCAGTTCTCCAGGGAAAGAGAACCCCCACCATAACACGTCACCTGCATGAAACTTTTCTAGGAAAAGAAAACCAGAATAACCCAAGTAGGGGCAGGCACATGCCTTTAAATCCATTTCTTGTGATCACTCAAGTGCCACCTGAACTCATCCCATCACTGGCAGCACGTCCTGCAGAGCCACACAAGCACCACAGACACCTCACAGCTCATCCCTGCTCATAGCAGCAGCAGTGGATTACGTTCCTTTCTGGGGAATTCATGCCTGTATTTCACCCACTGCATCACAGACTGAGTGTGCAAAAGCAGAGAACCAACACACGCTATGGAAGTTCAGCTGCTTAATCCTACTGCCCCACTCAGAAGTAGGAAAACATCAGTTTTTTTCTGTTTGTTTTGGGTTTGGTTTTGGGAAAGTTTGGGTGTCTTATGGTTTTTGTTGTGCGTTTGTTTTTTTTTTTAACACTGCTTCATTGGAAGTCAAGGCTTCATCTTCAAGAGAAAAATCAAGAGAACTGTTTAAGTGACAAAAAGAGGAATCACCATTAACGCAGAGACTGAACAGAAAGACACAGGAGCATTGTTCAGCCCAGCTAAACCTCAGCCAAACTTCTCCCTTACTTCAGACTTTAAACCTGTTCCACAAGTCAGAGGCAAAGAGCTGCTTCTTTCACATTATCAGCTCAACAACATTAGAGGTAATGTTCAAGCTGAGTGATTATTCTCAAGTTGAAGGTTGATATTTCTGGTGTGGACCTGAAAAAGGGGTTTGGGTCTCCAAAGCTTTGGCAGTTGGTTTTGCTTTTCTTCCAGCTCCTCAAGTTTGCTGAATTAAAAGAAATCATTAAAAAAAGAAAAAAAAAAAAGAGAAAAAAAAAGAGAAAAAAAAAAGAAAATACTTGCAACTCTCAAGGCCTTGTTTCACCACTTGATCTCATTAGTACCTCCTGTTGTAGAGTTAGTTTTAACTGCAACATCCAACAGCTCCCTAATGTCTTTTTAATGTTCAGATTAACCTAATTGCAGTGCTGTTATCTACATGGTAGAGGTTTATCTCCAGCTCTGCTAACTGTACAGGTGACTTAATCAGATGAACATGTGTGGTATCAGGTTGGGTTTTCCTCTTTCCCTGGTTGGATATTCCACCCTGTCCCAAAGGGTGTAGAACAACAGATGTTCATTTGTCCAGGGTGTGGGGAGCCCTCCCTTTCCTGCCCAGGGCTGGCAGACTCAGCTCCCCCACAGCAGGCCTGGAGGACAGAGGAATTCCGATCACATAGAGATTCATGGAATCATCACGGTTGGAGAAGACTGCTAAGATCACCAAATCCAACCATCAACCCAGCACCACCACAGCGTTCACTGCCAAACCATACCCCCAGGTGCCACATCCACACGTTTTTTGAACATCTCCAGGGATGATGACTCCATTGCTCTGGGCAGCCTGGCCCAGTGCTTTACATAAGCTGGTTTTTAACAGCACTTTAACACCCTCCAGCTCAAGTAGGTAACGGAGCGATGGCGCTGCTGGCAGAGCCTCTCTGCACCAGGGAACACTTCTGGAGCAGGGAAGCTGCCTTGTCCGTGCCTGAAGCTACACATGGAAGGAGAAGCATGAGCTGGGCCCTAGAAACAGGCACCAGGCTGGATCAGGGTGCAGGTCCAGGGGCTGGGCTAAGCAGGAGGCCAGCAGAGATAACATCAGCCTGTTTACAATGGGAATACTAAGAGAAGAGATATGAGTAACTGTAATAAAGATGAAAGTGCTTGGCAGCTGTGTCTGTGGTCTCAACTCCGAGCTATTTTAAGATTTTGTTTTGTTATTACCGTGTTTTGAATTGTTTCACTCCACAAACAAGTTTTGTGTAAAACGATCCTATTTTTAACAGTTGGTTTACAGCCAATAAGATCTCCAGCAAAGCAACACCTCATTCGTAGGCTCCTTTTGACTCAGAAAACAAACATTTTAATGAGGTCGAGCAGGCTGTAACTGAAAGGGTGAGAAACCCCCTTCCCACCCAGAGCCAGCATTCCCCATCTGCAATGCTGGGCTGGAAGGCAAGCCAGGGAAGCTGGAATCTGGCAATCCCGTTCATCCAGCTGCAGATCCTTGGGCTGGACCAGCAGGGCTGCCCAAATACTGAACAGCAGGTACCCCCAACTTCACCAACTGATCAGTAAGGGCTAAAACCCGAGGCAGGATGCACGAACATGGGCAAGCTCTGGGGAATGCTGAGATATTGACACCTATCAGGGTGTGCTCATCCCCTCAAACCCCAAAGAGAATATTATTGTCATGGCTGGTGGTACAAGGAGCCTTTGCACAAAAATGTTTCATCCACAGAGAGTTTCTAGCATAATTTAGTAACAGCAATAATTATCATTATTGCAGCACGTAACAGTGTTCAACCTGTACTAAACCCCGATGGATGACAACAAACCTGGGGGAGGCTGGTCCCTCTCTTGTCCTGAACCTGCAAATGTACACAGGAGAGGGATGTGATGAATGCACTGCTTAGTGCAGGAGAAAAGCTGATGGCCATTGTCTGATCCAACTCCCCTCCAAGCTCCTGAGTTTCCTCATCCTTGAGGAGCTTTGGGCCATTCTTTGACTTAATGATGGTGAATGCAAAATCCCACCTGGACATTTGGTAATAGTTTTGCCTCCCAGAGATAAATCCCTAAAATACAGCAGAGGTTGAGTCTGGGGCAGAATTCAAAGCTGGGCAACACTACATTGAATTCCACCTAACCCACTGACCAAAGCATGGGGGAAGTTTCCCAAACCTGACATGTTCAGGCCCAGCCATGAGCACCAGAACACTCCTGCAGTCACGCGAATGCAACCCATGAGTATGGGAAAGTGGGGAGTGAGTGCTCTGGAGTGAGCACAGCCCAGACACCCTGCACCAATACCTGCTCCTCTCAGCTTGTTTTGAACGCAGCTGGCTCTGTCTCATCAAAAAAAGACTATTCTTTCCACGTACTGTACGAGGTGCAGGAAGCCACACAAGATCTTATCTGCAAGGGCATGTGCACTTGGGTGGTGTCTGCATTGACAATTTCTGCAATTTTCCCACGGTGGGGTTCGCAGCAGAGGAATTACCTCGTGCAGGAGAACTGCTTGGAGTGCTGAGGCATGACAGGCGCCAGTGGTTGCTGGTGACTCCTGCTCTTGGCTCTGCTGAAGGCAAGCTGGGACAGCACAAACACAGATATGTCTGTGCCTGACTGAGAGCACTATTTCTGAACACATGGTGAGGGAATTTCTAAAAACCCAAATAAACGAAACAATGAATAAACGAAGGAGACTTTGCAGAGGAGGAACCAATGTCAACTCCAAGAAAATCACAGTGATCAGAGCCTGGATAATGACAGAAATAATTAAATAAAAGAATAACTGAGTAAAAAGCACACCAGGTATTAATCATTGGGCACATCTGTTTTGTGTTTTGGAATCACTCATTTCAAACTCGAGGCTAATCAGCTTTGCTGAGCTCTCAGAGTGCATCACTGCACAGTAGATGACATCAGGTTCGATGGTTGATTGATTCCTGCTCAAAGGGCACTTCATACACAGCTGGCTGTGGGAAGGTCTGCAGAAACCTGGGAAACATGACATTCCTCAGGTCCACACTCAAGAGAACAGGAAAGACTGACACCATCAACACAGAGCAGCCACAGGTTATTCCCCGCCAAAGAATTTGAGGTAGAGAGAAAGAAGGACAAGTCCAGGTTGGAATATGCACAGGTGAGGGGAAGAGGGAACTGAAGCCAACCCACTCTGATTTGTGTCCCTCAGGTCACTCAGCAGTTTTAGATGGGGTTTAACTGCTCAGCTCATTCTTTGAGCATTGCCCACCTCCACTAGACCCAGACACTCCGCAGCTGGATTTGCTGCACATGCCCAGGGCTGTCCCACAGCCCAGAAATTCTGGCAGTAGGAGCAGAACTCTACCATCTCATTTATGACTCTCAGCAACACTGAAGCTCCTTCCCCAGCATTCCCCATGCAGAGTCCAGGGCAGAGGAGGCTCTGGAGGCTGGGAAGGGCAGCAGTGGCCCATGGCCTGTGGGCTGGCTCCCTCTGCTCCAGAAGGGCATCACCGGGCAGGCAACGTGCCACCACAGCTGTCCTTTAGCAGCAGGGTATGTTCAGAGGAAAAAGGTGTGGATACTAAATCATCATCTTTAAGGGAGGAAAAAAACGGTGTAACATTTTCATTGGGCTTCTTAGCCAATATGATTCTTAATTTAAAAGAAAAAAGGAAATACAAATGTACACATTTTAAAATATAGTAAGAGCTGAACAAGCCTTTGTATAATTAAGGTGGTGAATGGAGATAATGGTGAAGTCGGGCTACAAAAACCAACGCCCCTGACTCTGTTCCGAACATCCTTGCACTGAAACTGAAGGTCATGATGGGGATTGAACTGTCCATTTTTACACTTCTGAGTATTTGTGCTCCTTCAAGTTTAACTCTGGTCAATCACTCTTTCTATTATGTCTGTAGCAGTATTGCTGACAAAAACTTGCAATTCTGTGTATACACAGCTTTTTCTCTGGGTACTCCAACATACTTTATGTCAGATTTTACCTGAACTCTACCAGATAACCCACACTATCTTAATTGAAAGAGCAAACATTAACCAAATTTAGTATACGAGCCTTCATTATTTCTAGAAATAGATGGATAAAACATTAGAAGAAAAAATATACTCTGCTTTTGAAAACAGAGAAATCTGAACGGACAGCAACTGAAAATCCTGTTAAAAATAAAATACTACTGGCTCCATCCAATATTCTTGTTTAAGAACCAAAGTGATGAAGGGGAGCTCTGTGAATCACTGACACAGAGGCTGGAGTGGGAGGTCTCTCAGGCCGAGGAATATTTCTGGTTGTCAGAGGCTAAAAAGATTATTTATTGTTTCCTTCCTAAACCCAGCTCCACTACCACCTGTTCAGAATTTACTATAAAGCTGTTAAACAAGACGAAAACTTTGACGCTGACTGTGAAAACAAGTTTCACTGTATCTGATCCGAGCAGCACTCACTGCTGATCCAGAAGCAAAGGAATTTGATTTTTTTCTTTAAGCATAGCTATCTTTTTACCTTTATAAGCTGTTTAAAAAAATGTAAATAAAATAACTCAGTGGACAATAGAGGGCATTCATCCCCAAAAAGACAGCCGCCAGCCTTAGACATGAAATATCGCAGCACATTAAGTCATGAGACCCCGCTAATCAAAGCTGACAGGGTCCTGAATGTGATTTCTGCTGAGACTTAGCGATATCATGGGGTACTGAAGCATGCACAGCCTGCCAGACTGCCCCTGTTCATGTGACAATGGCTTTTATTCCCCAAAGGGGCCTGCGAGTGACAAGAGTCCCTTTTGTCTCCGGGCTCCCGCATTCGCAGTGCAAGAGAGGTTCATTCAAGCAGCCCCAGACACTCTTTGAAAGGCTGAAGTGTAACATAAGATGACCATGAAACACTAGCTTGCCTTCTGCCTACCCCTCATTCTTCTCCAGCACAGCCTGGACTATTCAGGGCCTCTTGCAGCCCCACTTGCGCTGCATTACCCCCGGTCTGCTGAATCCCAGCATTGTCTTGCCAGCACCCAGCACCCTCCCCACACCAAAACAGGGTGTCCTTCCCACACCCAAACACCCAGTGCCCTTCCGACACCAAAACAGGGTGTCCTTCCCACACCAGAAACACCCAGCAACCTCCCCAAACACACCAAATCCACCAGCACTAGCACCCTCCCCCATATCAAATCCACCCAGTGCTCTTCTCACACCAAATCCACTGTCACCCATTGCCCTACCCACACTGCATCCATGCAGAGACCTCCCCACACAGCATTCATCCAGGGCCCTCCCCGTAGCACATCCTCCTGCACCCAGCACCCTTCCTGCATGGTGTTCCCCAGCATCCTTTCCCACATGGAGACCCTCGGCTCCCTTCGCCCTTCCCACACTGCATCCTCCTAGCAGCACGGCTGGGCTCTGGCACCTCTGGCACAGCCCAGGCTGAGGGTGGAATGGAGCCATGGCTGGCTTCAGAGCGGTTCTGGGAAGGGGACAAAGTTGTTATGCTTCACTGGAACTCCCTGAGTGGGAATGCTGAAGCCTCCCATCTCCTCATGCCATGGGGGCCACAATGAGCAGAGCTGAGAGCTCCTCGCCGTGTTCAAAGCTCCCACTGCTCCTCCAGCAGCTGCACGCTCCTGTCACAAAAGAAAGATAAAACACCAGCCACCCAGACACCTCAAAACCCAGTTCTACATCCCTGCTTTTCCCCAGCTCCCAGTATCTGCCTGTTTCCCTGCATCCCAGGAGCACAGTGCCATCCGCTGGCACGGCTCCCCTGCAGGTGCCTCCTCAGCACAGTCTGTGCTGCTAAACCAGAACCATCACCTCCACCTGTCCCCAGTCCCCTCTCCCGTGCCCCGTGCCAGCACTGCCCTGAGCCCCGGGCACAGCCTCCAACCAGCTCCCCCAAATCCAGGCATGAGGGAGGGCCAAAGGTGTTTCAACAATAAACAACAGCCACAGCCATCCCCAGGGAGCTCTGGGGTCTCATTTTCCAAAGGGAATGTTCTCCAAAACCTCCACAAGGGAAAGGAGCCTTAACTGTCAGAACAGAGGACATTCATGGCTTGCACACGACAGACAAAGGGAATAACCTGCTATAGAATAAATCACAGAATCCCACACTGGTGTGGGTTGTAAGGGACCTTAAAGCCCATCCAGTTCCATCCCCTGCCATGGGCAGGAACATCTTCCACTATCTCAGGTTGCTCCAAGCCCCATCCAAGCCTTGGACATTTCCTTGGATTCAGGGGCAGCCACAGCTGCTCTGGGCAGCCTGTGCCAGGGCCTCCCCATCCTCACAGGGAGGGATTTCTTTCTGATATCTCATCTAAATTTCTCCTCTTTTAGCTTAAAATACTTGCACTTCTCCTTTCGCTATCTGCTCATGAAAAATGTCATCCCCCTCTTTTTTATAAGCCCTTTAACGTACTGAACTGTAAAATGCCTGGTGTATTATTGCAAATACAGCAAGAAAATAAATAATGACAGTCAGGATTTGTATGGATTTCTGTCCTTTCAGGTGAGAGACTGAAGAGCCAACAATCCTTCATGTGAGTCTGCTTCACTGCTCCAGCTGAGAGATGGGGAAGACCAGGACAGATGGTCACCCAGAGCCACTGCAATGCTCAGAGTCCCAGCTCCAGGTTGTTTGGGGTTAGTCTGACTTAGGTATGTTCAGTCCCCAAGAGCAGTAAAAGACTTCCTGTTATTTTTGAAGAGAATTCTATTCATCCTGGTAACAAAAGAGCTAGAAGAACGCTATGGCTGAGAGTGAGAAGCTGTTGAGGTTTCCTGTTCTTCACACTGGGAATGAGCAGTAAATGAGGTCTGCTGTGGAAAAAAAAAAAAACCCACCACCAAAAAACAACAATTCCACCAAAAAAATCCAGATCTTTCCAAAGCTAGATCTAGAAAGAACTGTATTTCTAATGAAAATAACAAATATCTTTGGAGCCATGAACCTACAAATCCCACTTGAATATCATCAAGTAAGATATTTCTGTTGTAATTGTCAAATATTCACATTCAAAAACTTTTGAGCACAAGACTAACTTGTGAGACTTGTGATGCTAAGTCTCAACCTGGGAACTTCAAACCAAATACAAAATATCTTTGTTTCAGTATTGAAAGAAATCAATAAGAATGGGATTCCAGGATATCACCTGGGAATTCAGCTTTACTGAAGAACAGAATTTTAAGAACGCTATTTGAGTTTTACTTTTGCTAAACAAAGTCAAATTGTAATACACCATCCAAATGAACCATGCTTCTGGGAGAAAAACAAACCCTTTTGCCTTTAAAAAAGAAAGATCATAGAATGCTGGGAGGGACCTTCAAGACCATTCAATTCCACACCCTACCATGGGCAGGGACACCTTCCACTACCCCAGGTTGCTCCAAGACCAGTCCAACCTGGCCTGGAACAATCCCAGGGATGGGACAACCATGCCAGAGTGCTGTAGAACTGCAGTGCTGTGGAACAGGGTAAAGCACACCAGATCCTGGGTCTGGTGAACTCCTGCCTGTGTCAACCACCCAGACACAGATATTGGAGGTGTTACACATTTAGAATATGAGCCTCAGTGGTAAAGAGGCTTCAAAACTCCCCCAACTGAGACCTGAGGTTGGGGCAATCACATGTGAGGTTTTCCAAACTCTCTGGTTGCAGGTGGGCCAGAGGTAGCACAGCAGCCCTATGAACAAGGACTAAAATCCCTCCTTTTCTTGCTAAGGATAAGGAAAACAAACAAAAAAAAGAATACAACCATCCCCCTTAAATTCTCCAAATTAAAGCCTATTAACCTATTACATTCAAAGGTCAGCAAATGAGTGGAGGGAGGATTCCCTGGCATTCTGTCCTCAATCAGCAGCAAAGCCGAGGCTGAGCCCAGGCTGCTCTTGTACATGGGAAGAGCACGTTAAGCTGCAGCATTCACAGCGTGCAGCTGCTGGGATGAAATGGAATTCACATTGAAATGCATCCAAAAAAAGGACACAGACATTCACAGAGAACTGGCAAGGTAAATTTATTTGAAAGACATGACCCACCTCTTTGTAATTGCCCTGGAGATAAAGATGACTGACATGTTCAAGCAAATAGTTCCGGTCCGCTGTGTGGAGCTGGTAAATGCTAATCAGGGGGCCAAGCAGATTAGCTGGGCACTGGGAGAGCATTTCGAGCACACGGGCCTGCAGCTTCTTCAGTTTGGTGCCAGACTTCAAAAAACAACCAAAAAACAATCAAACACAGGTTTGGTAAAGATGGCTGCAATTCAATGGTGGTTGAAAACGCAGCTTGTTTAAACAGAGTAAGCAAATTCCTCTGGAAGGGATTCTCCGATTTCCCCATGGAGTCTGCAGGCAGAAATCAGAACAGTATGATATACATTTTTTACACCGCACCCACTTTAAGAACATGAAATGTTTGTCGGGTAATTCTGGAGAAGGGATAGGGCCTTGTGTAAAAGTGAAACCTGAAACTGGAAAAATGCCCTCTGTGCTAACAGAGCTCTTCAGAAATTCTCGCCTCGAGTTCCCAGCAGAAAATCTTTGAATCCAGCAACTCCCCTCCAGGGAGATCTCACCTATCAGGCATAAGAATTCCATTTTCATTCCCAGGCTTGCTGCTGGGTGCATGAAGGATAGGGAAAGCAAAAGCTCCATCAAAAGATGCACAGACACAGGTATTAATCCTTGTGTTCCCACGTGATCATTCACTCATGACACAGGAATTTCAGTGCCAGTAGCATTTCGCTGCACTTTGTTGATCCTGTAAAGGCAGAGCTCAACATCTAAGCAGAGCCATTTGGAAAAGTGGGAAAGGAAGCAACACAAATATAAAAGTATCCTGCAGTTCAGAGCCAAAAGCTTGCAGGAAAATCTCTCAGAATATCTGAAGGCAGAAGGAATGGTAAACATTAGGACATATAATCTAATGACCCAACTTTACAGAACTAATCATTCAGCTGCTGAAAAGGCATTTTCTGCATTCCCACCATATGGCAGGAATTAAGCAATCCTACAGTAACTGGCTTCTATCTGCAGAGATGGAAGAACACACAGAGCAGATTTCTGCAACTGGGTTTCTCCTGACAGCAGGGATGTGGGTTCCAGTGAGAGAGCCTCTGGCCTGGAAAGGCTGCAAGAGCAATGCTCAATCAAAGTGGTTTGATCTGGAGAGATGGAAATCCCAACTTTGGAGGGGAAACGGCTCTGGCAGCACAACTTCCAATATGATTTCATTTTCAGGTCAGCATGCCACAGATAACAACATCTCACTGTGAGTTTCCCACCTTGTCATGCTCTGTATAAGGCTACAGAGAAGATACTGGACTTTGGAATAAAGTGAAACTAGAGACACTTGAGGAACATTAAATTCAGTTGCTCTCTCCTCTCTCCCAGCTCTTTTGCTTTCTCTTTCTAACCTGTGGGACAGCAGGATGTGCTTTTATCCAAAGCTGTAGCTCCGTGGTGATGCAATACCCCAGGGAATGCCCTTTCCCCTTCCAATCACTGCTGCTCTCCAGCATGGCCAGGAGTCCTGCCAAAGGGTCCTCCAGTCTGGCGAAGCCCCGCCTGATTTCTTCCTTGAGCTGCCGAGATACAAAACCACATTGTCATGTACAAAAAGATTAGTGAATCCTCCCTTCCCCCAGCTGAACACAAAGCTTTATTTTTTTTTTTAATTTAATCTATTCAGAGAGGTAACTGTTGCTATTCAGCCACCATCCGCGCCTCCAGTGACTTTTCATGTCATTACAGATTCCTTCATGGCTCACTGCACCGCCAACCCAATGGGAAAAGCAGCAATTGTCCACACTAATTATCCCATAAAGAGAGAAAAGTTGTTCTGTGGGGCAGACAAAGGGGCTTGGGATTTGGGGGAGGGGGAGAAAAGAAGTGAGCTGGAGAGAGGGGTGTTATTGGTAAAATGGCAATATTGAAGGTAGAGAAGTGGGCTCAAAAACCTCCTGATCTTCTAAGATACCTACAAGGAGTAGCACAAGAACCCCTCCTCATGGCTGCACCAGAAACCTGCATATTTGACCTTATGCCCACTTTGGCCACGATAGTGCCCATAATCAGAATATTTGGGTGTCTCAAAATAATTTGGATTTTACACTCAGATCAAAGTGAATGAAATACCTGAGTTCAAATTCTGTCAGATTCTCATCCTCCAAATCTCAGCTCCTTCCCCCAAAGCTCCCTGAGCACTTCCTACCCCTGCACACCTCCATGAGCCTGAAGGCCCCACAAAAGGGGCTCAGAACATGGGAAAACTCCACACCATAAATCTTAGGAATCCCAGGGTGATGTGTTCAGAAATGTGAAGGAATTGGACCCTCACTTTGTGAATATTAATAGGCTACTTACTCCCCATCTGGTAGAAGTGATAAATTAGCAGTACTGAGCAATATCTCTATAATGTTTACATTAGAAGTAGTTTCCAGGGAGCTGGGAAGGTTGGCAGGGTGAGAAAGTGGCATCCTCAGTACCCACACAGGACTCTCACTGCATGGTACCTTACTAGTGTGGAGCAGGGTGAAAGCAGAGACAGAAAACAAGAAACCACTGAGAGCAGCTGCTCTCTTTCTTTTCTGGCTAAAAAGCCAAATCCAAAAGATGCTCATTCCTGCTGCAGCCAGAACTTGTAATTTACTCGATTTCATGGCCCCGTTCAGAGCTTCCAGTGGAAACAATATAAAGTTTGAAGAACGACATGAAAAACAAAATAAAATCTACAGAAAATTTGCCAAAGAATTTTTTCTTTTTTTATTCATCGACAATTTTTACTGGAAGACAGTTGTTTCCCAGAGTGTCTTTCATGTCTGGAAAACCCACAGAACCTATGGTTTATGACAGAAACAGTTTCTTTCTCACTAGTTTATCAAAGGCAGTATGAAAAAGCTGATGACTAATGGAGATGGGACTTTAGATAAGAGATTTCTCCCTGTAAGTAATTTTCCCTGCGGCAAGAGTTTGCAACATTAAACACAGGGCTCCAACTTTGCTGGGAGATGCAGCAGAAGGCAAAGACAAGCTCTGATCCAACCACAAACATCCAATACAACAGCCAAAGGAAAACAAAGCAACTCGCCAGCTCCGCTGCACTGTTTGGAAATGGCTTTTTTCCCCCACAAAGCCCCACTTCAACACATTTGTAGCTTCCACCACCCCTTCTTGGGCTGGAATCTGAGCCTGGACTCTGGCAGGATGGGCTCCAGTAGACACCAGGTCCTGCTGGCACAGGCAGAGCAGCTCCCAGCACTGACACCATCGCCAGCAGCACAAACTGTGTTCATCTGCACTGACTGGCCTTCACACCAGTGAGACTGTGATGAGCTGGGAAAAAGCTTCCTTCCAAACCTCCCAGCAAGCCTCAGCTATGGCATCTGTGGTCTGAGGGGGAAAGGCAGAGAACAAAAAGGGCACCATGAGACACCTAAACCAGAGAGGAAAGAGTGCTGTGCTGCCTGGCTCTCCAGAGAGGAATTCCTCTCAAACTGTTTTTGTAATTACTATTTCCATTTCAATTGATTCCCATGGCAGGGAATGCTCCTCTGGGGATTTCTACAGCCCGACAGATCATGGGAATAGGAAAATGTTGCTGATGCTCAAACTACACACTCCTTTATTCAGCGTCGGTTGCCTGTTTCTAGGCCTGCATCTCCAGGCAGTCTGCTGATGCTTCCTGGTTATTCCCAAACTGTCATTCCCATGTAGAAAATGACCATTTCTTATACACATGTTCCAGAACTGGGGTCATGCCCTGGCAGACACAATCCTGCCCATAGTCATTGATTTGAGATCAAGGGACTTATTTACCCTAGCTCGTGGACAATATTGACTTACAGGAGAGGCACAGATAGCATTGGGGCAGGCTGAGTTGGATTTAAGTCAACTTATCTCAGTTATTTGGGCTGGATGTTTGGGTGGCAGCAGCAGCACAACCCACCTGAGCTGCACACAGAGGACATAGCAGCCCAGCCCCTCAAAACAGAGTCCACACTTTCTGTGAGTGCACTGCCCTGGGCATGGACCAGCCTGTCCTTGTGACAGCGTGATGAGCATGTGTCAGAACCCACTGGGGCATTCCTGCTGTGTCTCCCCACAGCAGCTGGGCCCACCACAGCCCTCCCCATTGCTCCAGAAGGGCTTTCCTTGGGCACCCTCCAGGTTGAGAAACACCCTCCTGCCCAGTTCACAGCCTAGAGTGGGCTGTGCCACTCCAGCATTCCCCACTGGGGACCTGCAAACCCCAGGTGCCACTGGGGTGACCAACAGAAGAAAGATGTGGAGCTGTAGGAATGAATTTAAAGGAGGCCACTAAATTGGTCTGAGGGCTGGAGCCCCTCTGCCCTGGAGCCAGGCTGCGAGAGCTGGGGGTATTCATGTGGAGAAGAGAAAGCTCCAAGGAGACCTCAGAGCCCCTTCCAGGGCCTAAAGGGGCTCCAGGAGAGCTGGAGAACAACCTTTCATAAGGACAGGGAAGGACAGGACACAGGGAATGACTTCCCACTGCAGGAGGGCAGGGCTGGATGGGATACTGGGAAGGAATTGTTCCCTGGGAGGGTGGGCAGGCCCTGGCACAGGGTGCCCAGAGCAGCTGTGGCTGCCCCTGGATCCCTGGCAGTGCCCAAGGCCAGGCTGGACGAGGCTTGGAGCAGCCTGGGACAGTGGAAGGTGTCCCTGTCCATGGCAGGGGGTGGAACTGAATGAGCTTTAAATTCCTTCTCAATCTAAACCAGTCTGTGATTCCACGGCTCCTAGGGATCCTCTAGATTTTCCACCCCCAGCAGAATCGCTGCAGTGCTCTCTGCCAAAGGACATGTCCATAGGAGGCTTTGTCTTTTCTAGAGTATTTTTCTTCCCAATCCACATACACATCCCAGGGCACCCAGTGCAGAAATTTTGATGATTTCTCGTTCCTGCTGTTGTTTTGTGGGATTAACTGCCCTCCAGACCTAAAGGATAATATTTTTTTCCTCCAGCTCTAACAAAACTTGATGGAAAGCTCAAGGCTTCGGAGTTGCTGAGCTCAAGTCTCCAGCAGTGAGCGACCATTTGGAAAGACACCTCTCACACTGGGTTTCCAGTTGTTTATTCCAGCTGGCAACCACAGACTACCAGTAATGGAAAGTTGAGAGCAGCAGCCCAGGACAGTGAGTAAGCACTGCAGACACCCAGGATGAGCACGTTTACCAGGTCCTCAACCACACTGGCCACTCCACACAGGACACGCTCCACGTGGTTATGTGGGAGCTGCAGGGCTCTGGGCCTTCTAGAAAAGGAACCCTCTCACTTCTGAACCTGCCTGAGCAGCACGGAGTTAAACACGGAAAACTCACCCCTCAGCTGATTCATCTGCTGGTTTTGTTAGTTTTCAAGCTTCCAAACTTAAATGAAATATATTTTACTGCCTATGAAAAATCTCCATGTAGAGCCCATAGGTTGCTGCATAAAAATACAGCACTAATTTTAGACAGCAGTGTAAATTGCATTAACCACTTTAACAGGCAAATCCAACCAAATCAGAAAAAAAAAAAAAAAAGAATACCTCAACTATGAAATCTTTGATATATCCACCTGGCAAAAAGCACTTCTCTACCAAGTTCAACTCTCATTTTTTTCACTTACTAGCAATATTCTTCCCCCTGCCCATTTCATGAACAAAAAAAGTGTTTAAACCAAAACAGAAGCAACTTTGATTTTCTTTCCTTCTGTACCTCAGCCCTGGAAACTCCAGCTCCTTTCTAGGAGCCCCTGAGCTGCTCCCCATCATACAAAGCTACCTTTTCTTTTCACTTGTAGCTGCAAATGCACAGGCTCTTCCCCTGAGTGCTGGAATGAAAGCAGCCATGTAGGATGGCGGGTCTGACCTGCACGTCCTGTGCCTGGACATGCTCTGCATCCAGAGGAACTGCTGTGTGCAGGGCTCAGCCTTACCTTCTCCAGCTCATGCTTTGTCCAGAGAAGTTGAAGGGTTTTCAGCAGTAGGAGTGGGTCCTGGCCTGGAGGAGGGGGAAGAGAGAGAGGAAAAGAGGGAGAAAAACAAAACAAAACAGATTTATTGGCTCTGTAGAGGCAGCCCAGACACACTGGGGCATTGTTTCACCCCACAGAAATCAGCTATTCCATGCTGGAAACCACCAAGCTCCAACTGCCAGTCAGGATTAGTGTGTAAAATCCTGCACTCTGAAATCCTAACAAAATCACGGCCAGCAGCCAGGCATGGCTTTAACTCAGCACTCTGTGGGCTCCTGCACTCCAAAGCCGTGCTGCTGCAGTCCCAGCCCAATCCTGCTGCTGCTCCCTCCCTGCCCACCCCCACCCTTCCCACAGGAAACCCAAGGGTCCTGGAAGGGCCAGCACCTTGCACAGGTCAGGAGGGATGATCAGCACAGGAGTTTTTAATGCGTGGCTCTGCAGTGGAAGCTTTTGGCAAGCTGGGGATGGAAGAGGGGGTGGGTGACTTTGGGCCAAAACAGGGACCTGGGTGTGCTCAGGGGTGCTGCCCTGCCAGGCTGGACAACAATGGGGCTGCAGTGGGATTCAGGCAAGAGGGTGCCTGAGGAAGAGGCTGCTGTGATGAGTGGCAAGGCTAAACAAAGAGGGATCAAATATTTCAAAAGAACGTTAGTTTGAATTTTCCTCTTACTTTTTGCCTAGTTATTGCAGAACTTGCATTCAGTTGTTCTTTTGCGTGTTATCATTCCTCACACCATTATTCATCATACCATTATTCATCATACCAATATTGATCACACCAGTACTTCTAAAGAAATTGTTTAGGAATATTTCATTCTGAAAGCAGCAACATGTTTGATATATGATTTTACTTAATTCACAATCATTTACTTACAAAACCGTGATACAAAATATTCTGAATGAAAATCATCTGCAGCATCAACATTTTCATGTGAAGAATGAATTTAAAAGTCTGAATGAACCCTCCAAAATCACTCCTCCTAATGCACCTCCTCTTACGTTTTCATACAGCCAAAAGAAAAATGTTAAACTGAAAAGGAAACTTCCTTTCAATCACCTTTCAATGTTTTACAATTCCTAAAGAGCTCATTTCCAAATGCTAGATTTCATGCTCAGTATCCCATCGCACTTCATATTTCAGGACACAAAAAACTCCCTCAGCTGTGAAAGGCTCTACCTCATCCAGCTGAACTCTGAGGCACTGCATTTATAAAATATTTGAAGTAGCAAGCTGATTACTGGTTGAGCCAAGAGCATGATAATATTCCCATTATCCACTAACCTCTGGGAAACACCAGCCAAATTAAAAATGCCACATTTACAATTCACAAGATAATATTTTCTCTCATCTCTGGTTATTCTGAAATGTTGAACTCTCCAAACACTGGCTGTTCTCAGCTACTGCTCCTCCTTTGGAAAAAGAAAAGGCTCCTTTTACCAAAACAGAAGAAAAGCCAGATCTCTTCTCCCCAGTAAATTAGCAAATTACAGTCAAATTCAGTCCATGTGTGTGTGCATATCTGCACACTCTCGTCTTGGCATGACTCCCAAAGAAATTTATACACAGACAGGAAAAAAAAAAAAGAGAATGCAACGCAGTGTGTAACCAAATACACTGTAAATCTGAGCTGTAATTAATGTAGGGAACAGGCTGGAATGATACAGGAAATGAGAGCAGTTAGGAGAGCAGTGTTTCGCTTCAGATACAACCAATAATTCAACTTGTTAAAAGCTTTCTAAACCTCAGTCAACAAACCTAACCCTTTTCTTACTGCCTGTTTCCTACCTTACCTCCCTGCCACTGAAACCTGAGCTAATACAGCCAGAGGAAAACATCCCTGCAGACAGTTTTAACCAGGTCAGTGGTGCCAGCGTGGCACTGAGCAGCCACAGGCACACAGGGACACTTTCCCTGCCACAGAGCCGGGCTCTGAACACACCCAGAGCTAGGTTATTTCCATAGAGCAGTCCTAGAGCATGGCATCCACTCTGGGCTCCTCAGCACAGGAGGGACACAGACCTGGTGGAGAAGTTCCAGAGGCAAAGGCTCCAGGGAGACCTCAGAGCCCCTTCCAGTGCCTAAAGGGACTCCAGGAGAGCTGGAGAGGGACTTGGGACAAGGGCCTGGAGGGACAGGACAAGGGGGAATGGCTTCACAATGACAGAGGGCAGGGATTGAGCAAGGAAAGAAACTGAGAAATCTGCTGGTGTCTGCAAGGGCTGTTCCCTTCCTCACCTGGTGAGACTTCTGGGAATCTAAGGACGAGGCACAGTCAGGGGCTAAACATAACAAAATAACCCACAAGCAGTTGCTCCCAGAGCCATAAACAGAAGAGCAATGCCACCTCGTGCCCTTGTCTCATCCCACCAGAGGGAGCACACCACAGTTCATGTTGGACCTGGAGCTGTTGCATCCAGTTACTCTCCAGATGAGATGGAAGATGGAAATGTGAAGGTCCACATTGTTTGGTCTCCTGGAAGAAATGAACAATTCATCTGCTCTGTCTCCTGCAGGACCTCTTTGGAGGACTGTCCTCCTTACAGTTCTCCTGGCACCCCTAAAGAGTGAAAAATGAGTATCTTTGACATGGATAATTAATCAATAACTACTGCTATACTCCAGCAGGATACCAGATACGTACCTGTCCATCCACATCCGAGAAGGAAGAAGAGAAGCAGCAATAAACTAATACTAGGACATCCAAGGTAAAACAACAGGACCATACAGGTCATAAGCCTTCCAGAGAAACCTGGAGAGCGGATGGCTGCTCCACACAGCAGGGAGCGAGGGAGAAGTACAAGGGAAGGAAGGAATAAACGAAGTGACTGAAAACCAATGGTCAGAATTGAACCACAAGTGCATTTGGGCTCAGCTCTGGACAAGAACAAAGCAAGGATGGGGCATGGTGGCCAGAAAAACCCCATAATTCCCACCAAGGACACCCAGAAGCTCCGCTGCTAAAGAGCAGTTCAGTCCTGCAGAGAGTCCTACATCCTGAAGAGATATCCAGCTATTAGCAAGGGCCATTCAGTAAGCAAAATAAAAACAAGGGTGCAAAATGGCAAAAAAAACCCCACAGTGTGGGAAATCAGAGAACACCAGGTCTCCCTGCTCCAGCTGTGAGCAGCTGAGCAGGATCAGGAGACATGTCCCAGGCAGCTGAGCCCATCCAGTTCCTAGACTGAGCTCAAGAGAAAGTGCTCAGTCTGACACGGACCCTTCACCGCTCCCAAAAAAGGGTGTTGCAGACCTTAAAAGAGCTGGAAAAGCCTCACCAAATCAAGGTTAGAGCATGCGGGTAGAGATCTCAAAAAGACACACCTGCACTCACTCTAAGACACAAAAGACCTCAAGTTTTGGCACTGTTTCTCCCAATAGCATGTTCCTGTTTAAAACATTTTACATTAATATATTTCTTTTGAATGTTTTTCATTCTGAGAATTCATGAGTTCTGCCCTGAACCTGGTACCAAAACTGCAAGAGATGGTAAATCAAATGTCTTCCAGTTCTCAAGTTCTGTGGTTACATTTCAAAACCATATAAACCACGAGGCTTATATTTTTTAGTGAGAAAAGTGCCTTTGAGGAAAGCCATAAACTACTTTCTGTTCATTCTCTCCATTTCCTTTGTGCATCCATCAATCAAACCCTGCTGTGATTACAACAAAAGCAATGCCTGGGGGCTGGTGAGGTAAGCACTGGATTTGCTGGTGAGGTTTGCAGTGGTGTCCATGCAAAATTCTGCTGCATTATTCACTAAGGCAGCTGAAATGCCCTGGGAAGAAAACCCCACGTTCTGACTGAGCCTCCTTGTGTCTGTCGCCTGAGGAAAGGGTAACATCCAACCCCAGAGGAGGAATTTCCCAAGGAAAAAACCTCCTGACACTTTCTCTTTGCGCTCAAAGCCATTAAATGCCAAAGCCATTGTGGCCCAAAACCTGGAAGAATTACAGTCAGCAGAAGAAAAGATACTGAAAGAAAAAAAAAAGCAACCCCAACGAAGGTGGAAATGGTGAAATGCAGGGTCACAGCCCCCAAACTGTCACAGCTGAAAGTCATGGACAGGAAAAGTCAAAAACAAAATGTTTATTAATCACAAATTTATGGAATCACAGAATATCCTGAGCTGGAAGGGACCCACAGGGATTATCCAGTCCAGCCCCTGTCCTTGCACAGACACCCCAACAATCCCACCCTGGGCATCCCTGGCAGTGCTGTCCCAAGGCTCCTGGAGCTCTGGCAGCCTCGGGGCCGTGCCCATTCCCTGGGGAGCCTGGGCAGTGCCAGCACCTCTGGGGGAAGAACCTTTCCCTGAGCTCCAGCCTGAGCCTGCCCTGGCCCAGCTCCAGCTGTTCCCTGGGTGCTGTCCCTGTCGTACAGAGCAGAGATTGGAGCTGGCCCTCCGCTGCCCTATAATGGTTATGTTTTCTTTAGGCGGCCAACTTGTCCCTCTGCCCTGCAAGTTCACAGAATTTTAATAAATGTTTAATGGAATATCCAACAAACCCAACCCACCCAGAAAACAATCAGTGAATTTTAACTATTACTTATTGTTTTGTGTGCCTTCTGCCCCAATAAATCTCTGGAATCTGTTCTCAGTGAAAACTCCTGCCTATCTCAACGTGTTTGAGATGTATTTCTGAAAGGAAAACTACCAGGTATTTCCATGTGCCCCTTAGGACAGGTGGCCTGTCTGGGCTTTAGAACTCCAATACCTCAATGAAGACAATGCACAAGCTGGGGGTTTGGGTGAGCAGAGCCATTCACCCTGCTCCTGTTCCAGCAGCATGAGGGGCACACCCACTCTGGTGTCATTTAAATTGCAGGTGAGAACAAAAAAATTGTGTGTTATGTGTGAATTAATCGAAGTCCCTTATCCAAACCTAGCTTGTCTCAATTTTGTTCAGAAGTGGCTGCAGCTCACACCAAGTTTGTGCTGCTTTTTCAGAAGAACAGGCACAATAAGAATATCACTTAGAGCAGAAATGAATGCTTTTCTAGTGCCTAGATTTGAACCTGATCTAATTAAAAAGGTACAAAATTCCTCTGTAGAACCCCACAGATTGTGACACCTTCCAGGTGTTCATACTGTGCCTCCATTAATGAGCACATGTAACATAAATAAACCATTCAGTTTATTATTATGAGGAGTCAGCACTTGGTGAATGATCCCAGTCTCCACTGACTGCAGTGATGAGTCCCCCACTAAAGACTAAAAGCAGCCAGAAGGGTTCCCTGCACTGCTCAGGTGGCAGTGCCTGCAGGGACAGGGAATGCTGCCAGGACAGGCTGCTCCATTTCCACCACTGAATCCAGCAGAGCCAAATTTACAAGAGGATCAGATGCCATGAAATTATTTCATTTCAGAAACAATACATTGCTCTGCTTTAGCACCATTTCTAGAGCTCCAAGACTCTCTCCCTATCCCAGCAACCCACTCCTTCACTGTGCCTGCCAAAAAAGGCAAATATGCTTGAAAATGTTTAACTGCATTTAGTTGAACTCACACAGCAAGGAAATGAAGCAAGAAGATGGAGAGAGTCCTTCTTTATTTGACCTGTTTGGCTCATTCCAGCCTTGGCTCAGTGTCCAGTTTCAGCTGCTGTTTTCTGATCCACTGAGCTTTGAACTCAGCTGCACCAAGCACGTCATGTCTCGGGAGGGAAGGAACCACAGTCCTGAACTCCTCACACCACACATCTCCCCAGTAATTTTAACATTAAAGACAGAGCCTTTGGGGAGCTCTGGGAGTCCAAGGAAAAGAAAGGCATTTCTTACCTGTTCTTCAGCTCTTCATCCACACATTTGGATTCCCGTTCTGCACTAATGCAATCTGGGAGGATCTACACCAGACAGGAGGGGAAAATATCCCAAACACTCTGAGTTCCTCATATGTAATCACCTGACTGAACATCAGCTCATTCTCAGTCACCAGGAACATCATGTAAGATGAATGGTTACACATTTCTTCATTCATCAGCCAGCCGTGACTGCTCTGTTTCTCCAGCCCTGTGATGACAGCCACCTCCTGCTTTCCCGTAGAGACATGAAGGCCCCTGTGGCCTCTCTACAGCAGATGAGGACTCCCACAGGTAGAATGGGTACTGAAATAAAGGGTCACCTAAAACACTGCCACAAGCTGGCCCAGGCATCCCTGGGAACTGCAGAACCAGTTTATGTTTTGTTCATAGGCCAGATGGAAAAGTCACCCTGGAGTGATTACCCCAGCCTAGTTCCCTGCCTGTATTGAGAGCAGAGACAAAACTTTATTCCAATCCATCTGAGATAGTTGTTTCACTCACCACAAAATATTTTGCTTCACTTTAGGGAGGAGGTCAGTATCTAGAGGCTTATGTTTTTGTGGTCCTTTATCATCTTCCACACAGACTTGGTGTAACAGAAACTTCTAACTCAGTGATGCACCTTGCAAGGTACAGGCCAGCAATTCCTCCACAACTCTCTGGTTTGGATCTACTCTGTTAATGTGCCAACATGCAATCATGTATCACAGAATCAGTACTACTGAATGTGTGTTATCTAATATGCTTGCATAAGCTTACACCAAGCACACAACCACAGAATGGCTGGGGCTGCATCTGGCTCTGCAGGCAATACTGATCTCATGTTCCTCACTTGGTTCTTCTAGACAAAAGCCAGAATTCCTCAGATGCCATTAGCTGAGCCCACACTTTCCTGGGATCATTCTGTGAAGCCATACCTTGGTCTGTGCTGCTGACTACGGCATTACCGAAAAGCCAGATTTAACAGATCAAACAGAAATATGGTGGAGAATGAGGTACACAGGCAGAACATAGAGAAACTGCCCTGCTGGAGAGGGAGAAGGGAAATGAACAGTGTATTGAAAGCAAGAGAAGTTTTTCTAGAAAAGAAGCCAGCCTTTCTCAATGGCAGCAAAAATCATTAACTAAGGGCAAGTGAGATCCTTTCCATTCTGAGATATTTGAGTTATGAAAACATAATAGGAACCCTCAGCATTTGGTTGATACATGCTCGATTTCTAAGTGAGTCAGAAGTTCACATTCTTTTACTGCAGCCTCCCAACTGAAAACAATACCCACACTTCAAGCACAAGAATAATAAAGCACACATATGCTTCTTATAAAGCAATCCTTACAAATAACCATGCCTTTTGTTTTCATAATGACTAAAATTCATCATTTCCCCCCAAAAAAGCAAAGATCAAACAAAATGCACTCTCATTAAAAGAGAAGGCTAGCTTGGCTGAGCACAACAGGCAGTGACATTGTCCTCTTATTTTCTTACTGCTTTTTGTCAATGGAGAGACCCGAGAGCCGCTCCCCCGGCTCTGTGGGGCAGGGCAGGCTCAGCACAGCCCCACCCCAGTACTCCACACAGGGGCTTTCCTCCCCCTCTCCCCACATCAGCCCTGAGAACACCCACATTCCTCTCCCTCCCAGAGTGTACAGACACCTGAGCAACAACAACAACACGGAATCCCAGGCTGGTTTGGTTTGGTTTGGAAGGGACATTAAAGTTCATCCAGTCCCATCCCCTGCCATGGGCAGGGACACCTCCCACTGTCCCAGGCTGCTCCAAGCCCCAGTGTCCAGCCTGGCCTTGGACACTGCCAGGGATCCAGGGGCAGCCACAGCTGCTCTGGCAGGGAACAATTCCTGCCCAATATCTCATCCATCCCTGCCCTCTGGCAGTGGGAAGCCATTCCCTGTGTCCTATCCCTCCACCCCTTGTCCCCAGTCCCTCTGCAGCTCTCCTGGAGCCCCTTCAGGCCCTGGAAGGAACTCTGAGCTCTCCCTGGATCCTTCTCTTCTCCAGGTGAGCACCTGCAGCTCTCACAGCCCGGCTCCAGAGCAGAGGGGCTCCAGCCCTTGGAGCAGCTCTGTGGCCTCCTCTGGACTCTCTCCAGCAGCTCCAGCTCCTTCCTGTGCTGGACCCCAGGGCTGGGGCAGCTCTGCAGGTGGGGTCTCACCTGAGCAGGGCAGAGGGGCAGAATCCCCTCCCTCACAACACCTGGGCACCACACCCAGCATAGGAGCAGAGGGTGCTCTTCAGAGCAGGTGCCAACTCAACAAATAAAAATGAAACCTCAGCAAGGAGTCACCCAGCTCTGGGACATCCTTGCAGTGCCTGATATGACCCAGCCTGGGCAGCAGAAACTTCCCCTGACCAAGAGTGAAGGAGCCTGTCCCACACTGTCACCCTGAACAAGGTGTGACACCACCTCAGACAAGCAGAGGTCATTTGGGGACGCTTTCAGTGCACCCTGGGTGGACAAGGAGAAGTGCAGCAATTTGTAAAAGTAACACCAAGAGGTTGTTTTCTAAGCAGATAATGAAATCCAACTTCATAAAAGCCTAAAAATGTAACAATCGTAAACCTTTTGCAGGTAATTGTCAACACTCACATGGTTTCCACCTCTGTCAGATGGACTCTAACCTCAGTGTCAAGGGCTCTGCAGTACTAGGATGACAATCTCTGGCACGGAGAGTGGGGGGACACATGGGAGGGGAGGACAGCACTGCAGTCCCTCATTCCCTTCCCATTTTACACCTCTCCCTCCATCCTCATGGCCAGACACAGACAGAGGGGTGGCTCAAGACCCTGAGCTCAGTGGATCCCCATCCTGACCAAATCAGGGTTTGTACTCTTGTTCAAAACTGTTTAGACAAAACCCGCAGTTTCATCATATAGTTTTTCTTTTCCTTTAAAAATTCAGCCAGGCTACTCTTTAGGCACCAGCTCCATGGATTTTTTTGGTGATGAAGAGAATTAGGTTTGGTTCCCATAAACCAACTCAGTGTTGAGAGAAGGGTGAGGAGCGAGTCACCACGTTCCCATAAGGAGGACAATCAGTGTCATGGAATGAACCCTTCCTCACATTCCCACTGTCCTGCCAACCTCCTCAGGCCAGGAACAGGAAGATCTGTCACAGCTAGGGTGCCAGTTAATACCCTTACACTGAGTTAATGGCACTTTCATAGAAATGGAAATTCGTTTTAAAAACATCTAAAACAACACTCCAGAAAACTAACTATTTCTTCTTTCAAACTTATCAGTCCTGCAAAAGGGAAGAAAACTGATACTGTCCAGGATAAAAGGGGAAACTTCTTAATTATGTAAGAGACTGAGACTGCCAGGGACAGCAGCCGCCCCAGAGGACTCAAGCGCAGGATGGGAAAGAATCATCAGACCCAAGGTATTATCACAGAGCTAAAATGGTATCTATTTTTTTTGCCTCCAGACATCTCTGGAAATCCCCAAGTTTTAACCTAACAACCTTTAATTGTGCATCCTAAGTAGTTTTATATGAAAAAACCCACCTGGTAATTCTAAAAAGCTGTAGTACATATTTTGAAGCCATCCAACTTTCTTTTGAGAACAGTAAGAATAGTTTGATTCTTGTATTAAAGACATCCCCACCTTTTCTTCTGCCAGTTCCTCACTTGAGCACGTTTCAGCAGCACCACAGATGCTGAATGGGGCCAGGGCCTCTCCCATTCCAAGGTCAGTGTGTACGATGCTCAGTGTGGCTGAGCCAGCCAGGCCCTGGACAGAGCCAGAAGTGCTGGGCAGTGGAGGAGTCACCAGACTTGCAAGTGTTAAAAAAAGGTGAAGATGTGGCACCTGGACATGGTGACATGTTTACTCAGGTAAACAAAGTGGAGGACACCCATCTGTCCAGGCTGAATCAAGCTCTCCAGAGGCAGTGGGAAATTGCTGCTTCGCTTATGTTGAATAAAACAATGGTTAAACCCCTATGTTAAAAGAATTTGTCCTTCCTCTGGCTAATTACCTCTCAGTGTGGTAGATTAAAACTCCATCTCTGGGAGAATCCCAGACTAGTTTGTTGGAAGGGCCCTTAAAGATAATCTCATTCCAACTCCTCTGCCATGGGCAGGGACACCTACCACTAGACTAGCACTGGCACTCAGCATTATCAGAACCTTCAAACAATGTGTTCTTGATCCGTATTTCTGCTGCAGCTTTTGAAAATCCCACCTTGAGGTGCCAGGAACAGTTCCAATCACTCTCAAATCCTAACTGCTCCCTCCACACACAAAGCTCTCCAGGTCACCCTTAAGTGATTGCAGAACAGCACGGTGCTCTTCCCAAAGCTGGGGGGCTCAAGCCACTTGTGTCCAGGACATGCTGCAGATGTTACACACAGGCTCAGGCAGAACCTTGCCCAGTTCCTCACACCACACTCCCACTGACTACAGAGCTGTCTCTGAACCTTTCCAATGCTCCTAGCACCAGATTCATGGCCAAATAAAAGATCTCACTGCTACTTAAGACAAAAGTAGTGATGGCTGTTCCCCTCCAAAATTTATAGCTGCGCCTCCTCGATAAAATAAAAAAACCTGTATTTTTGAGAGGTCCTGCACATTAAAGTCATAGTTCTGGGGAGGCCAAGTGGAAAAGCCAGGATACCTGTCAGCTCAGCACCAATGGGTTTGAAGGGATTTGGTGGTTTCCATGGTGATGGGGAGGGTAAGGGGCTGCCTGGTTCCAGCTCTGACTGACGCACATCTCAAACAATCGCTCTCTTCCTGTTCGTATGGCACAAGAAAAACAGGATGCTGAGAGGTGTTTATCTGAGAGAGAGAGATAAGCAAGTGCACTGTGAGTTCTCGAAGTATAGGAGTTCACCAATGAGATAGACTTTCTGTGGAAAAAAAAAATCCCACTGCTGCCATGCTGAACGTGATTAAATTATGCATGGAAAAGTCCTTTCCCTTGGAAGCCGCAGGAAACCGTGCAGAGCTGGTATATGAGCCCTGAATACCAATGGAAGGTCTCTTTAGTGTGTGGTACTGAGTTACAGCACTGAATGAAAGCAGAGAACCAGCTCAGTGTGTGATATCTGCCAACCCAAGCGCTGCCTGGGGCCCACTGGGGGGGGTGGGCTACAGAGAGTGGGGGGCTGCCACAGCCCTGGGGCTGTACAGAGAGCTTGGGTTGCTCTAAAGGGCTCTGTGCCCGTGAGTACCAGTTCACAGGCCCTTCTCAGGCTCCCAACCCAACCTGAGGCACTTTGCAGCATTTTAGATGTCCCTCAGTGCCTGACAGGGAATCTGCCCACTTCTTATTCCAGCTCCATCAGTGACAGAACCTGCAAACCACACAGTCAATAATTACCTGCTCTCTAATCAGCACAAGCTGGTACAGCCTAGCAGCACTCTGGGGTTTAGAGCTAAAAATCTCATGTCCTAAAAGCACAGCAGCATTGTCCAGGGGTGGTTCTGGAGCAGGAGAAGGCACCTTCACACCGCCCACACACGTGGGCACAGGCAATACCCCTGTCCAGAGGCTGGGCAAAGCCATGGCTGGAAACCAGGGCCTGGCTGGACATACTGGATCTGACCTGGGGTCACAGTGGCTTTAATGCATCTCTCCTGTTGATGTACAGAGTCACAGAATCTCCTGAGCTGGAAGTGGCTCGCAAGGACCATGCAGTCCAACACCGGAATTCCAGCTGTACCAGTCCCATCTATGTGGCTACCAAAACTATCCTATCATAGCCAGGAGTTGTTACAGCTCAGTTCTCTAAGAACAGGCCTAGTTCCCAGAACCCTGTAAGAAAACAACAGCTGAGCTTTGCCATCTGTGTCATCCACACTGAAGGACACAGGACAGGACAGATCTGTATGAGAAAGTGGATTTCTACTTTATGCAAATTTTGTTCTCCCAGTCATTGCACATATTTAAGACAGTATCAAAGGAACAAAATAGGAACCCAATCGTTGTCTCTGGCTTGGCTGGCTTACAAATAACTCCCAGCCTTTAATTCTAGGAAGTGAGTGACCACGGAGTCTCCTGACAGCCAAGGGCCCCCCTTTTTCCATCTGACTCGCTGTTTGTCTTGGAAGTAGCCAGGTTAAGGCTATCCCATTCAGCCTGCAGCAGAATGTGGGGCAGATGGAAAGAGGGAAAGACAGACAGAGAGACACTGCAAAGACTGAGACAAAGCCTGGTGGCGGGATGAAAGAGCACAGAACAAGGCAGGGCCCAGCCAAGCCAAACAAAGTTTTCCTTGAGTGAGTACATCTGCCGGAGAGTCCCCAGCTTGCACTCTCCTTGCTGAGAAATTATTTTAATTGTGTCTAGGACATTTTAAAAATCCCAAGAAAAGCTCCCCTGTAATCACTGGAGCTCTGAACTGTGTGAACTTTTGTCATGCTGAATTGCCAATAGCTCGTTGCAAACCTCTGCCACTGAAGCAGGGCTGTGCTGAGGGAGAGCCCTGGGGAGGGAAAACTGGTAATAAATCTCCATTTCTTTTTTCCCAAGGAAAAACAAACAATTTAGACAAATTCTTCTCCCTCCCAATGTCTGTATAGCTCAGTGCAAAGTGCATGCAGCAGAAAATGAAAAGAGATCTGTTCTCAGATTAGCCAAAATTAAGTAAGGTTAACTGAGCAATGTGTAGAGCCAAAGCCGACAGCTCTGTGAAATGGGCACCTCCCGTGGGCCAGCAGGGACGGTGGATCTTCCACAGCCACCAGAGCCACTCAGTGTTGGGTGAGGGTGGAGGGGAACAGTGAGGCAGGAGTGTATGGCCGCCAGCTGCACCACACAGCACCACAAGGTGCCACAGGCAAATCCTTGCAGATATGAAAATCAACATTTGTGAGCCAGAAAGACAGAGAAGTATTAAGTAATCTTCGGGGGTCATGATCTTGCCTTGGTCAGACACACTTCAGGTGTTACCTGAATACCACTGCCCCAGGCTTCAAGTCACGGATCCAAATCCCTTGTCTGTGGCAAACCTCCCTCATCTTCAGGCCTGTTTTCACAGCATTAATTTCACTCCACTCCTCACTGTGATAACCAGAAATGCCAGAGAGTGGACAGATTCCAAGCACCTCATTTCTCTCCTTCAGAACCCACACATCTGCCTGCATGCTCAGGTAACTGGGTATTTTTGTTTGCCACATGTGAGGTCAGTCACTGGATGCCATTACAAAGGCAGGGCTCAATGTCAAAGACCAAATCAAAAGTAACAAGGTAGGTGAGCTGCCTCCATGGCCAAAGTCACACAGCCCACCGTGCCACAGGGTGGGGTACCCTGGTAAGGAGGGAGCACCAACATGTCTCTGCCCCTAAAACAGCCACCCAAAGGTGGGCTTGGTGTGTGCACATTTCCTCAAGCACTTTGAATTAATACCTGGCCGGTGCCAAGACATTCTACTTAGGACATGAGCTGTCCAAAAGCAAAGTCACTTGTTCTCATTAGAATCATGGAATATCCTGAGCTGGAAGGGACCCACAGGGATTATCCAATCCAGCCCCTGTCCCTGCACAGACACAATCCCACCCTGGGCATCCCTGGC
This sequence comes from Hylia prasina, assembly GCA_013397195.1. Classification (NCBI taxonomy): domain Eukaryota; kingdom Metazoa; phylum Chordata; class Aves; order Passeriformes; family Sylviidae; genus Hylia; species Hylia prasina. The sequence goes on along the minus strand of VYXD01015081.1, from coordinate 37,607 downwards.
AGCGCTGTCCAAAGGCTCCTGGAGCTCTGGCAGCCTCGGGGCTGTGCCCATTCCCTGGGGAGCCTGGGCAGTGCCAGCACCTCTGGGGGAAGAACCTTTCCCTGAGCTCCAGCCTGAGCCTGCCCTGGCCCCGCTCCAGCCGTTCCCTGGGTCCTGTCCCTGTCACAGAGAGCAGTGATTGGAGCTGCCTCTCTACTTCACCTCCATAGAAAATGAACTTGTATAAAACAAGAATTTGCTCTTCCTGGGCCAGGGAATTGAAGCAACTCAGTGAAGGCTCCAAGGTACCAGCACAGGAGCAAAGAGGTGGCTCATATGCCATGACTGGGTGCAAGGGCATGAGAGAGAAGGCCAGGAGCAAGCTTTCTCTTGCAGCAGTCATTCAGCTGTTTGATCAGTGAGCACTTCCACTTGCTCCATTCTGCCAGAACACACCTTTCCTTAACACACAGAATTCACAGTATTGACTGCACATCAGGTAGCGACACCCATCCTTCGGTGACCTGACAGGTGCTGGGGGTTTATGTGCTCTGCCATGCAGAAGACAAGACTCAAGCTGAAGGCAAACTCACACATCAGCCCCAGGACAGGATTTCTCAGCTTGCTGCTCATGGGGGGCCATGAGCTGATCAGCACTCCAAGGCCCTGGAGCAGAGTCACCAGCACTGCCAAAGGACATCAATGCACAGGGGGCTGTCAGCATCATCCAGATTTTAAAGTATGTCTTATAGAATCTTTAAAACAGTATCTGTAATCTTAGAACAGAATTTATCATTAAGATAGGCAGCCTTTTCAGGTAGAACCACCTCTTCTGCTCCCAGACTGTGCATCTCAGAAAGCACAGCCAGGATCAAGCCATGTGGAAACACCAGCTCAGAGTTTGTTGAACACTTCAACCAGGCTGACAGAAATGTCAATGGAGAGAAACAGCAGATGTGGCTGAGGGAAGGGGGACAGTCAGACCAGGTGGCAGCTCAGAGACACAGAGCCTAATCACGACTTGTGAGCAAAGGGACCGGTGTCTCTCTAGCCCCCAGGTACAGGGAACAAACAGTTTGAGGGCCAAGGAGCACCATCTGAGAACTTCCACTGCAATAATCCCAGTCCTCAAAACTATGGAAGGTTCCCTGAAAACCTCTGGTTTGCTGGGGAGGAGGTTGGGATTCTGTTTTATGCTTATTTGCCTCTTGTTTTTGTCCTGGTAGATAACATTCATTTCCAGTAACTGTTGACCAAAGTGGAAAAGGATGATTTAACAATAAACTGCACGAGTCCATCACAAGTAACAGCAACACATGTGCTCTTATGAAACAATAACACACCAACATAAAATAAATCAATGCCTTTTAATTTAACAATGTAAATTACCCTCCCACCTGCTGTGACTCTCCATAAGGAGAAAAAACTGACGGCATATTTACCAAGCTGTCTATCCCAGTCCCATTCTGCACTGGCCTCCTGCCCTGGGGTTAGACTGTAGGACTCTGTCATCTCTTGCACTCGTATGACCTAAGAAAGGGAATGTGGCCTTTTTCCCACAAGCCCAGAGTGAGAACATCATAAAAGCTGAACTTTAGCCCCCTTTTTGGGCAGGCAGCACAATAGCAAGGAGGATGCTGTTACTCCCCAGAGGCTCTGCTGCTTAAAAACATCACCAATCTCAAGTAAAAGGTCAGTAGTTAGGATTGCATCTCTTGTTTTCTTCAGTGTTCCTCCTCCGACAAAGGCAGTTCAACATTCTTTGCAGAGCCCCCCCTCCCTCCTTCTGAGAAATGCAGGAAGGAAGTGCTTGCAAAATAGTTTAATTTAAAAGAAGGCACAATCACACAGAACAAACCCTGCCGCAGCCTCTGAGCAGGACATATCCACTGCTCCCAATTCCCACTGCAGCACAAACGAGTCCCCGCCGTGGCAGAGCCGTCCCTCCCTCCTCACACACACGGGCAGGGTTGTGCTCCCAACACCTGGGCTGGAAAGCTGTGGCTGTGTGCTGCAGGCAGCCCCTGCTCCCCAGAGTACACAGCACATCTGCCCAGAGAGTCAAGGCTGTGCAGCAGGATGTGAAGGATGCAGAGAGCCCTGCAGCTTCCCAGGGCACTGCATGGCACAACCATGGTCCTGGGCTGCAGGACTCTGTAACCTCTGTCTCTCTCAAAACTAGTAGTTGTTTGATTTCATAGGATGTTCCTTCACCAAGGCTTGTTACTTGAACCTTTCTAGGGTTTGGGAAGGTATTTGGGACAGTTAGATTTAACTTGACCCTTTTCTTCACTAGATTTATGTGAAAGAACCAGAGTGGGTGGAAGCAGCTGTTATACTCCATGCCTTTTTGCAAAGAGGAATGTAGAGACCAGCAGGCAATTCCTGGAAAACTCCTTCATTATCCATTAGTTTCTGCTGTATTACCACATATCCAATCTAAACATCATTCTTCCCAGGCACATGGTGTTTTTGCATCCCTGGACAAACAGCACTTACTATCACAAGCCTATTTCTTTGTCTTTTCCAAGACTCTGGCAGTCCCAAGGACTTCCCTTGAGCCATGAACCACAACAGCCATGTGTCAGGACAGGCTGGCAGTCCCTGCCTGTTCTCCTTTCTTTGAGAACTCCCAGTCCAGTGTCCTGACATAAACCCCTTGGTGCCTGCAGCCTCTCCCAGCGCCTGCAGCGGAACTGGTCTTGTTCCAGTGTCCCACGTTTCCCTCACTGCTCATAGGTTCATCTCCAGCTGGCATTCTTGGACTTCATGGGACACAGCCAACAAATCACAGTCCTGTCTCTTCTTTAACCCATTGCTGTCACTGTGCATCATTAGATTAATGAAATAACGAGATCAGTGAATGAAGGACCTGAGCAAAATCACACCCATGACCACTCGAGTGGTGCCTCCCTCCAAACAGGATGCCCAGGATAAGCAAACACACAATCAATTATTTTCTAGAAGGAAATTTTAAAATGCTGCATGCTGTTAACGTGAGCACTTTCCCGTGTAGTCATACAGCTCCACAAAGAGGAAGATTAATGCTTTCCCAAACAGGGAAATGAGAGTACCAAATGCCACCAGCAGGCTGGGGACTGGGGGCCTGCAACAGGACCTGAAACCAGGTTGCTGAGTTTGGCTCTTTTATTTTAAAGTTGACAGCTTCAACTTCCAGCATCTAAACCCAGCACTGAGCGTGAGGAAACCTGCTGTTCTCTAGCTCTAGGCCAGATGGGTAAATTTTTTAGGTTAATGTTTTCATAACCACGCAGCCAGGGCTGCTGTTTATTATCCATCCCATCCCCAGTAATTTCTCACCTTCTTTTCTTTTTCACTTGCTGTTGCTTATGCGCATTTCTGGTAGATTTAAAAATAAGTGTTAGCACTGCAGAAATACCTGCAGCTTTAAAATGAGGGTTCCATAATCCTACATTCTTTAACGACCTTAAATAAAAAATTATTTCTGTCCTGCAGAGTGTTAAGGAATTTACTGCCCACCCTATGCATGCTGCAAGCCCAGGCAAAGGGCAATAAAAATGTGAATCAGAGGCAAAGGAATGAACGAACCCCAGAAAAACATATCTGGCTGGGAAGAGGAGATGCTCCTGCAGGTAGTCAGCACAGAGCCTGACCTCTCTTTCAATGAAAAAAAATTTTCTAATATCTAATCTGAACCTCTCCTGTTGCAAGTAAGGCTGTTTCCCTTCCCCTGGCACAGGGCAAAAGAGACCAAACCACCACCTCACTACAGCCTCCCTTCAGGTACTTGTAGGGGGAAATTCCCAGCTCAAGGTTTGTGAGGATACTAAAGCCATACTGTAAAATAGAAACTCAATAGTTGGTTTAAGGAATGGTTAAAAACGGGTTACAGAGCAGACAGATCTGAAAACTTGACCCAAATATTGTAATGCAGCATCTATACAAAAGCGGTGATTACAGGGAAAAAGATCCCAGTTCAGTTCTGAGCTTCTTCTTGGAGAGAATCCTATTCAGTAAAGGTGACCCGGTCAAAGGTGAGGCCCCCACCTGGTTCCTCTTTCTTTAAGGCATCACAGATGGCTTTGCCTCAGCACTGCCTTGAAGAGCTGACAGAAAGCTCTGCCTCCATCCCAGCACCCACAGTGACCCACACATCGCCTGGGGTGCTCTGCACCCCAGAGCATCCCCAGCACCTCTTTGGCCCCAGGCCACACCACCTGCCAGCAGAGCAGCTTCTCAGCAAACATCAGCCCTTTGCCTCCTTTCCTCCCTTTCTCATCTGCTGAGATGCTTCTTCGAAGGGGATCTCTGACTATTAAGATACTTAAAGATAAAGGGAAGGGCAGCAAATATGCCATGCCTACTGCCAGGCCCAGCCCCAGAGGAGGCTGAGTGGTGCTGGGCTCCAGGGCTGTGCTCCCATGCCCTGCTCCCAGGCTCTGCTCCCAGTGTTTATCCCGCCTGGCTGTTTTCCCCTGGCGCTCCCAATTGTTTGGCTGGACTGGTGATGGATGGTGGAGAGCTGTGCCTGGAAACGCGCTCCCGAGCCGCCAGGAAGCTGAGGGGGCCTTTGCCAGCACTTCCTTCCTGCATACAAGGGGAGGACAAAATGGGAAAAACCTTGGCTGTCTCTCACCCTGAGAAAAGGTCTCCCCTTCCAGCTGGATTACAGTAACAATATTTTAATCTTTCATAAGATTATAATATCCTTCCTCTCCAAGTATAGCTCCAGTGGCAGCTCAGAGAATGAAATGAACCAACAATGTAAAACTCAACAGGTGGTGCTGGTAGCTGAACAAATGGAGGTTCAGATTGGAAGACCCCTATCTTCAGCCAGGATATAAATCACCAGTGATCACGCCTGTCTAACTCAGGACTGGACTCCAAGAGCAACCAGGACTAAGCACTTCAACGGAAAGTATAAAACGTACATGAATGATACATTGAAAATGTGTCCCTCTGGACATTCCTATGCCTGTTTTAGAGAGTGGATCTAAACTCAAACCACAATACTTATTACGTCTACAAAAAATAAGGCTGCAATGAGCAATCTATAAGCATTCTGACCAGACATTTTTCACAAGCGCCCAGGATGTGTTATAGAGACATGAATGTCTTTTTCCCCAAACCCAGCCTCTAGGTCCTTCTGTGGATGATTCATGAATAGTCCATGACATCCTGAAATGTCATCATCACCTGTTCACAGTAATAAAAGTATGTGCTGCATATTAGAGAATAGATATTCCATAGTACCAGAGGAATTTTTCTAAAATTTTCCATTTTTGAGCCTCAGATTCAAACGCATGGACAATGGAGAGGGCTTTAGTGTAGGCAGATGTTCAGAACCCCAAATTGCTCTGCCCCAGCCAGGTGGCCTGGGACGGCCAAAGCAGAGCACATGGGTGGTGGCTCTGAGGACCCTTCTCCCTGCTGGCCCAACAAGAAGAGATCCCAGCAATCCCCTCATTTGTCTGGGCAAGTTTGCCCAAGTGAGTTTGTAAAAAGGAGGAAGAAATTCTCAGGACTCTTGACAACAAAAGAAAACTCTACAAACCTGTAAGCAGACAGCTCTCCTAACAGCCACTACTTCTGCCAAAGGCCTCAGACAAAAAGACCTCACCCGTGAACAAAGGGTGGAGAACAATGGGAACTGTCAAAAAATAGCCCTCACGTCAGAGCTAAGAATGCCCCCTGACACTTCCAAAAAAGCACAGGCTGAGCAGAGCCTGGGAGGCTGCAGGCACAGCCCCTGGCATCCGCCTCTCCCAGCACACACTGCCAGCAGCACTCAGTGAGGCTGAACTCCCACAGCCGAAGATGGGGACGGAAGAAGAGAGAGAATTTATGGCAGGTCTGAGCCAGAAGTAACAAATTCCTGTCCCTCCAATCTCTCCAGCAGGGACCCTGACCTTTGGACTTGATGGGACATACCCGACAATGGTGTGTGCACATCTTCCCTTACTGCAAAGGGTAACCAATTACCAAAGCAATTAATGAAAAAACTAAGTTATGGCAAATAGCAGAGTGACTTGTCTTACACAGTAATAAAACCCCTGTGTTCTTCTGAACTGGTGAGAACTTATAAAAACTTGCTAGAAAAATTTTCAACCTGGACTAGAATTCTAAGAATGCTGATATCTGGGTGTGGACAGGAAACCTCAAAGATCCAATAACCTTTATGGCATGCAATTTAGCATCGATTCACCCATGTTGCTTTATTTGTGACTCAGCATTCTCCTCCAATAGCAGTAAGAAAAGAAATGGAAAGCAAATCATGCTTAATGAAAACTCACCCGTGGGCTGATCACTTGAGTAACTGTCCTGATTCATCCTCCCAAAGGCGGCACCAGATCAGGATGCTGAGGTTGGAGGTCTAAACTCAGAGATGCAGCCCAACCTCTTGCTTCTGGAAAGAAAATACAGAGTTACTGTCGAACTGTAGGAACTTCACCCTATGTGAGAAAGGGAATATTTTGTGTGCGGAATTAGCAGGATTTAGCAGAGAGTGGTGAACCTACATTCATGTGCAACTTGGTGTAGGAGCCATCAGACACGTGCCTGAAGATCCGAGAATGCAGTGGGAAACTGAATTGAGTCAACCAAGAAGCACTGGAAAGTGGCATCTGAGAGCCCATGGAAGGTAAAACAAAATGTAATTAAAAAACACAGCTGGGTTCCTGGAATAGGCTGAGTTCCAGATTTGAACAGCACAAACACGAGTCCCTAATGCTCTTCACTTGAGTAGCCAAACAAAACTTCTTTACAGGATGAAGACTTGGACTCGATGATCCTGAGGTCCTTTCCAACTCAGCAGATTCTGTGATTCTATGCAAACCCCAGACCTAACCTAACCCCAATCTGGACAAATAGGCCATGTAAAAGTGTGTTTTTGCCACAGCTACACAGCTCCTCCTCTTTGTTTGCTTGCCCTTCCACTGATCATCACATCTTGACTGTGGTAGAGTTAGGAACAGAACCTATGTCTCCCAAATCCCAGTTCAGTGCCTTAACCACCACATCCTTCCTGCTGAATCACACTGCAGGATTGTTTATCAGGAAGGAAATTCCCCCTCGAGACCACTCACTCTGAGTGTGCTGGTAGAACACAAATGCTTAGAAAAACACAAACAGAGAGGCAATAATAAGTGATTGAAGTCCCTGTGCTGGCTGGAGGCACAGCAGCACCTTGGTTTTCTTGTGGGGCTGTGGAAGTGAGGCCCCATGGAACAGGACAGGACACAGAACAAGCAGTGCATCCAAATGGCCTCCCAGGAACAGAACCCTGCTCTCCACAGATGATCTGTGACTCTGGAAATCTCCCCCCTACATCTAGCATGAGGTGTATGCTGCTCAGGGTCATTCAAAACATTTGGATTCTCAGTAGGCACTTGGGAGGGTCACCTTTGGGAGCAAAGCTGCCAAGTGCAAGCAGCTGTGGATGTGATCCAGAGGATCAGAATTAACATGTTGCGCAAGCAAAGGGCCCTTGCTTTCTTTAAGGCGTTTAGCTCAAAAAACCAGAAAAAAAAAAGCAAACAAACAAACAAACAAACAAACAAACAAACAACCCC
>VYXD01015081.1:0-24720 GCA_013397195.1 Hylia prasina | reverse complement strand
AAAAAAAAAAAAGCATGAAGCATCCTTCAGAGTCTGACACTTCTAACAGGCTTGGCTGGACAGGCTCTGGCAGCAATGGCCACTGCAGCTGCAGCCCTCGTGTTGCCAGATGTTTGTCCCACCTTGCCCTGGCAGGACAGCACAGCTGGCTGGATGCCTGCCTGCCCAAGGCCTCAGCACGTTAATGAGAACAGTGGGTGAAAGGATTTGTATCAAACCACTGGGCTCTGGGCTAACACACAGCGAGGCACAGATGTCTGAGTGCAGCTGCTGGGCAGGGTTAGAGCAGTAACACAGGGACACAGGCTGAGCTCACCTCTGGAGGAAATCCCACAGCTTGGGGGTTGTCCCCAGGGATCACCCGGCGACACCCTGCAGTCACATCCCCACTGAACAGTTTGGGGGTACAGCTGTATTGGTGAAAGTGCAGTAAATGCAATCACCTCTTGACTGACACATGCTCCACCAAATTCCCAGGTGAAAGAGAAAGAATTTCATGAATCATGGCATTTACAGAGGAAGGGAGGGAAGAATGTTTGTCTTTGATAAAAGTACCTTTTTCCCCCCTTCTTCTTCTTCTCCTCCTTATTTTTATTTATTTTTAATAGTGTTGAAGCTTTCCTTATCCCCAGGGTTTTACTTGAATACCTCCAGATGTAGATGTAACACTAAACAAAAAGCTTTTGCAGGATGGATGAGTAATTTTAGAAATCTGCTAATTTTTCTCCATTTTGATATGCTTCTCTCCCTGATCTCCCTTTCCATTCACTCACAGGCGCTGAAGCTCCACTGTGTGGATTTCTCCTTGATCACTTTCACTCCAGACCATGTCTAACCATGAATCAAAGCAGAATAATCCAAGGATTTCCTCTCAAATCACCATTTCCTCTGTTTTCCCTGTTACTAGCAAATCCCTCAGATCCCAACTGTCTGCAGCTCCTCATCTTCCGCCCTGGCCAGGAGTTCCTCAGCAGCCGGAGCAGAGCCAGCAGCCCTCCAGCCTGCACAGGTCCCAGGCCACCCTCAGGGGCATGGGCAGCTCCTTGACTTCTCCCAGAGACACTGCAACTATGTCTTGGAAACCATACTAGAATTCAGAAGTTCCACAAACTATTGGCATTTTCATTTCCTTCCAAGGTTCTTGTCATGTTTGACTCAGATCTGAGTTTTTTCTCCTCGAGATCTGATATACTGGGTCAACAATGAGCAGCGACTTGTTTTAGTAAGTTTTGCCTCTTACTTAATTTCTGTTTGCCTTTTGCCCACATCATTGTCCATGACTCCTCCCCTGTCCTGCAGGGAGTATCCTCGTTGTTGACAGCAGCAAGGAGAGGAACACTGGAGGACAGGGAGGGTAGGGAGGCAGGAGCTGCAGCACAGATCAGCTGGAACATCTGGTGATGGCTGAACAGCTGGAGGACACAGTGGCTTTGTTGTGGCTGAAGATCCTGACTGTTACTTGGAATATAAATTAAGGGATGACTGATTACTGGTCTGAGACTTTGACCAGTAGCTCTCATTACAAGATCACGCCTTACAATGCATTGCTGGCTTTGCTTTCCCACCCTCTGGAAAGAGCTCTGTCCTGAGCAATCCCAGCCGCTGGCACCTGAGGGACTGACGCCCGTGCAATGTCCCTGTTCCCTCTTGTTCTTCCTGAAAAGGTTTCATTTACTGTCATCACCAGATGACCTCAAGGTCAATTAAGGCTGCTTATCAAATTCAATTAAGACTTTGTCAAGCACAAAGCCAGTGCCTGCACCATACTCTGCTTGTACATCTTCCTCACACACCCACAGCAAGAGAAACAACATTCTGCTGGAATGAAGGAATAGTGTCCAATTCCACAAGGTCAGGACAAAGCCAATCACATTATTCACCACACACTATGCACTGACTTTTTATCTCTTCCCAAGCCATGTCAGTGTTATTTTCACCATGCCTGATAATAAATTGCTTTCAAAACTCCTTCATGGGTAGCTTGTTCCTCACGCTTTACATCCTGACCAAGCTTAGAGACCTTCTAAGTTCAGATCTAGAGATCTTCTCTAAGCTTTTCCAGAAAGTAAAGGGGTAGGGAAGCAGGTTCTGAATGCAGTGATTGATTAAGCCACCAGTGGGATTAACAAGGTCATCTTTGGTGGCATAAATGGCTTTTACAAGGGATGTTGGTTTGTAATCAAGTTTGCAGAAGATGATACTGTAAATAAGGAGAGTCTTGAAGTTGCAGTTTTGTTCTCTTGGCAGCACTCCTGGAAGGCCTGTACTGAGAAAACACTCCTGAAACTCCTGGGTAGGGAGCCATATTTTTCCACGTGTCTGGAAGACGGGCCTCCTCCTTGCCCTTTGGTTCTCCTTACAATGCACAAGCAAAGGCTTTACCCTGCAGCCTCCTCCTGCCTCAATCCCAGCACTTGGGTCAGACTAGGGAACAGAGTTCTCCAGTTCAAAGGCTCAGGTTAATTTTCACAAGTGTTTTGAGCAGTGACATGCACAGCCACTGTGAAACATCTGCTCAGATCAGGAGATCTCAACAGCTACAGACGTCTCCACCACTGTCTTCAGAAGTTGAGAAAAATGCAGCCTTGCCCAGCTTTTGGACTGTTCCACATCCACAAACATTATTTACCTGAAAGGCAGGTGTTTTCTTATGATTCATTAGCTGTAGTTAGAGTTGCAATAATCATGCTCTAATTTTTCAGAAAGTACTACAGTTTATGCATAGTTTTAACCACCTTTTGAAAGACCTTTAAGTAGTGATAAACCGACCCATAAAATAATACAGATGTCAGAACCAATATATTATTCTCCTTTAGGCATGGGCAGTGATATCTGATTTTTGGCTGCTAAATGATTTGGCATCTGAACAACTGGCAACAAAAAACAAAAACAAATTTTCAAAGCGAAACAGCAAAACTGTGGGCAACCACTGGCAAGACTGGGATTCCTCCTCTTTGCATTTGGACGTTAAATGCCATGTCTGCTCTGGGATTCTCTAATCTAATTCACTGGTTCACAGCACAGCACGTCAGCTCCATCAAGATAGTTTGTGTCTGCACTTCTCTGCCACGAAGCCATGAGCACCTCTGCTGTAAAGCACAATGAACACAAGTCCTCACTTGATCAAAGTAACCACTGGAGAGAGATCTCACCCTGTGGTTCTTTCCTGCCTCACTCCCCACTGGAGTCTGCAGATGCCTACCAGAAACTGCAGAGGCTGGAAAGCAAAACAAAGGGAGCCCTGGTGTCTCCTTTGGTATCACCAGCTCAGTCAGCCCCACTGCTGGGGTGATCCTGGGTGACACCTGCCCGTGGTAGGTTCTGAAGGACCAGGATACCACTTGCTGGTATCAGCACATCTCAGCTGAGTGAGAGATCAGCTCCCTGGGTCCCTCCCTAAGTCCCTAGCAGGCTGCACCGTGCACAGGGTCATCCAAAGGATGTGATGGCAGCAGTGCTGGGTGTTGTGGCTGAAGCCACAACACAAGGGTGTCCTGCTGCATCTCCTTGGCTCCCCACTGCTCACACCGCATCTCTTTCACAGCCACACACTGTCATGGAAGCTTTGACAACATGTGTGAATGTGAGCAGCAGAGCAATGTCTCTCCTGTCTATATTCCATGCCAGAGATACAGCACAGAGCGGGGTAGGAAGCCCCAGCACAGCTCTCCCTGTATGATGAAGAGAGATCCCAGAAAAAGGGCAAGAAACAGGAAACGCACAAGCTGAAAAGATCCAGTGCTGCTGCTTGTTGCTGTCCCACGTGTTCCTCATCTTTGAGGTCACTTTGGATTCAGTGACGACCCGACTGCACCTCTTCAGGGGATCCTTTCTGCAAGCCCTGTGTAACCCTGGGCTGCTGCAGTCCCTCTTCAGGGACATCTCTCAGGCTAACAAGGGAAATAAAGTGCTGGAAAATTGTTATTTAAACTTAGTTTCAGATGGCAATTAAAGAAAACATTATTTGGTAGCTGACTTGGTTCTCAAATAGGGCTGGATTAGGAAGAACTGCAACGTTCCCCATTCTGTGCAGGTAATTCTGGTTGCACAAGCACATTCCTCACCATGCCCCTCAGTTTCTCCAAAGCCTCTGGGACACAAAGAGGAAATCAGAGGAGACATGCTGAAAATGGAAAATTGCAACCTCCTAAAACTTATTAATCACTCAAAATGGTAAAACAATACCCTTTGTCAAAGAGTGAGTGGTGAAGTTGGCACAGCTCCTACCAAAGACGAACTTGATCTTCGCTGGTACAACAGCAAGAAGCAGCATCCTGTGCTGATGAGATACTCAACCTGAATTTCTTTCAAGGTGCTTTTGCCACCTGTTTTAGCTTAAGTTTGTGGAAAACAGGAAGAGAGAAGCAACCTGGGGCACCAGTCACCTAAACCAGACACCATAGGGCTGAAGCAAGAGGAAAGCTGCTCATTGACAGAAATTGAAGGCTGTTTGTATGTAGTGGGAGGAAGAACATCTTATAGAATGCTGTGCATCACCCTAGGAAGCTGTAATAGGAATACAGAATCATGGAATGGTTTGGGTTGGAAGAGACCCTAAAGCTCATCTTGTTCCAGCCCTGCCAAGGGCAGGGACACCTTCCACTATCCCAGGTTGCTCCAAGCCTCATCCAGCCTGGCCTGGAACACTTCCAGAGATAGGGAGCCCACAGCCTCTCTGGGCAACAAGGCATGAACCCAGGACTCCAGAAACTTCCATGAGATTTGCAAGCAGCAGGGGTCAGCTGTGAAGTCCCTGCTCAGCTCCCCTGGGGCTGAGCGCCACACTGAGGGGTAAAGAATGAGCAGAAAGCAGCCCCAAGAGCAGCATCTGTGCTGTGACAACATCTTCACAGTTCCAGGCTGCAGCTATGGTTGTAGTCTTTAATTAACCTGGAGAAAGTTTTATTTTATACAGATTATTTTATTGAGAGTTGAGACACAATTGCAGCCCTCTAAGACTGGAGCACTAAGAACACTAAGAGAACAAATGCCTCTGTCTCAGAGGGAGGAATTCTGCCTCATCTTCCCTCAGCTCCATCACTGTCCCTGCTGCCGGGAATGCTGAGGGCATTGCTGTCCCTGCCTGGAGCAGGCAGGATGCTGACACATGGCACAGCCTCCCCACTCTGCCGTACTCAGCACACAAAGAGGAAGCTGGTGACGGCCAGATCAGTAACTGGAAGCCACAATGACAGTCTGTCCCCAACGCTGGACAGTTAATCTTGATGCACAACCCCCCTGTGAATTTAAAACACTTCCTCCAGCCCCTCTCTGGCTGTGGTCAAACAGCTGATGACACACGCTCTGATAGAGCGGCAGGGTTTCTGGTGGGGCCACAGAACACTACAAAGCGTGAAAAGTCTCCAAGAGAAAAAACAACAGGAGGCTTAAACCTTCAAAAATAATACAGACACTAAGTGGCTTCTAATGTTGGCTTGAAAGTAAGATACAGCAACAGAACATTTTAGGTAGATTTCAGTTTTAAAACTGCATTTTCTACAACATTATTTCTTATTACCCAGAGTGTGTTGCGTGTAATTATTTTTAAGTATTAGGGTACAAAGGCAGATGCCAATTTAAACCCAAGCACACTGCTGCAAGTTCAGCAGAATGTTAAACATAAATATTTCATGGCTAAGCTGGAATACTTTCTGAAGTACTAAATATTGATTTAAATTCTGTATACTCCTTGCTTTTGAGGAATTACACAGCTGAGAATCAATGCTAACACCAACATTGCAATGTACTAGTTAAATCCACTCTCTACTCATTACTTCTTATTTCAAATTGGATTTTATAGTCAAATTCAGAAGCAAGGTGAAGCCAGTGTAACACTGTACCCACAGCCACGGCACACACTTGGAATTCCACTGCTTCACACCCACTTGCCTATGCTTAATTACCTCATTACACAGATTCTCATTCTGGTTCAGTTCAGAGTCTGTGGAATTTAACCTGGTAATGCTTGTCACAGATTAAAAATTAAGAAGAAGCAAGGGAAAAGTTATAACAGTTAAGAGGACTAGTAATACCAGAATACACACAGTAAAAAGTAAATGCTTCCAAGTATAACTCACACAGCCTCCCTCTTTTTGACTGCTCAGAACTAGTCCACAGGCAGCTAAATTATAATTCTGCTTCTCAGATAACAGAAACTCAATTTAATATGCTCAAAGTAGCTCTGAGACTTGGAACAGAGCTCTGGAGACCTCCAGTGCGCCTCCGGAGAAAGAAAAAGCCCAGGCCTCGCAGGGAGAACGTGTCTGCTGTACTAAAAGGCAGATGCCTTCAGAGCACTGTATGTTCAGTCATCTCTTTATCAAACCCTTAACTAATTAAACAATCCTCTTGTCAAAGAGGACAGTCATTGTTTGTGTGACCGATGCCCTGTAAACATAATGGGATAATCTGCCTTTCTCCTTTTCCTCTCCCTCAATTCTTCCAAACAGCTAGGGGATGCGCTGCCCGCTCACTGGGAAGCCTTGGCTCATCTGTCATTCCCCCTGCTCGCGGCTGCACGCAGCATCAGAAGCCAAGCTTAGGACAATAACGCCTCAGACACTCCAACAATCCATCTGATCCTGTGCCATTGGAGAGTCCCCGGCCGCGGCAGGGCCGGGCAAACAATCGGGGGAGGAAAAGAAGGGATTCCTGGATAGAACTGACAGTTAAAACTGTACTGATCTACAACAGCAAACGATGCTCCAGCAAAAGCACTTCCAGCACCCTCCTTTGACTTGGACCCGGGGAAGAAAGAGTCTGCAAACACCAAAGCTTTGGTCAGATGGCACCAGGCTTGCTTTCACATCTGCAAAGTGCAGCAGCAAAAGCTGTTCTTCAGCTGCTGGAAGCGCAGCAAGTCCCACATTCAGAGATTGCTCCAGCCCCGGGTACCTGAGGGAACAGCTCAGCTCACAGTACCTCCATCTGTGGATGGGTCATGACTAACAGCAGTTACAGAGGGGCAGCTATTTTCTCATGTGAAACAAGGACAGCATTTCTGTAGAATGCAAATCCAAAGGGTTGCCCCTCTCTGTATTCCTGATGTGGGGGAAGTCTTCCCATGGCCCACTCTGCTTGCCCCTGTCAGCAGAGGTGCACAGCTCTGTCACCCCAAGGATAACCAGAACAAAAACCATTCTCTGTCCCAGCCCTCCTTCATCAAAGTGTCTGTTTTCCTACTTAGACCACAGCAGCAGTCTCTGCTGATTTACTGTAAGAAATTCAAACTACCCAATACTTGAATTTTTGAATTAAAATGCAGTACCTGAAACCAAAATTAATCACTATTACAAGGTTCAGATTTCATAGGGCTGTCATTCCCAGGAGTGAAGCAGAAAGGTGGGTAGGCAACCCTTCCCTCCCACGTGAGGCTCCCCAAGCCCTGGGGACACAGGCTGGGACAGTCTGTCACTCCCTTCCAGTGTGCTTTGGTGGCAAAGGCCACACATGGCTCTACTGACCAGAAGTGGTGACTACAGTGTCACTGATCTCAGGACATTTACTCATATGCACTGGTTTGGCTAAGGAGGGAATGTGGTGTTTCTGTGAGGAGTGAGGAGGAAGACCAAGGGAAGGCTGAATAATATCCAAATGTGAAAACCCTTCAGTGCCCATCAAACATGTGAAGTGGTCATGGCCCTGAGGCTGCCAACCTCCAGGGGCATTTGGACAATGTTCTCAGGGGTGCACAGGGTGGGATTGTTGGGGTGTCTGCGCAGGGGCAGGAGTTGGACTCGATGATCCCAGTGGGTCCCTTCCAGCTCAGGGTTTTTAGTGATTGCAACAGAAAGCTTGAAGTCCTCCACAGTCAAATCCATCCTCAGCTGTATTGTCCAAATTCCCAAATTCCCCAAACCTCCACTGACTACCTGGGCAGTGCTTGACAGTGCCATTTCAGCAGAGAATGGGGAGGACCAAGGGTTTAGCACAAGGACAACTCTGATCTTCTCCTGAGCAACATCTCCCCTTACAGTCCAGCTTTGGGGAAAAAATCCTCTCCCCTGCTTCTCCACAGAACATTTCAGACAGGGTTCAACAGTGACCTACAGCCCCACTCCTGGCTAAAGGCAGAGTGAAACACTCCCACTCCATCACAGATCCACAAGGACAGAACAGAGTGACAAACTTCATCCATGTGCACACCCTTCTGAGGAACTCATGGACATGTCCAGGTGTCCTATCCTCCCTCAGCCCTACCTTGGACAAGCTGCCAGTTGGCTTAAAGCTCCTCCACGGGAGACACAACAGTGGTGTGCCCTGTGCTCAGGAGAGAATGAAACCCAGGAGACAGCACGTATGGTGCAAAGTCTTTCTTTTTGCACCTCATCTAGAACACAGCAGGAGAAAAAAAATAATGCAAAACTGCTCTATTTTTAACCTACCACCAAGAGAGACTTCACAGAGCCATGTTCAAATCTGAACAAGTTCCTCATCTCAATCCAAGTTAAACGCAGCAAGCATAAAGCAAACATCCCAAATGGAATATATCAAAGCCAAAATGATGTTATCCTAGCAAAACTGCAACACTTTCCATATCTGTAACCAAAACTATAGCAATATCAGCCTAAAGGCTCTTTTTCTTGCTCTCTCCCTTGTTTGTTTTCTCCCTCCCCACCTCATCACTGCAGCCAAGTTTTAAACAATATCCATGAAAACAGCAGCTTTCAATCTGTTCCTGGAGCAGCCAAGTTAATGAGGCCATGCGGCATCCCAGGGCACTCCGGAGGGAAGGGCTCACACTGCTTATTATTGCAGCCTGTCCTGCTCTCAAAAATGTAAAACACTTCAAACTGGCAAGCTCTTCCCTCTCCTTCTCCCCTAGTCTCCAAGTAAGAGAGAGTTCAGACTTCCAAACACATACTGTGGAAAGAATGAAGAACTTCTGGAAAAAAGGAAAGACCGGTTTGCCTTTCTAAATTTAAAGATTTATAAATCAATGCAAATCTTTTTCAAAAAAGAAGAAAAGAAAAGCCAGGAGAACACTCCCGCAAATTCTAGCACAACCATCAGAGAGCTGTAGAAACAAGTACCTGTTTTTCCTGACCTACATTTGCAGGCTGGCAGGAAATCAAAGTTCGTGTCAAATTACAGCAGATTTTGAACAGACTTGCATGTGCCCTCCAATCTCAGCTATTAAATATGTTTGGGCCCAGGGAGTGAATGTTTGGTATGAAAGGTGCCACTTTCTACAGTGACACATGCTGGGTATTACATGAATGTAGGCAGGTTGTCTTTTGGTTGTTACACTAAAAATGGGAAGGGATTTTCCATAGGAGTTGGCTCAACTAGAGACATTTTCCTTTCCTTGAACTGCTCTCTGTACATTCTCTCCTATATTTACCATAAAAGCCATGTGGTTAAGCAGACACAACCACAGAAAGCCAACATGGAGCTTTGTCCTGAAGGCCTGGCTATGGAACAGCTCCACAGGCAAGAGCCACCTGTGTGGGCTGGGTAAACAACAGCACCCAGCAAACAGCACTGGGGGCTGAGGAGGGACAGGGACCTACAGCCAGGACAGACAGGCAGCCAGGGACAGAGCAGCCCAAGAACAGGCTCTCACCTGCACCACTCCTCACCTCAGCACAGGCAGCAGTCCCTTGGATTAGTGTTCTCTGAGTGGGGTTGTGCTTTACCTGCCTCAGAGTGCAGCCCCCTCCTAATTTTAGGCATTTTTAATTTCAAAAGGGCCAATGCCAGGCAATGGAAAAGGCTGCAGAAGTGGGAAGGTGACATAGTACCACATACAGCCTTGGAAATAAACCCAATCTTTCTCATACAGCAGGAGAATTTTTTTCTACTCAAGACCACTGAAGCTGCTACAGGGGGCTGGGAAATGAGGCTGCTACTGATCTATCTCACGTTTGGTATTATTGCCAGGCCCTTATTCCTACAGATGCACCTTTGCCACATTAGCCCAGTACTCATGACCTGTCCCAGAAATCAGGGTCTGCAGTGAAGGTGGTGACTTCTTCCTGCTTCCAACTGGATTAAAAAACGCAGCAGGAAAAGAAGGCCTAGTAATCCAGATTTTCCAAATATCCAGGGAACAGCGAATGCTGTGGAATGCAAAGGCATGGACACCTCAGCCAGTTACATTAACCCCCATGCTCATAATCTGTGATGATCTGGTTTAACATAAGCTTGCAAAAACTGTGTCATGGTAACATAATGAAAGTTTCCTTTGTTTTCATGCCCATTGTCAGATTTCTGTTGTTTCACAATGTCCATATTTCACTAAAATTAAAATCGCCATGTTGCAAAACACATTCAAGACAAAAGTCTCAATTAAGCCTTCTAAAAGAAGTTTTTCACAATCAGGGCAGAAATTCTTTAAAACTGCATCTTCCCCAGGCCAAGTCAAACGTGCCCGAAGAGGCTGCAGATGCAAACCCCCGGGAATGCCCTGGCAGCAGAATTCCCACCCCTTCACATCTGTGTGAATAGGAATTACCTATACTAACCAGCTTGAGCCTAAAATCCCCACTGAATTCCAGTTACAGGCTGCCATAACGTAAAGGAGCCAGACATCCATTAGCAGCAATCTGAACAGCCCTGTGTTTTGGGGACTCCTGGTTTCGCTTATGTTTTTTGATTTATACATAACTGCAAAACTAATGAGATGCTAGTGAAAAGTGGGACATTATTAATTTCGGTTCCCCCCTGGAGGTTCAATTTATTTCCAACAAGCATGTTGCTCATTAAAACAGGAGGTGATGGTTTTAAGAAGCTGAAACATGAACCTGTTCCCAAATGTGCGTGATCTGAAATGACACAGTGGTTTCTGCAGTTGACAGTTTTACTGCCTTTATCTACATTATTGTGATCAGATAGATTTTTTAAACTGGTGACTTCTAAATAAATAACAAACATCGAATCTATATATCAAGTAATATAATTATTTTAATAATTATTTTTTAAGTCAATCCTCTGCATATTTGCTTCTTCCCTGCCCTAAACAAATCAAATGTAAATAATTATTAACATAGAAAACTGTTTGCAACTGTTTTTTAAAAACTGAATGGTACTTAATATTGAGAAACTAAGTAGGTGCACAGATCATTAATAATATGTATCTGTGTAGTTCTCCTTACTGATAAAGCTGAAGACCTCAGCTATCAGACACTTCCAAAGTGTACCCACAAAATACCAGCATCAGGCAAAAAGACCCCATTGAAAACCCCTTCCTTAGTGACACACAGGTCTGTAGTGCTGCACAGCTCTAAAGCTCTCTGGAATAATTGTTTCTCAGCCAAACACCTCCCACCTCTGATCTCCAGCAGGCCTCATGGAATTTGTACAGAACCAAGAGTACTTTGCATCGCTGCCTTCCATGGCCAGCGCAGCTTGGACAGTGCAGTGCTCCTATCGGTCCTTCACCAGGGCCATGAGAAATGAAACACTGAACCAGAGCTTTAAAAAAGTATTTAAATTAGGAATTTAGGTCTGGAACATGGAGCATTTGAACTGCCTGTTCATCATGGCCAAGGCAGTGGGCCCCCCAGTTACTGGAGGCAGGGACTCCAAATTGGCAGTGTTGGCTTTCCAGGGTCCCATCAACCCCTGAATCCTCCAGACACAGACTAGAAATGCACCAACTACAAATTAAGGAGGGACAATTTCAGTAGTTCATTCATGAAAGCACACTCAGTTCCTGCCTCGTGGCTGTATAGCACAACCCAAATGTAAAAGATTTTGATTTCAGAGCTTCTCTGAGTTTAGGCTTGACCAGCCCCTCCCCTCCAATTTCTTCTGGTGTCTCCTAAAGAGGCAGACTGGGGGAGCTGGGAGTATTTAGCCTGGAGAAGAAAAGGCTCTGTGAAGACCTCAGAGCCCTTTCAGGGCCTAAAGGGGCTCCAGGAGAGCTGGAGAGGGACTTAGGACAATGGATGAAGGAACAGGACACAGGGAATGGCTTCCCACTGCCAGAGGGCAGGGATGGATGGTATACTGGGCAGGAATTGTTCCCTGGATGGGCTTTAAGGTTCCTTCCAACCCAAACCATCCCATGGTTCCACGATTCCTTCTCTTCCTAAATGCTACAAGTTAGGTACTAAAGCATCTGTGTTGTTCAAGCACTCCAGCCCAGTAAACAGCATCACCTGGGCCTTTAGGGGAGCAGTTCAATCTGCTAAGTCTTAAAATATAATTTTCTTTCTGGAGATGATAAACAGTTCAGTAAGTGATCCTGCAGCATTCACTAAAGATGAATGTCCCACAAAGCAAGCACAAGAAGTGTGCAAGTGGTTCCACCCATCTGAACAAACATTTCCTCTCAGTCACACCCTCTGCACATAAAAGCAGGAATCTTTCTAAACTTACACTGAACAATTCTAGTGGAAGGTCACAAACAATAACAATGGATAATTAAAACAATAATCAGGCTTAGTATGACAAAAATTAGAAGTAAATTGCTCATCTTTTTTTTTTTTTTTTCAAACTGCCCAAGCCTCAGCAAGAACATGTTTTGGACAGAAGAGGATTTGAACTTAAAATATTACAACGAGCTGCTGTTCATCACCAAAAGAAAAGTCTCCTCACTCTTGGTGCTGTGCGATTCTCTGTGGAGCAAAGGGATTTTGTGGGACAAAGGAAGAGAGACTATAACAGTTTTGCTGAAGATGTAATATGCCAAAGTATTACACACAGGAAGGAACCTTCAGGCTGAACACATCTATAGCTTGGATAGCTTGGAACTTTGGCTCATGGCTCATCCCACCAGCAGTGCTGCTGTGGACTGCCCTGCTCTGCTCTCAATGTTCTTACCTTGAAGATACTGGAATGGGATGGTGCTGGGAATACCATTAGGGGAAGGAAGGGAGGGGAGGGGAGGGGAGGGGAGGGAGCTGTGATGGACAAGAGCTTTCTTAACTCCCCATTCCAGATCACATCCATCTTCAACACTGGAAAAAGCAACAGTTCTTGGGGGATAAAGGTTGGTATGTGGTCATGTAATTAAAGCCTGTCATAACTCACACCCACATTGTGGTAGGTTGGTGGTGTGCAGGCATCCTCAGCTCTGGCATTTTCTCAGTTTAGACTCGTTGCATTAGAAATCTAAATACTGTTTTATCGTACCACACCATAAATTATTGTGCAAAAAAAGTAGCATCCCTAAAAACCAATTCTTTAGCATGAAAGCCCAGCTCGATGCCTCTCTAGAATGAAGCCACAGTCCCTGGCTCCTCATTCACAGCCCAGCCCCGGGACAGCAGCACATCTGTGAACAAGCCCAAGCACATGAGCACTCTCACTGTGCCTAAAATGCAGCACATGATGGAGCAGTACAGCTTGCACAAGAGCTCTGGAGAGAACCACTGGCTGAGATCAAAGACAGAAACTGGAAAGCAACTGGATTCATAAAGGATTCAGGCTGACAAGGCTGGTATTCACGGCAATACAGATCCCAAAAGCCTTTCTGTATTCTTAGAGCAGACAAATTAAGAATAATATTGAAGCCATTGGCGGTGAGGGGGAGATAATGGCATTGTTCCCTGGGGATGCTGCATGCCAGGTGTGGGGCAAGGATGAGGCAGCAACCACGAGGCTGGAGCAGAAGTGGTTGTTAAGGGAACAAGCAGGAAAGGTGAAACAATGGCTGAGATAAGAAGTATCTCAATAAAAACCACCCCAGACTGTGGGTTTATGCTGCGAGGAGTGGGAGCTGGGCCCCCGCCCTGTGAGGCATCACTGTGCAGGTCAGGCCGGCAGGAGAGGGGGACAAGCCTGGGGGGTGGCCAAAGCCCCCGGGACAGGGCTGAGCTGCATGAGCTGGGCTCTGCAGCCTCCCGAACCAGACAGAAGAGGAACATGGAAATCACAGAGTCTTGGACTGCTTTGGATTGGAAGGGACACTGCCAGGGATCCAGCGGCAGCCACAGCCTCTCTGGACACCGTGCCAGGGCCTCCCCACCCTCAAAGGTGTTAGAGATGGGTAATGCAATGGTTGGCTATCACAACTAAGGGATGAATATTATGTATATGTTAAAAGAAATTTCATTGATGTATAGTTATGCTATTGTGATATGTTCTCGCCATAGTCCTCTTTCCCCACCCCCTCATCTTGTTGTCACTGGAGGGCCGTGACAGCCAGGGCATTTCGAGAGAGGGCCGGCTTGTGACTAACAGGTGCGGCACGGCAACACCGCCCTCCAACTGAGATGTCACAAAGTGATCTCCACCAACGGACGGCACAGAAGGAGTGCACTGACAACACCTTGGAGGGGCCAGGGTTACCTGATGCAACACCAGGGGTATAAAAGGCAGAGCAGCCATTTTGTGGCACAGCACATGGTGGTTTAGTTCCATGCTCCCAGTGCTGCTTTTTCTCCTAATTCAGTCTTTTGTTGTATTTTGGTAAGATTTAATAAACCTTTGAAATTTTAAAAGTGAGCATCTGTTCTCACAAATGGGGTTTCATCTGGGATATACACCTTGTTTCTGTGGCCCTAGGGGATTTTGAAAAGGAGTGCGCTCTGCCGCGAGTTCGGCGGCTCAATCAACTTCTCCTCAGACCACCTGAGGTCTCCATGGAGTCTTCTGTTCTCCAGACCTAATCCCAATTCTCTCAGCCTTTCCTCCTAGGACAGGTGCTCCAGCCTGCTCTCTAGCAAACTCTTTCTAAGAGCTCCATGTGCAGACCTTTCCCACTCTTTGCTCTGTGGTCATTGTTGCAATCAGCTCCATTAAAGGTAAAACTTTAGGATCTCTTACAAAGCAAGATTTCTTGGAAACAGCCAACTCCACTGTCACAAGATCCTGTCCAGTAACCTTCACCCAAAATCTCCTTCTTTCTAGGAATTAATGACAAATGCCTGCCCTTGCTCTCATGGCTTTGCACACAGGGCACACTTGGCAGTGGATCATCTGCTCCTGCAAGTCATGAGCTACAAATTGCAGAAACACACCAGAAGCTAAAAGCAGTTTCTGAGAACAAAAACAGCTGCTATAGAAACAAAAGCCAAATATTCTCCTGGCTGCTGGCTGCATTTTTTTTTAAATTTAGCTTAAAACAAAATTTTAAAAATCTGCTTGGAACCCAAACAGTCTCTTAGCTGACAGTGTGGTGTCTAGCCTGAAAAACAGAGGCTTGTGGACACCATGCCAACAGCACAGGATTCCCATGGACCTGGTGTTTCTCAAGCCCTTAATGTGGTTCAGCTTAGGCAAGTAGTTTCAGGATTCCCAGTTTAAAATCTACAACACACATCTGCAATTCATTCTAGTTTTTTATTTTATTTTTCATTTCTCCAACCAGCTCCAAATGGTTTTATGAGTTCTTGCAATCCGGTACTAATCACTTACTCATGGTGAGGAGTCCCCGCTTCCTCTGAAGGGCTCCCTTTGCATGGGGAGCCAAGCTGTGCATTTCACCAGCTGCATTTTGCCAGAAACAACAGCAACTACCTGATAAAACAAGACTATTTGGAGTGTTGTATGCCTGATTACGGGACACAGAAAACTTCTAACACAGCACTGGGCATTTTCTACCCCTCTCCCATCAGCTTCACACTAAATTGAAGTGACTCCTCTACTAACAAGACTAATATCCCACTTTGGAGAAGACTTCAAGTGGCTTCAGGGAAAACTTGTGAGAAATTTTCATCCAGCTGTATAAAAAGAATTCCCATTTGAGAAACGCCATTGGCTTAAAACCTTTAGTGGAAGTGTCCTAAAAATCAGACGATCAGTATTTGCCTCCCACACATCAGCTGTGTGAGATGAAACACTGCAGACATGGCAGGTGAAGGCAGTTATTCTCAGAAATGATTCTGAAATAGAAATGCAATCATCTCTGCTTCCCTGATCTTCTTGTTTCAAATACAACACATGCACTGCACTCCTGAGGTGTGGGTGCATCCCTTACCACCAACGCACAGAAACCCCCAGACCTCAGGCACAGCAATTAGAACATTCTTCTGAAGTTTTTTTTTTTCAGGGAAAACAGCCAAAGATTAACAATTCTGTTTCTGCTCTTATGAGTTTCTATTCAATTCTATCCAAGCTATTATAATTAAGAGACCTTCACAAAAAAATCTTTCAGAAGCTCCTGTTCCTCTGCATAGCACATGTGACAAGCACAGCTTCATAATTTGGGCATCTGTTACTGCTGTCCTGCACACGACACATCTGGCTCTGATCAGCACAAATGGTGGATAAAGATTCCCTTCCTTGGGGCTGAAGGACTGGTTGCTTCTTTCAGGCTTCACCAGGCCAAACCAGTGATTCTGATGTGGTCCTATGGGACCAGACAGGAGAGTGAGTTTGTGGTTCTGCCAGACTGTCCCAGGAATGACAATGCTACAGCTAGAGGACAAATGTCTCCTCATTATCAGCCCAGACTAACAAATAGCTGATAATGGAAGAATAGACACTGGAGAAATGTCCCTCCAGTTTCCTGTTTGAGTAACACAACCCTCCCTGCCTAATCTCACACTCAACATCAGGCTGCACCCAGGCCAGCTTTAGTTTTTCTTTCATGCTTTACTGTTTACATCCTGCCTTCATGCTCCACATGTTTCCTATCACCAGCTCCTGAAGGTAAGTCATGAGCTTTGGTTATTGCACAACACAACCTCTCCAGGGAGCTTTGATATTCTCCTCCAGATGGCTGGGGGGACAATAATCTCCTTTCCACATCCTCTACACTCTCAGATTCTGATTGACCAATTTGACCAAACTGAAAATGAAATACAGATATAATTCCTTGATCTTCTTTATTTCTATTTTCATGATGGAAAATGTTGGAAAATTCTTGGGAACAAGCTTGCATTTAGTATACAGTATGCCACTGAATTTGCTTGGCAGCCCTGCTATGGTGGCATGTTCTCAGGCAGTTGCACCTGTGATGTCCATAATGAGTGGCATGAAAACATTATAGAGAATCAGAGAAAAGCAAAGCTGGAAGGGCTCTTACAAGCTCATCTAATCTTCCTCTTTCGCCTCAAGGCAGAATTAACTCCACTTTCAACAGAGACTTACCTAAATCAAAGCTCTAAACCTTTACATTGATGTTTGAGAGCTCAAGAGAGAAAGTTTTTCATTGGTAAAATTAATGCAAACAAAAAACAAAGACAGACCCTGGCTTGCAAGCCAGCAGCAAACATGCTTCCAAGAGATCACCCTAAGTAATGAATCCTGTTTTTTTAGTTAATAGAATCACAAACATGACACCAAGTATCCTGATCTGAAAGACACACACATGGAAGCGAGGAAGAACAATTCCAAGGGAGCAGAATGCTGTCAGGAACAGCATGGCAACGGGCAGGAGTTTGTCCCCCGCCTTCTGCCAGAACCAGATCTCACCCCTGGCTGATTATCACTGGGGCTGGCTGTGCCAGTGCTCATCCTCAATAATCCATAACCAGGGGAATAGCAGGAGGAGTTTCCTTTCCTCCAAAGGACAGGAGGCTGCAAAAGCAAAGGTGTTCAGCTGGTTTGCAGGTCCTGTGGAGTTTTTATGCTGTGTACACTGGCTGGAACTGCAAGACTGTACAAACACTGATGTAAACAAGTTTAGACCATAGCTTTAATTAAAAAAAACCCAACCAAAACCCAGCAAGAACCCCCCCATCACATCTATTTGCAGCTGCACAGCAAGCTCTGAGCTCTGCGGTGCTGGGGAGCAGCTGTGCTTTCAGTGCCCTTCTTCTAAAGAGAACATCATGTTCCCCTCTGCAGGAGCTCCAAGGAGCCAGGATTTTTGCCCCTGTGAAAACCACATGCATGTAGCCCCCTTCTAGGCTACAACTTTTATGTATCCCGAAATTACTTCCCAGAGCATTCTTTGAAAATCCTTCCATTAACATGAATGTCTCAGCCAAGAATGGACTTTTCTGGATCTCGCTCACAGACTGTTACTAAAAATTGCAGCAACACGCTTTTCCAGCCTCTAGGAATATTGCATGTGACTGCCTTTTATTTCTGTAAGGACTCTGCCCCAGAATCATTCTTAAAAACTACTCCCAGACCTTGGAAGCATCTCACAAGTAATGTCTGTCTAAAATCCCAATATTAGATTATTACTGTGCACAGTGAGTAAAAACCGAGACCTCTAGAAAAATGCTTACAAACCTATGCTTAGGAGGATTACAGAAACTACACCGTGATGGAAATCTGATCAACACAACTTCACCAATAGTTAACTCTAAATCATACCTAGTGGAAACTGTCCCTGCCTATGGCAGGGGGTTGGAACAAGATGATCATTAAAGTCCCTTCCAACCCAAACCAGTCTGTAATTCTGTGATACCATTTATTCTCACCAACTCTCACAATTTTCATGTGAGTCTTGGAACAGGTGCCCAAGCTCCAGCTCAGATGGTACTACTGTACATGTCTCACTTCCCCTTGTTTGACAGAACAAGAAATAAGTAACAAATTAAATGTATCCTCCATGGGTACGACTGTTCTTCCATGATCCTAGGTGGGCAGTAAATAGTATTACCTTGCAATCAAGTAAGGGTTTTAAAAATGGATTGATGGTCTTTAGCAACTTTCAACACAACTTCTTCCAGTAGGAATTAACAGTACCTGGTATAAATGTTTTAAGAAAGAAAGAGTACATGAAAGGCAAAAACCCCTTTCCTGATTTGCCATCAGCAGCAGTGGTGGTGACACAGCAGCTCCTGGTGCAAAGGGCAGCCAGAAAAGAACTCTCATTTCCAGGAGCATCCTGACTGGAGAGCTGCTGTCCTGTGCAGTTCCTCCCTCCACTTACAGCCAAGCAGAACAGAGTCAGGAACCCTCCTGACTGGCCCTTTACAACATAATTCCTACTGTGTGTGGACTAGTGGAGTCTCACATGGCCTTGAATGACACGAAAGCTCCCTCTTCCTGAAGGCTGCCATCAGTACTGGAGAACCCACGGACAACACTTGTTTGCAAACACAGGACAGGCAGTGTCCTTTACAGCTCCACCTTCTGCAGATGAGGGATCACTAAAGAAAAGCAGGAGCTTAGGTTACCTAAAACTGGTGCATTTACAGCCTGAACAACACGTGGGGCCAATGGCACAAGTGAAGCAGTGCAGTTGGTCTGATGGTTCTCAGAATCCTGGCCACCACTGCACTGAGGTAATGTTTTACTGATTGCGTCACTGAAACCTGGGATTATTTCTGGACCTGGCTTAGTTCAATAACTTGGACAAAGAACCTCAGCTGCCATTTCCCACCTGCAAAATGGGAAGGGTGTTTTCCCCTGCCTCCATATGGCACATTGAGGGTGCAGGGTACTACAGACACTGCCAGAGCAGATCTCCAAAGCCCTCAGCACTAGCACGTCCCCTTGGGAACAGTGGTACCTGGGACCTTTCGGAATGCTGGCACAGACATGTTAAGGATTGTTGCACCACTCTTTTCAAAATGGGCCACTTCAGAATCTGATGGCACAGGCTTTGTATTCCTTTCCAAAAAACATGGACTTCACTGAGGCAACATATCAACTCTCACCTGAGCACAGCCTAGGAAGGACCAGCCAGAGGCACTTCTCCTCTGTACCAGCCTGGGCAAGAAGACTCACAGGAGAGAGAAGGGGCTTAACCCCACCCACCCTCATTAGATGTGCCTGTGCCTTTCCTCCCTTACAGAGGGCATCTGCTGAACAGGAGCTCTCAGTGAGGAGCATCCCCCATCACACACTTTTCTAGTGAACACATGGACTGAAATATTTTACTTCACTCTGGTTCTTTCAAGACTTTTTACAGGAGTAAAATTTTAGTTGCATAGAGAGAGAGTAACAAATTTAATTTCAATTCCTACCTGCCACAGCTTATGCTGATAACCTCAGCCAAACATTATCACTTCTGAAGAAATATTATCATATAAGGCAGAGATAAAATAGACCAATAAAAATAAACCGAAGGGGGAAAATTATTTCACTATTTAACCTTGTCAGTAAAAGGGAAGAAATATTCTGGAAGCAGCACAAGGCCCAGACACTACCAGTGCTCTTGCTGAAAGCCAAATTATTTTAACAAACGTGCTAAAAACAAAGATGGGATATGTTGTCCCAGTAAGCATTTGCTGGCTGCTTCTGTCCACATCTGTTGGCAGAAACACTCTAACGGAGACATAAAAAAGAATGAGTTACACATAACTCCTCCATCTCTCCCAGTACTCTGCTTTTAGATGTTAGTGCAACACAGGGGTCAGTGTCTAAGCTAACTGGTTTTTTAATCCTGAAACACTTTTCATACTGAGTTTGTGATATGACATTTACTTGCACATTTTTTCTCTTGGTATCAAGTAGAGACGTACATTCTAAATTGGATGTTGATGAAAACAGTATCAACAACTTAATTCTTTATGGTTGCGATTGGCTTTAATAAATTTAGGATTTTTTCAAGCAATAAGTGAACAACACAGAGGTTCCTGAAAAATAAACCTTACCCAGACTAACTGAAAGAATGCATTTTGTTGCAAAATTCAGGTAAAACATCATCATTCAAAATTTTGTAGTTAATATTTATTGAGAATCCTTTTGAAAGATGCTGCTGCTGGCTCCATCTTTCTTAGACAACTCTAAAGAACTGAAAAATACATTAAAAAAATGAGCAGATGATCCTTATTCAAATAATTTGGCAGAAGGCCACAGAAACAAAGTAACCCTATGTAACCTCAAGCTTACCAATGAAAAATAAAGGAAGTCTGAGAAAAAAAAGCAAACTAAAGACACTGCAGAGAAATATTCTTAAATAAATGGCTAACTAAGACCATGTCATTGTGTGGTGGCTCTGGGGGGTTCACAGAACATGGGGTGGAACACTGGCTCTGTGAAAATCTGTGCTCTGGGCTGCACATGTACAAGTGCTCCAGAAGCAGATCCCAGCTGTGTGGGTCCTACATGCGTCTCCTGAACCCTTGGCATCTCACCACAAAAACACTGCTGCAGAGTCTGCTTCAGCCAATACCATCACAGGGTCTCTGATCTGGGAGGGACCCACAGGGATTATCCACTGCAGCCCCTGCTCCTGCACAGACACCCCAACAACCCCACCCTGGGCACCCCTGGCAGCGCTGTCCAAAGGCTCCTGGAGCTCTGGCAGCCTCGGGGCCGTGCCCAGTCCCTGGGGAGCCTGGGCAGTGCCAGCACCTCTGGGGGAAGAACCTTTCCCTGAGCTCCAGCCTGAGCCTGCCCTGGCCCAGCTCCAGCAATTCCCTGGGTCCTGTCCCTGTCACAGAGAGCAGAGATCAGAGCTGCCCACCAGGATGAAGCTCAGACTGTTCCAAGATCAGGAGACAGGTGGAGGCAGAACCTGAGCACAGTGGGAGACCCAACCTGAACAGTGCAAGCCTGGACTTCAAGGCAATATCAAACACCACACCAGCAGAGAGGCATGGCAGCAAGGAAATGAACCAAGAGCAAAAGGTAGGCTGAGCATCTGGGAAAAAAAATCTGAAAGAGTGAGAATCAATATAAGGAATTAGTCCTCAGGGAAACAGTGGAAGCACTTTTGCGTGGGTATTTTATGAGACTGGGCACACCACCAACAAATGTACTGCAGGAAAGAATCAGACAATGGCAAGGAAATGGATTAAACGTGTTACCAAGACAATTTCCAGATCCAATTTCTGTGAAGAGAAGACCATGACCTCACCACTGGATTTGTGGTGTTACCATTAAGTACTGCCCCATACAAGCCCCAAGTCCCTTACTAGCATGGGTACAGTCTTAAGACAGACCACACCAAAGACTGAAAGGGATCTGGGAGTGTCTCTTCATTGTTATTTTATTTTTGTATTAACGATGGGTCAATTTATGTCCACAGATTTTGTAAGGCAGAATTCACCAGGGATACTGAGAAGGGGAAAACCAAGACACAGACTAAAGCTTTTGGGGGAAACAAGAGAGCTGAAGTTGATTAAAAGAAAAAAAAAGCCAGAGGAACATAATATTTAGAGACACATATGTGGGAGAGGCGACTCTTTTCCAAGGACACATGGCAGCAATGGAAACATGGAAAATGGCTGGCTGGCCAAACTGCTTTTCTGTATTTGTCACATCCTTTCCAGTTCACTCCAGTTCACTGGAGCACAGCAGAAGCACCAGCAGCTTTTCCTTGTGTAAGGCTCTCACCACTGTAACAAGCACAGAATACATTTCGGCACCAACCAGGATCCAACCAGGCCTCTGTGAAGCACTGTCTGACATCCAAATCACAGAAGGCACTGCAGATGCAGCTGTGGGAGAAACCAAAGGCCAGAGCTTCCCTTCCCTCTTAATGGGGGTTGGCCACAACATCCAAATAAACAGGCACTTACCAAAGGGACAAAGTGTTAAATCCAGGGATGAGCCCTCTGTAAACACACACTTGCCCATTAAAAACCCTTCCCCTCCTGCAGGAAGGAATTGTTCACTCATGGTGAATTTACTGGCACCCCAGTGAAGCAGCCCAGAAATTGATGGAGCTGATGAAGCTGGCCATCGGGGCAGAGGACTGGAGCAGAGCTATCATGTTAAACAGGTGTCAAACACACAAACCTTATCTCAATATTCTGAGTTTCTGTCAGATTTACACTGGCTGCTGTGCAAAATGAGGCACCCTCCTTCAGACCATGGGTTCACATAAAGCCGCAACAGTATCTTAATATTTTACACTTTGGCGAGGAGGCCCATCTTCTTGCCTAGAGATAATGATTAAGACTCTCTTTGATCTGTATTTCATCATGTCTTTATTTTTTTGTCATCTCTTTTTGTGTGTGTGTGTGTTTCCCAAAGGTACTAGTCCTTTCTGTTAGCTCCTGGCTGGGTTACTGCAGGGAAGATCATGAAGATGGGACAGCAGAGCATTTCCTGCATTCTCATGGCCCTTCCAGATTGAAGAACTATCAAACCATGTCCTGTCTCCAAAGCTGGGCAATAGCAGATGCCAAAGGAATAGTAGCTAGAGAGTATATGTGAAAAGATACCTCCCTGACACTCTCCCAGCCTCTAGAAATCTGCTAGACAGAAATGGAGATTGTGTTTGTAAAAGTGTTTGGTGGTGGTTTTATTCCATCAATTTGTTCAGTTGTTTTTATCAGTCAGCTCACATGAGCTTTAGTATTTGCACCACCCCACACCAGAGTTTTCCATGACTCATCCATGGTGCATGAAAAAGTATCTCCTTATGATGGATCTGGAGAGATCTAAACCTTTTCACTGTTATTTTGAAGCTCCACAACTCTGGTATTAGAAGAGATTAGTCACAATCCCTCCCATCTCCTGTTCCTTACTTCTCTCATAACCAACTGTATACAGTAGATGGGAGCTGCAACATCAAACCCAGCCCCATCCCACTGAAATGTCAGAAGAGCTGAAAAGCAGCTGAGAACAAAGAAACAAAATACAGAATTGAATGTTGAGAATGGACAGGCTTCTAAATTTGAGCCATTTTTCAGAGGAACAAAGTTTTGATCAGCAGATATTTCAGGAATGCTGAAAGATCAGATTTCATATAAGAATATAAGGCTCTGGGGAAGTTTCCCTTATTTTCTTTTAGCTGTTACATCAGATGAAAAACTCCAGCAATTTCTTTTGTCCTAATGGTTCCAGAAAAAGAACTGACACAAGCACACCAGATTAATCCATTTCTGTAAGCAGAATCTGAACATGGATGGTTCTGGAAAGCTTTGGGAAGCACAGGGATTTCCAATATCCCAGGCACATGGCTCATCACATTTACTGGTACCTCTGCAGGATTTGGAGAGATGAATGCTGAGTTCTGGTGGAGGATGTAAGAGAGTTCAGATCTTGGTCTCCTTTCCATGAATTTCAACAGTAGATGCTGAGACAATGGGATAAATCCTGTTATCTCTAAGATAGTAGAATCATCAGGCATTAATTGTAGCATCCACCAATAAGCTTCTCTAGGTCATCTGTCCAAAGGCAGAAGAGAATAAGGCTTCAGTTAAATAAATCTGCTGAAGCCCTCCACGCCTTTTTTCATTATTTTAATCTGTAGCCCAAAATCATGAAAAAGAAGTCCTCAGCCTTGGAGAAACTGAATGTGTACTTTCCTCTACATTTAATGCTGCTGCTTCTTGAGGAGTTAATAAAAATCAAATGAATAGAAGAGCTTTGAGTCTGCTACCAACATGGATTGTCATTTAAATCCTTTCCAGTTATAAGAACAATGAGAGCATATGCCTGGAAAGGACTTCATGGAGCCATATCCTTTTAACCTCCCAGACCTCTTTGGTCAAGGGCTCTCCAGGGAATTTGGCAGGTAGGCAGCACTGGGAACATCCACGTCCTGCACCCGGCCACACTGAGCAATGGGGCAGAAACATTGCCAGAAATTATAGGCAGGCTTAATTCCAAGAGAGGGCTTAATCTTCAGCAACAACGAGTTAAGAAAAAATCCTGGCCTCCATTTTATCTGGACTGTGCAACTGTCACCCAGCAAAGAAGGAAAGTTTGTTGGTATAAACAAACCCTTTATACAATTTCCATCCCCCACTGATTCCAATATGCTCAACACCCCTTAAAGCACCTCACATCATTCTGCAAAATTTACTTTTAAATCTTGAAGGTGAGAAATACTTGAAAGAAACACAGCTTTGGGGGCACTGTTAGGTCAGGCTCAAACCTACCAGGTATTCTGCATTAATTGTGTTTTCCATTCCTTTTGCGCTGTTCAATATAAGTGGATATTTGAAAAATGCACTTTATCTCTATCCTGCATTTGCTCCATATCTCAATCATTAAATTAATAATGGAGTGTTGGGGGTTAAGTTT